>JAGFMF010011638.1:8175835-8242523 GCA_019455555.1 Galemys pyrenaicus | reverse complement strand
CCCCCCACTGGCCGGCAGCAGGGATCGAACTCGTGCTGTAGTGGCTGCGATTTGCTTCGTAGTGCGTTGCTTAACCCACTGCGCCACCAGGGGAGGCCCCCTTGCAGAATATTTTTAAAGAGTAATTGTCCGAGATCACCAGTTTAGCTCCCTGGGCCTGGGCCACATTCCTAGTGTCATTTCTATTTTTATAGGGCGGTCTTGCTTCTTGCCTCTTTCCCTTGTAGCAGTTTAGCTTCTACTGATTGTGGCTCTATAAGGACTTTGCAGGTGGCAGGACTGAAAATAAAGAGGCCTCCCCCGTCATAAAAATAACTCTTTAAGTTACACCTGTCCATCACCTCATGTAGCTTTCTGAACAGTGAAACAAGCATGGAAAGAGAAACTGCACCCAGTGTGCTGAGGGGTCTGGGAGACACTCTCTTGATGGTAACCAAGGCTCTGTGCAGGAATTAAGTTGATTCGGAGCTCCAGGCCTGGTGCAATAGGTAGGATTGCATTTCAGTCCCGAGTGGGCGTCTGGCTGCCAATAGCGAGGCTTTGAAGTGGTCTCCCCCTGCTCTGATGTAACTGGATTCCCTAAGCTGGGCCTGAGGAGGGTTTCTCACGCCCTTTGTCTCCACATGACGGTTTGCCAGCCCGTGATCCGATTTGATTGTCTCTCTGATTCCCAGCAGTTCTCCCCAAAGATCCATCGTCTCCACAGCAGATCATCTGAGAGATGCAGGTCCCAGCACATTCCGCTCCTCTGTGTGCATGTGCGGGGGTGGGGGGGGGTGGGGGGTCGGTGCTGGGCTGGGCACAAGCGCTGTGCACTCGCAGATTGTCCTGAAGTTAGGGACCAGAGCGCTTTTTGCCCAGTCCTTTTTCCTGTGGCCAGTTGTGAGAGATAGTTTGTGCTGGGATCTGAGTCGGCAGCCAGCTTTCCACACCCACCTTTCCCTCGAGGAGAGCTGTGAGCGTGAGACGTCTCTCTCGGCCTCCTGCACGTGGGTGTCCCCGAGTCCGCCCTTGATGCCGGGTCGCCGGCCTCCTTGGAGTCGCGCTCCGAGCCAGCTGCGTGGAGCGTTTGATCTTCCTTTGGAAACGTTTGCCCACGTCACGCTGCGTCCTTTCGCAGGAGAACAGCAGCAACAGGCTCACAAGGAAACAGATCCTCTAGCCCGTCAGGACTGCCCAAAGTGGGTTCTCCTGAGTCGCGGTGACTTTGGAGAAACAACTTCATCAGCGATATAAATAGTCTCCTGGGCCGAGCCCGCGGGTTTGACATTTATCGTCATGGCTGCCTGCAGGTTGGCCTGGCACCGGCACCGGCACTGAGTCTCAATTTACCGCGTTTGACCTACACAGGCCCGTTTGTTTGGTAGCTTATGAAGGAAGTGGGGGAGAGCGAGTGGCATTTATTTGAAAATATTTTGTACATTGGAGGTTGTGTTTTACTTCCGCTTTTAGCAGCTCTGTTTGTACGAAGTGGCAGAAGTGGCTCCTAGAGGAGCTCGATTCCCGGGCCAAGGCCTTGGGTTGCTCCTGGGGGTCAGGGAGCCTGGGCGGTCGGGCGGCTATGGGTGACCTTTGGTGTCAAGGGCAGATGCCTGGCTTGGAGTCTGGAGCCCCTACGTGTGCTCCTGCCTGTGTTCCTATGCCTGTGAGACAGGTGGAGGGGGTAAGGGGGGGGTGGGTAGGGGAGAAAATGCCCCTGAAAGTGACCAGAGTTGCATTAAATACATAACCAGAGAGGGGAGCAGTTCCAGCTGTTGTGGTCCAGAGCTGGCCTCCCTCTGAGGCCTGCAGGGCGCAGCAGTGCCAGACGGAGGGTTGGTGGGCAGGCTAGCTGCGTTTGCCTTGGAATTCCGCTCACACAGAGAAGTCAGGTCATTTTGGCTGTGCAGTCAGTGTGGTGAGGTGGGAGGAGAGCTGGGGGCTGTCACATGGCCCCGGGCTTACCCTTAGCTTGGTCTCGTTGATCGTTGTGAGTTTTCTCACCTGTGAGATGGGGCTCAGGGTACTTATTTCGTAGTGTGGCTTTGAACCTCCAAGGAGATCATATTTAAAGTATTTGGCAACGGTGAGTCTACAGTCTGTTAGTTGTCATTGCTTTTTAGGTCGTGGAAAAGTCGGACCCTGTGAACTTCGCTTCCATAACTGATAAATAGGGTTGAGTAACATGATCTGCAATTTTTTTTTAGCCTCTAAGGTTGGAAAATGTGGGTACAGGGTGTGCAGAGCTGTGCCGTTTTATATCACCCATCTGGTCTCGAATGTGACCCTGGACCCAGAAAGGCTAATCCTGTTTATTAAACACTTGTTGAATTCTGGATGAAGAGGAAATACAAGGAGTTCTGCTTCTAACACGATTTATTTAACAGATAAGATGATTCGCCAAACATAACACGCCCTGAGCCCCAGCGCTGGGAACAGAACAAGAAACCATCAGGGGAGACAGCTAAGGTGGAGCCCGACTCCTGTCCCCTGGGTGAGGACACACGTGTGTAAAATGGAGCCACCGAGGCAGAGGCAGCACTGGGCGCTGCTGGAGCTCAGTGGGTGACAGACTCCCGGAAACCCCTCAAGGGCATCCATCTAAAACGCTCCGGTTCTAGTGGGTGGAACTGTAATGCAGGCTTTGTTCGAACAATGTGCTGTTAAGGCTCTCTGTAACAGCAATGATGACAGGAGCGATCGATTGCTTTGCATTGACAATCGCTAGACAGTGCGTGGTCTCATTTGGCTCACCGCCTCATGGGGTCTTTACTGGCTGTTGTGTTTGACGTCTGAATATGGGATCCCACTTGCTCCCAGCTAGAGCCGTCCACACCATGGGTCCAAGTGCACCAAGGGAGGAAGCTGGGGCAGGGGAGACCCAAACGGAGGTGCGGGACGGAGGCTGCCAGTCCAGTGTGGCTTAGTATCTGGCTGGCGCCCCACGCAAAGCAGCAGTTTAGGGTTTGGGATATTTGCTGATGGACCAAGTGAAACGACTTGTCCAGGACAGCGTAATTCGTAAGTCGAGGACCAAATACAGGTCCTTGATGCAGTCATGGCCAGACGGTACGCTTGGAGCAGTGTAGGAAAGAGTCAAGTGCAGCCTATGTGGGGCTCAGCAGTCTTGCTGCAGAGAAGTGCAGTCCTGGTGGACTGAGTTTCCTCATCAAGGAGGCTGCGTCAGGGCACGAGTCCGGGGCCTACCCGAGCCACCTGAGCAGGGACCCTGTCGCTTCCCCAGTCAGATGGGTGCAATGAGAAGAGCAAAGAGGGCGAAACTGCTCACTCACCCCTGCTGGCCTTTTTTCCCCTTAGAGCTAAGTGTCTTTGACCTTTTACTTTTGTTAGTGTCGAATTCCAGCTCAAAAGGATTTGGGGAGTATCATTCTTCTTTTTGGTATGGAAGACAGAATGTCTCCAAAGATAGAAATAAATGTATTTGATGTTGAGAAATCTTCCTTCTGGGAGGGGGATGAGGGAAGGCAAAGAATGGGATGAGGACAGAAAGAGACTGGGGTGATGGTGCACAGGTGGAATGGCGGTGGGAAGTCCTTGGGGAATACAAACTATGTCAAATATACTTAAATAAATAAATTTAATTAAATAAAAAAATCAGGAAAAAAAAAGAAATCTTCCTTCTTTCTCCTTTTATTTTTCGTTGAGGTAACATTGTCTTTCATCATTGTTTGTGTGTTAGTAGTATCTCCACACTCAGGTGTTGTTATCACATCACACCCACCACCAAGAGCCTTATTATCCACCATCATAGCCCATGGTGCCCCCCCCCCCCACCTTGTTCTCTTCCTTCCCCTCCACACCCCACAATGATAGCCTCAAGTCTATAGTCAGCTCTCTTTTTAAAAAATTAAATTATTTTTGGGCCTCCCTGGTGGTGCAGGGGATAAGTTGCATCATTATGAGGTTGTTCGCAGTCACTGCAGCATGAGTCTGATCCCCAGCCAGGGAGCTGACCCACATGGCACAGCAGACCTCTCCTGTCTTGCCTGCTGTTCCCCTCAGCGGTGTATTTCAGTCTGTCTATTCTGCTCCCCACTCTGCCTCTGGTGTATCCTCTCACCCCCCACACTTCTGGCCTGTACTCCAGTTCTAGTATGCATAAATAAATCTTTAAAAAAACTAAATTATTTTTATCAAGGTAAAGGTGCTTCATGACAGTGTGTAGGGGTTGAGATTTCATGTGTTCAAAGTACCCACAATCTTCCACACAGTCCATTAGGTGCCCTTGTTTCAGCTCCCGGACTTGGAGGTCATTTCAGTTGAGGAAAGATTATGAGAAATTTGGAAAGATGTTCCAATCTAAAGAACATTTTTGAGACTTTTAAGTTTATTTCCTCTAAAAATAATAGTTTTCTCCTTAAAGGACTTGAGTTCTTCAGGAAACAGTTTCTACTTGCTTGGTTCTGCATTGGCAATGGGGATCCCCAGGACAGAGGCAGCTCATGACCTCCATGATGAGTGATGGCTAGTGTTGCAGCCAGATAACTGTTGTATGTGCTGTGCATGGAACCTTCAGGGGGGCAGGGGGCGAGAAAGGCTATGACTGTTTGAAAGAGACAGAAGTGGAGCCACTGGTGGCTTCCCGGCGTTGGCCACTGGAGGCTAGGAGAGCGCTGAATGCGGCCACGCAAGTTCATGTATTGAAATCCTAACTCCCCATGAAAGGGTATTAGGATGTGGACTCCAGGAGGTGATTAGGTCATGAGGTCAAGGCCCTTCTACATGAGATTAGTGCCCTTAAAAAAGTGACCCTGGAGAGCTCGCTCCTTCCATCTTGGAAAGGTACTCCAGGAAATCTCAGTCTGCAGTTTGGAAGAAGGCCTTCATCAGAACTTGAACTTGCTAGGGACTCTGAACTTGGGCTTCCTGGTCTTCAGAACTGTGGGAAATAAGTTTGTGTTGTTTTTAACCACTCTGTCTGTGGTACTTTTTAATAGTGGCCGGGACTGAAATAGGGAAGGGGAAGAGGAGGGCTTCCGGAAGGGACACATCACCTATTGGACATATGGGTGAAAAATCAAAACTCCCTCTGGCTACCATCCCATGCCACACGACTACCTCATCACTTTGAAGAGCAACAGCTCCCCAGATTTTAGAACCAGATTTAGCACAGGTGTGTTATTCTGGTCTGTTTCATATTCACCAGCTGAAAGAAGCCCTAATTGACCTAGATGGTTGTCAGGTGGAGAAGCCGAAGCCCTGCCCTTCTTCCTCCATCGGCCACCCGCTCAAGCACGCCCTTCTGAGGTCGTCCTTGGTTTGGGCTCTCAGGTGCTGATTTGTCTTTGGCTATTTAGCTTGAGTCTTAGATGATATTCTTCCTGAACAAACAGAAATCGCTTCTTTGCACTTTTCTTTCCCTTGTTTGTATTCTGTTCCTCAACCCATTACTGAGATGATCCCTACTTATTCTAAAAGATAATATGGTACAAAGGCTAATGCAAACCTGATGCAAAGACCTCTGGGAAAAACTGGTGATCTTCATGTACTGCCAAAGAGCGAGGGGTCGCTGGAGAGCTGGGCCTCCATCACACATAATGTAATCTGATGAGCTCTCTGCTGTTGAGTCCCAGTTTCAGGCTAGTTTACCAGATGGAATCTATGATTGCTCGTCAATCTGTGTGATCAACGTTAAGTTGGAGAGTTCCAGCATAGCCATTTATCCTGTGATTAGAAGCTGATTAGTAGGTAGCAGCCATTCAGAAACCCTGAAATGGCAAAGTTAGGGAACTGGGCTTTGAAAATGAGTCACCCAAACATTTTCTTTCCAAACATCTGCAGGTTGTTAGCCTGATTTATTTTGAATTAAAAAATCTTTTTGAGTTGGCTGACAGCTTATTTTAATTCCCAGCTGTTAAAATGTTTCAGCAATTGGAATTAGGGGCTGTGCCATTGCTTTTGATGTGGTGGGAACCGTCTCAGCACTGAGGTACACCTGGGAGACCTGCCCCTTCTCATCAGAGTCCTTCATAGTTTTATTTCCTTCTGTTTAAGAGCTCGGTGCTTTGAGCTCTTTGTTTACGATCTGTTTGCTTGGGTCTTATAGGACTGGAGGCCAAGGGAGTTTAGCTCATATTCCAGGATGTGGTGGCTTTTATCCAGCACATAGCATTTTGTGGCTGCCTTAGATTCTTTCTGGGACAAGTTTGGGGAATAAACAAATACATAAATAAGTTTATATTTAATTAATAGTGCCTCCTCATTTCCCAAAATATGTTGAAATAAATTTTCTACTCAAAGCTGTGGTTCTTATAAATGTTTTCAAGATTTCTGTGCAGATTGTTGGCTTGAGAAGGGCCTTTGACTTGTTCCTCATTTGTTCCTGGTTGTGCGTGAGCACCTTTTTTCCTGGATGTGGTTTTGGGTTGGGGACCTGGGACTCAGGCTTCTCTTTCCTCTCATACAACTCAACACTTAACACCACCAAGCTACCACCTACCACTGCCACCACCTTCAACATGCCCACCAACACTGGTGTCACCACCTCCTTGTCACTCCTTACACCCTCGTGTAGGGTTAGAGAAATCAGGTCTTTCCACCCTCCCACCACTGTGATGATGGACACCTGCAGTGCTGCGAGCACTCCAGGGTGGGCATGTGCAAGTGGGCATGACACCTGAGTTAGACATGGGCTTAAATGGGTGGCGTCATGAGGACGCCAGGACCAATAGGACTGACAAGCAGCAGCAGCAGCATAGAAAGAGAGAGAAGAAGCAGTCCAGAAGGTAAGATGTGCTGGAGGCTGGGAGGCCTGCCAGCCTCCCGGCACCCCTGCCTGCCATGTACCTGGCCACCTCTACTAATAAAAGCATGAAAAGCCACCGAGGGCTCCAAGACTCCTTCCTTTACCCCCCCATCTGTCCAGAATCATCCTGAACCTGCTCTGTGCTGCCTTTCTTGCTGCTACACCTTGGCATACCATCTAGCTAAGCATATTATTTTTATTGTCTGATTTTCCCTGAGAATGACCTACATTGGTTACTTTCACCACTTCAGCTCCCCTTTATGCAAATATAAGTTTCATGAAATCTTTCTTGATTACCTCAAGTAGCTCTTTAAATCCTAAGGATTCTGTGGTACTTTGTTCCATCTTGTTATTTTAGGTGGATGATCCCCTCATTCAGGTTTTAAGTACATGAATTTTAAGTTGACTCTAAAGAAAAATGTAATGTCTAAATGGAAAATGTAATGTAATTAAGGCAAATGAATATTCTCTGCTTCTCCCTATTTTAAGTGTGACTAAACTTTGAGAATCAGCTTAGAAGAGTAAAGTGATATTACAGATTCAGATGCAGTAGAGCTGGGAATGAATTATATGGATGCTTTATACGTATACATTATGACATACTTCCCCTCGCTATTAGAACATAATCTATTAAATCTATGTACATAATCTACATCATCTCCTGGATTAAAACAATTAAATTCTCAATGATAAGACATTCACTTCCTTTCACATGTAGTGGCAGGAAGGCGGCACAGAAGCAAGGTTTGGGATGGTTCTTAGCAGACTGGGGGGTAAAGGAAAGAATCTTGGCGCCCTCGATGACTTTTCATGCTTTTATTGATCTCTACATCAGAGGTGGCATCAGGTACATGGTAGGGATGGAGGCCGGGGGGCTGGCAGGCCTCCCAGCCCCCATCACGTCTCACTCTTTCGGCTGCTTGGCTGCTGCTGCTCGTGTTGGTCAGTACTGTCAGTCCTGGTGTCCTCATGATGCTGCCCATTTAAGCCCGTGCCCAACTCAGGTGCGCCCACTTGCACATGCCCACCCTGGAGTGCTCGCAGTGGTGGGAGGGTAGAAAAGACCTGATTTCTCTAACCCTACAGTATACATTGTGACATACTTCCCCTCTCTCTTTATTAGCACATAATCTATTAAATCTACGTACATAATTTACATCATCTACTGGATTAAAACAATTAAATCCTCAATGACAAGACATTCACTTCCTTTCACATTACAAAGGTGGTTTCACATTCAGAATTTATAAAAAGTGCAAAGAATGGAACTTCTATATGATCCAGCAATCCCACTCCTAGGAATATACCCAAAAGACACAAAAACACTGATTCAAAAGAATACCTGCACCCCTGTGTTTATAGCAGCACTCTTTATAATAGGGAAGACCTGGAAACAGCCTAAATGCCCAAAAACAGATGAGTGGATCAGGAAGCTGTGGTACATAGACACGATGGAATACCATTCAGCAATCAAAAAAGATAAACTACACTCATTCATAGGAACATGGCTGGAGCTGGAAGGGATTGTGCTCAGCGAAATAAGTCAGAAGGCAAAAGAAAAATACCGGATAATTTACCCCCTAGGAGGAATATAGGGAAACAAATAAGGATCAAGGAAAAGAATAATAATAACAGCAATAATAAAAACACAACAAAAACAAAAACACAAGGACAAATTGGGGACACTGTGGGGAGGGTGGAGGGAAAGGTTTGAGGGCAGAAAGAGCACAAGGGACTGAGGTGATGGTGCGCTGGTGAAATGGTGATGGGAAATACATGGGGATTACAATTGATGTCAAATATATATAAATAAAGAAAAAATAAAAAGTGCAAACATTTTCTTGAAAAGTACTCATTTCAAGACCATTTTCAAAGATTCTATTCAGGAGTTCTGGGATGGTCTCATTTTCAGTGCCTCCTACTATCCTCGCCCTCTCTAGAGAATGTACATCAACTGGGAACTAGTTAACTTTGTCTTTCATTACTTCATCAGCCCCACTTCTGTGACCTTCTAGGGAGTAACCTGTTGGTTTAGATGCATAAGTTTCTCTAGGCCATCTCTTATGAAAGGTTTTTATAGGGGTTGTCCTATATAGCTGGATTAAATGATTAACTAAGTGATTAACCTCCCTTGATCACTTCTAACCTCTTATTCTTGGGCTATAAGAATTTTACTTACCTCAGGAAATCTCCAAATAATCCTTTTAAAATAGTGCCATAAAAAGTAAATTAAAAGTAAAAAGCATTTTCAATAGTATTCAGGTATCAAATAAGGACTTGAACTTAAATGACTGTGGAATTTACAGTTCCATAAAATCCATGTCTACAATGTTATGTTCTATCTTAAAATGACATGTTAAGGTATAATAAAATTCCTTTCTCTGAGAGAATGTGCAGTTAGAGTTGTAAGTTTACATCACATTCTTTCCAGCTTTCCCTGTTCCCACTTTTGTGGGAAATAGTTGCCTTTATAATTTGACATATTATTGGTTTGATGGTTGGTGTTTAGATGTTATAATTTTTATGGGTAGTTGCACTGTCTATTGGTGTCGTTTGTCAGTTATTGTAAATAAGGAAACCAGGATAAGTTAGACTATCAGACGAGTTAAGGAGGGGGTCCCCATTATGGTTGAGTGTACCTCAAGGATAGAGGGAAGCAGATAATGTATGTTGATAGACTTACAAGTGTGTTAAAGACTGTCATCACATTTGTTCTTGGCCATTTTATTCTTACTAGAGCCCTAGGTGCTGAGTATACCATTCCACTTACAGAGGACTATGTGGACACTCAGAAGTACCTGCTGTCACCACGCCAACACCAGCGGTGTAGACGCCTGACTCCTAAGTCTGGGCCTTCCTACAATCTGTGCTGTGTAATGAGGCTTCATTCTAGTCAGTGGATGCTGATTCAATCAAACTGAGTTTTGATGGGGAACAAACACTCTTTTTTCCAGGTAGCAGAAGTTGGTGGTTAGCAGCTAGGGAGTACTTGTGCTTCCAGAGGCTGGGGCTGGGGGTGGGATGGGGAAGACAGGTACATCAACCTAGAGTGAGGAGAAAATCAAGACAGGGCAGAAGCAGCTGTTTGAAGGCCTTAGAAATGCCAGACCAACATTTGCCTCCTGGGAAGTTCTGATTTTCCTGCTCTTCCTCACCTCTCTCTTTTCAGCTTGTCACTTACCCGGACCCTAACCCTTTCTGCTGGTGGACACGCCATTCATAAGGTAACAGATACCAGATGCAAGAAATGGGATAAGCAGTGGTCAGGCGATTGTTCTGATGAGTTATATACCCGGGTGCTTAGGTGGAGGATTCCGATCTGAAAGCTTGGCTTAGAATCTACCGAGAAAATAGCCTGATTTAAGTGGCAGGCTGGAGATGGCAGTGTGAGTGGCCTACAATGAGGACTAATTTGTTCTTTGAGTTTCTCTAATGGTTTGCAAGGGTGGAGATATCTGCTGGGGAAATGTGATGGATTCTCCTAGGAAACTGACTCCACCAGATAATTCTTCAGAAACTGTTTTCAGAAAGGAGACAAGCGGTATGAATCTTTTCACAAAGGGAATCGGCCCTGGGTGTGTAGCTGGGTCAAAGGCCCTATAGGCATCTCTGTTAGGCTGCAGGGCCGACATTTGTTCAGGGGCAAATGCTCATGCTGAGTGGTTTTCAAAGCCATTCCAGGGCATTTATCAGGCTTTTAAACTCTAGGTAGACTTTCCCACGGTGTGAAGGCCAAGGAAAGGATCCTGGGCTCTCATCCCCAGCCCCCAGGATGGGAACTCAAGGGGAAAAGGTCACCTATTCTTATCCTACAAAGGAAAACATATTCATCAGTTGTCAAGCAAAGGCATGTGCAAGCAGGGGAATTGCTCAGAGCACCTCAGCTGGACTCACCCCTACCCAACCCTGGCACCACGTGCAGAGTGCTTTCTGCCCCTCACCCCCACCTTCTTCAGGCGAGAAGGTTTATTCTGAAGAATTTCTTTTGATAAAATTCCTTCCAATTCCAGTTAAAAACATGCCCTCCTAGACCATTGTCTCTTAATTGTACTGGGGGTGGGGCTTTATGGGGAGGTGGGTGGTGGGGAGAGAGAGCATGCTGGGAAGGAAAGGGAAAAACAGCTGTGGTGGATTTAAGATCATTTCAGTTGCTTTCCTTTTTTGCATTTCGTCTTTATTGAGGTAATACTGGTTTATAACATGGTGTATAATCAGAGGTCCCAGTTCACACCTCTTCAGATGTACGTGCAATTCTTTTCTTGCTGAGGGATATTTCATGTCACAGAATTATCCTTCTTCCCCCCTGCTGTTGATACACCCAAGCTCTTGATACCCTTTCAATCACAGATTAAAGACCCAGGGTGGGGAATAACAGGGGAAATGGGATTTTAAAGTTGTTCCATTTGTATCACTGGCAATTAAAACTCTTTGTGGTCCCCACCCAGCTAGAGCAGCGGGGACCCAGAGGCCACTTGCTGTGAATTCATTTCCAGTCCAGCGGGCTAGGACTGCGCTCCTGTGAATTAATGTAGTGGGTCCTGCAACGCCTCCCAGCCCCAGCCTGGGATCAGACCCAGCAGGGTCCGGTCCCCAGCGTTGCTTTCTGCCTCACTGATTTGTCCTTCCTCCCCTCCCAGCGTCTGCCCATCCTTCTGATGTTGGTATGTGGCCTGGACTCGGCCTCTGGGGTGAAGTGAAATATGGTTTCACTTTGGAACAGGTCAGGTTTGCGCATGGAAGTTGTGCTAGAGTCACAGGCCTGAGCCAGAGGACGCAGCGCTCCTGTGACAGCCCTGCAGACACGCCACTGAGACGAAGTGAATTTAGGACCTGATGAGTGAATGAAATTGTTGAAAAGCTGCAGTGAGATTAAAAAATTGTACTAGCTCTTCATTTAGGGTTATGGCATCTTGCCTGGGTGAGTCCATTGCCACAGGGGATTAGCACCCCCAGCCTGTGCCTGGGAAATTTCACATCAGAGGAAACTGGGATGTAGCGGGGATTATGTAGGAGTCGGTTCAACCACTTTACAGGAGCCATGTAAGTCCTCACCCTCGTAATCACGATTTACCCCGTGTCTGAGCAGAAGAGGACCCCTTGATCCAGGGTCTGCAGTGCACCCATGGGGCTGGAGCAGGACCTCAGCTTTGCACCCAGCAGTCTGATAGGTAATTCATCATTTAGGGTCCGAATGAAGACTATTTTATGATAATCTTCAACAGGCTATTGCCTAGAACAGTAGGTTTGTATCATTTTTGAGAATTACCACCTGACCCTTCTTCCCGGATTTCTTCAGGCACCATTACCTACTCACCAGCTGTTCAACGTAGCCCTCACTCTGGGCAGCTTGGAAAGAGATGTTGGTGAGCAGAGTTTTTATTTTTATAGGACCTGACCCAAGAGCAGTTCCTTTGCCCTCCAAGGAAAGAATTCACCAGACAGCACCAGGTACAGTTGAACCAGATTCAGACATGAGGGAGCCAGTGCTGGAAAGGAGAATATAGCCTGGCTCCCTGAAGGGAGGTAGGAGGAAATAGCTAAAGGACACATCCGTGAGGTGGGGAGAAGGAGAGCAGCATCATAGCTTGTCATGGGGCATCTACGCCAGGGCATGCCCAGCCGGTCACACTCCAATGCCTCATGTGGTCTCTTGGCCTTCTCCTTCCAGGATGTTGTGAGATAATCACTCATCGGGATCTAACACATCTTGTCTATCCTGGTGCCTCATTGTCATCTGTCTGATGGGCCAAATTGTTCAGACAGGGCTCACCAGTCTATGATTCAGTGCACCTGCTCAACTAGGACTTGGGGCCACTCAATCTACCCATTCACCATTTCTTTTACCTAGGCTGTCTTACTGCGTGTTCTTCATTGTAAGTTCTCATCAACTTTCTCTTTCTTTATGGAGTTGGAGTAACCTACAATAACGGAAGCCCTCGGAGAAGGAAAGCAACCATAACTCAAGGTAGTCTACTTGCCTGAGGGCCTTCGGAGGGTGGTTTGGATCTGAAAAGTAAATGCTGGTATCTTAGAACAACTTCTTGCTTGGAAAAAGCCCTTTCCAAGGTCAGTCTGGTGAAGGGTGACTGTCTTTACCCTGGGGTAAGGCTGGAGGCCCAGGTCAGCACCAGGTACTGACACCCAGGGGTGACCCTTGAGTCTCTCCATTATTGATAGTGATTTAATAAGATAAAGGGACGGAATCAGAGTACCAGAATGCTCAGATGAAAAGCTCGCTATTCTTATAGGGACTTTTCAGTAACCACTTCCAGTCACCCAGACCTGGGTTGAGGAGCTCCCTAGTTGGGGTAGCTGGTTGGCATTTCTAATCGATCCCCCATCAGTGTGGCTAGGTGAAGGGGGTATTCAGAAAACTGCTAAAACACCTGGCAATCTTGTTTGGATGATGAGCTGGAGGTAGGGGGTTGAGTCAAATACTAGTGAGAATGGCAAGTGGCTCCTACCTTATTGCATTTCCTTTTGCTTCTGCCAGTGGACATGACAGTCCAGTATCAGGAGAATGGAAGACCATGAGGGCAAAGGTAACACAAGGTAGAAGGCTATTCTTGAGCCTGCCAGCTGGCTCCTATTTCCTCCCGGACAGGGGGCCTTCTCTTGTAGGTGGAAAGGCTACAGGACTGCCACTCGATTTTATGGGTCAGTTTTCACTTTTCCAGATGCAAGGAGAGAAGCCATAATTGCCTGGTGGATGTTTTGATAATGTCCCTGGAGCAAGAGAAAGGGGTAACTTACAACAGATAAACTCTGCTTTTGCTCCAGTGTTGTCTCCTTTATCTGCAACATGGGGGTGTTGAGTGATGCCTTAGGCAGCTGGAAGGGTTCATTTATTTGACCTAATTATTCCCAATGTAGACCTGACTCATCATAACGGGCTCTTCTTCAAAGGAAATGAGAGCCAGATTGTCTCCTTGGCAGCAATGGAAAACAAATGCTATCCACGGAATGGCTGTTAGATTAAAAAAAGGTGCAACTTGCTTTTGGGGCCGGCCGGCATTTAATGATGTTACCAAGAATAGAGGACTGGAGAGAGGGTAGTGTCAACTTCTGACATTCTAGCTTTCTAAAAATGTCCTTAATAAAATTAGCTTGCCCTTGGATGCCATGGATAGAAGTAAGCACACACTCAGAACCCAAGGAAAAATGGAAACCTCAGTAGGGGCATTTTTATTAATAATTGCTAAATTGCCCTACGGGCAAAATGGGTGACTATTCAAAAATTGAAATTGTCTCCTTTCTAAGGGGTGGGGAAATGGAGAAGGAGATTTGAGATGATTCTCCTATTATCGTTAGGCAAATCTGAGGGACCAGCATGCTTCATTCCCGCTGGGTCCATTGCATCTTTCACATTTTCCCTGGTCTCCCCTTCCTATTTGACAGTTGTGGCTGAGAATGTCCCAACCCTGAGAGTTCTGGAAAAAGGTGTACTTGACCAATCTCGGTGGCACAGTCTGGCCTTCTGCCTTCCTCCAGCAATTCCCGAAACACTGGATGGTGACGATGGCCACGTACAGCGACTTTTGTTCAAAAGTCGACCTGTTTGTTGCTGGAATCTTCATGGACAGTGTTCGATGTCAGTCTGGATCCCGTCTCAGAGAAGGAGCGAGAAGCCCACAGGCTGTTTGTATAGAAGATGTTGTTCTGCGAACCTGCTGACACGGTGGCCCTCCGTGAACATGGCTGCAGTTGGCATTCTGAGAGGTGCACGGGGTGTTTTCAACTTGCCCCTGCCGTTGAGGCCAAAACCCAAGGTTGCTTTGACAGCTCTGCAGGAACGCTGGCTTAGAACTCTTCTGGGCTCTGCAATAACATACCAGTGCTGTGGTGTGGCCAGTGTTTACTTAATTGGTGGGAGGACTTTTGAATATCAAAAGGGAAACTTTTCTTTTGCATTCCACATAGGTAAGATGTGGTTTGCCGTTCTTCAGGGCTGAGGATTTGGGGTGGGGAATGAAGAAAAGAAAAACAGCCCAGCTTTTTTTTTTTTTTTTCTTCGTTAGGGCACAGGTGATGGGTGGGGTTGGGGGAAAGAAGGAGAATCATGTACCAGGAGAAGATGAAAGATCAGCAGATGTTGTTTCCAGAGTCAGAGCTGAGGGTGAGCATAGGTCCCTCCTGCTTTGCCATTAGTCCCCCAGAATGACGAGTAGTGAGAAGCTCCACTCCACTGGCTTCTGGTGTCTATCAAAGAGTCAGTTAATATCCAGTGGTTGGGGTAAGAGAAGGGTAGGGTATGCATTTAACAGAAAGAGACTGCTAAAGTTCATGGTGTGATAAATTGGATTTCACTGAGGTCCTTACTTGCAGACAAGGGGAATTTTTAAAAAAAGATTTACTTATGCATACAAGAACTGGGGTACAGGCCAGAGGTGTGGGGGGTGATAGGATCCACCAGAGACAGAGTGGGGAGCAGAACAGGCAGATCAACTGAAATACACTGCTGAGGGGAGCAGCGGGTGAGGCAGGAGAGGTCTGCAGCACCCTGTGGGTCCCCTCCCTGACCAGGGATTGAACTTGTGCTCTTGTACCCAGGATGCTTCGTAGTGCAGCGCTCAACCAGCTCTGCCATTAGGGAGGGCCATGGACCAGGGGAATTTACCTGAGAATAATAGGGACCGGTAGCTTGCAGAGATTATTTCAGATATTCTACGTATCAAACGGTGCTAATCCACTGGCAGTTGAGCAGTCATCAAGAAGGGGCAAGTGAGTGTGGGGATCAGTGGGCGTACTATAGGATGACTGGGTGTAGGGGCAGGGCCCCACTGTGGGAGCGTGTGCTGTGCCTGTCCCCCAGAACCCTGGTTGGCTGAGTCGCAGGCCTCTGCTCTTCTATGTCTCCATCTTACCTGGAAAACTGAAGAGGCTGGGAGTGCCCTGTCTTCAGGGAAGAAAAATCATGCTCTAAGTTGTGTTGCTAAATAGTAAATGTTTATACATTTCTGCAGCTTTGATTTATTTTGACTGTGGTAGTTCAGGAAGAATGTTGTAGCTCTTTCGCTTGTTAGTTTCCCCAGAGCAGATGCCAAGGACTTTGTCTGGGATCTATTTATTTAATACAGAAACCTGGGGTCCCAGCAGGACAGAGGCGCATGGATGGATGAGACGGCCCTGGAGGTGAGCATAGGGCATCTAGAAACCCCAGACTCGACCAATGCGCCGGGCTGACTTCTTTTTTTGGATGCACCTAGGCCTTTGCGTCTCTTGAAAATGGGAGCAAAACTGGAGGTTATTAAAGCTTCTTTAAATGCTCCCATGTCCTTGAACTGGATTGCAGGAGTGTGCAGGGAGTGGTGCAGAACAGACCTGAAGGTTGCTGACTGAATTGTGTCCCTGGGGTTCAGGTACCACTTTAGAGATGATTCCCTCCAGCTTGCATGTTCAAATTGATCCCTAACAGGTGTGAGATCTTTGATGCTCAGGTCCCCCCGAACCCCATCTTTTGTTGCACTGCTGCATGCTGAGCCTATACCGAGTACTCTGGTGGTGGGGGGAACAGGAAGTTGTAGGCTTGGCCCTCCTTAGGCACTGATGGGCAGAAGCTGAGCTGGTGAGGATGAGAATGTGTCAGGGTGAGGGTGCTCATCTTCACCAGCTCAGCTGGTGTGTTGGGGTGCTCCTTTTTAACAGAGACTTTTCTTTTTCCAGATGGCGTGAGACAATATCGTGCAATTATGAGTAGATTCTATAAACATTTATTAGGTATCTACCCTATGTCAGGCTGAGATTCAAAGTTTAATAAAACACAGAACAGCCATCAAGAAATTTACACTAGGTTGACATATCTCCCCTTAACTTGACTCAGTGGGTGAAGCATTCTGCTTATTTATCTTCAGATCTCTGCATCGAGTATACCCATATACAAATGTGGGAATGACGTGCTAAGAGAAGAGTGCTTTGAAAATTTCCTTCCCCTTTCTGTAGCTCCTTACCAATTATACCAATCGTTTCCCTCCAATCCGAATTCCAGAACATCTTTCTCTGTGGGATGCTTAGTTCCCATTGTGCCTCTTACAACTGCAATCAGAGGACCAGACTTTGCTTCTTTGTGGCCAGGGTGGCTTCCCACTGGTCTCTGTTATGTCCCACAGAGGCAGAAATTCTTTTGTCTTTTTCTTTACTACTTTATTTTCAATGCCAAGAAGATTGGCTGGCACATTGTAATGGTATGTTGAATTATTTGTAATTATTTGTTGAATGAATACATGCAACCGAAATCAGACCAAAACACCCTAACTCTATTAGACAGGGGGAGTTAAGCTACGCTACAAGGACAAACACATCTGAAAACCTCAGTGACTGAGCACATAGAGGTTTATTTCTCTTTTCCACAAAGTTGATCGTGGATCCTTTTGGCTTCTCAGATCAGCAGCTTTCCTGGTGACCATGCAGGGGCCAGTCCAGTTGCGTCTTGTGGCTATAACGTGGAACAAGCGTTCCACACTCAGGGTCGCTGTTGCAGGGGAAAGTGCTTGGAAAGGTGGTGTTCTGACTCACAGCTGCCTTTTCCTGGACTCATGCAGGCCGCTGCTGTTCACTGCCTTTGGGGCTCAAGGCTGGGCTCCAGTACTTGACCTAAGGAAGTGGAGGTCCTCCAATTTTGTTCTTCTGTTTCAAAGTCATTTGGCTCCTCTAGGTTCCTTGTGTTGCTGTACGAGTTTTAGAGTCAATTCGACAGTTTGCTGTCTCTCTGCTTAGCTCTGTATCACCTTGGCTTCTGTGTATTTCTCCACGTGTGACTCCTTCTCTGGGAGGCTTTGAATCCCTTCAGGTGGTCAAGAAGATGCGCTCAGGTAGTTCGGCTATGGGGCCAAGGAGTTCAAGGCCACAGATTCAGACCCCTACGAGTCAGTTAGCTGCACACAAAGGCATCCAGCTGCCTCACCAACTCTCACCAGCTGACTTGCAAATATGTGCTGCAGATTCTGGAACTCGGATGATAGACTAACAGCCCATCCCCCATCCTGGCGAGAAATCCTCTCCAGACGTTGTTACAACCCTCTCATTAGATTCTGGAACTATTCATTAACCTGGCAGCCCTTCAAGGCCGCGTATTTATCTTGAAATAATTTGTGAGTGACTGAGGATTTTGTATTGTTGTAAAAATTGATTGTTGATAGCGTACCAGCCTGCTTGATAAATGATTCCTTGCTCCAGGATGCTGGAAGGCAGAGCCCACTGGATGAGGCTCAGGGAGGGAGGCTCGGGCCAGCAAGCTTCTGAGATTTATTCATTAAAAAACTTCCACTGAACGCCTTCTGCGAGCCAGTCACAGTATTTGATGCTGGGGGTACAAGGATTCATTATTTCTATAACTGTCTTAATGCCCCGTGCATTCCATCCTAGGCTTTATGCTGGACCCTAAGGACACAGTAAGGCATGGGGCACAGTCTATGCCCTCAAAGTAACCTGGGGGAACCTTAGGGCAGGGGATCTTAAACTTTTTCTGCACCGTGGACCCTTCTGTAGCCTGTTGCAGCCTCTGGAGGCCACCTCAGAGTAATGATTTTAACAGCAGAAAATACAGCACATGAGATTACAGAGGAAACAGTTGTAATGCAGTCCACTTGTCAAAATATTAAATGAATATATCAGTGTTAAGTGCTAAGTACGGAATGCGGGTCCAAACTCCACGCCTGCTCACAGCACTCTCGGGGACACCACCCCCTTCTCTGCTCCTGCTGCCAGGTGGTTCCAGCAGCCATGCGTCAAACCATGTTCCTCTCTCCCTTCAGGCACAGCCGAGCAAAGATAGGGAAGCACCAGCCCAAAGACAGTAGGCGAAGAAGCAGGATAAGTTCTGGCAATGTCAGGGAACTGAAGATGAAAGGTGGCAAGGCACGCATCAGCAGCCAGGAAGTGGAGCTGACGTCAGGGCAAGAGCCTGGCAAGAGCCTGGGGCGTTAGGAAGCAGCTGAAGCAATGAAAAGGCAGAGCTACTCAGAGAGAGGTGAGAGTTAATCAGAGACCAGTCAACATGCAGAGAAACAGAGTGGCTGAAGGGGATTTAGGGCCAGGCTTAGAGTGGGAGTCCAGAAATCTTTCTGCTGAGAGCCCCGCACTTGCTTTGGATTGGGGGCAGCCCTTCAGTTAGCTGCTCCATTTCGGTCCTTCTCAGGGTCTCTGGTGCTTCTCTTCCTGACTTCACAGAGGGCTCGCTGCTGTCCGACAGCCTCATTTTCTTGATTACTCTGCACATTACCAGAAGCCTTCACTTCCTGAGGGAGCCAAAGTGCATCTCTGTTTGAGAATGATTGAGTCCAGTGCCAACATGGCAGGGCTCAGCGGAAGCCCCCAGAGGACAGGGGCATCTGGCTCTGCCGCAGGAAGTGGGCATGGCAGGGGGTGACCCCAACTCTCTCCTAAGTTGATTTTGGATTTGTCAAAAATTATTCAGTTACTTCAAAATTTTGGCAGAAAATTTCAAGGTTCATTAAAATGTTCCTTCTTTGTCATGTTGGCAACATTTAAATTCCATTATGTGATGTGCTCTTTGTAGTATAAAGTAAGAGCTTTGGGAGAATTTCTTGGTAAAGGGGAAAAGCCAACAAGAGGACAAAATTCAAAGTAACTAATAGTGGTTTTTAGGAAAGAGATCCCCTTTATCCTGTATCATAGCACTGGAAACCGGGAGTGGGGTGAAATAACTCAGTCATAATCTCTAAAATCTAAAGTTGCATGTGATCACTTAGTGGAACAGAAAGTGCCATCCATCGTAGACATGAAGGAAGCGGATACTGGGACCAAATAGTGATTGATCTATTTACCTAGTAGGTGCCATTATATGTCAGGCAAATTCAAGATAGAATGTTCTCGATGGACAGGTCTGAGGACATTGTGCTATGTAAAAGAAGTCAGAGACAGACTAAGTGATCTCACTTGTGGGTGTAGTGTACTTGAACTCCTTTCAAGTTAGACAACAGCAGGATGCTGGATCACCCTGGGCCAGTAGGTGCACAGCAGAGGTGTGACCAGGAACTGATGTGCTTTGTGCCCGAGGCCTGCTCAGTGGAATGCCTTATTAATAAGACTGGAGCCGTGGGTGGGAGTCAGGACTCACCCTACTTAAAACCCCAAATCCAGTGTTCAGTTTTACCCACCTTTCTCTGTCAATAAAAAGTCCAGAATCTTGCTCTTGAGGGACAGACACTCTGCATCAAACATCCTGCATCCTACATCCTGCTCCACGACTTGTGCTTCTTTTTTCTAATCATTGGGGTGTTGTTTATGCAACACTCACTGATACATGGGATATAAAAACAAACAAGCAAACAAACAGTCATGGTGACAATGGCTAATAATACCATATTATTGAAAGTTGCTAGGAGACTGAACGAATGTATGGAGTTGAGCTGACTAGACTTATTGTGATTATTTTGTAATAGCTATAAAATATAATCATATTGTATTATATAATCATATTATATTAAAAATAGAATCATATTAATCATATAATCATATTGTATACCTGAAACTAATACAGCACTGCATGTCATTTATAACAAATAAATGATAACATATTGTGGAATATGATAAGATTATTAAGAGGCAAGAGGATATGGTAATTGTGACAAGGTGAAAAGGTAGGGTGAGGACTACTTTAGATAAGATAAATAAGGAAGACCTACTGTTACAGGGTAACCTTGAAATAAAATGGGTTAAAATAAAAAAATACTTATCTAAAGACAAGTTCACTCCATCCCAATCCTAACTGTAACCATAGTACGGCAACTTTAGACCATTTTACTAATTTTTGCATAAATCACAGGGAAGAATAACCAAACATCAATTTTAGCTGACTTTGTTGGAATACTCCAGACAGGAGTAGAGTGAATTCATGATATCTGGTCTGTGTTGGCTTCAGGAACAAAGTTGGTCTCACCAGACTCCACCTGGGGTTTCCTCTTCTCAAGGTTACCAGGACTTTTTCAGGGTTATCCAGGATGGAGGCAAGCTTCCTCACCTTCTCTGGAGGTCTCTGGAACCATACAAACAAAGCAGCAGTTTCTCCTCTTCTTAGTTCAGCTCTATGTCAACTTCAGGAAGAATTCCAATCAAATGAAATACATTTCCAATTATCTAATTTAAGTAGATGAAATTCCCTATTGAAGTTATGAAAAAATAGACTCTGCCATGGGTAGTAAAAATTAGTACCATTATTATTTGTACTGTGTTGCTATCAAGAAGAGAGAAAATGTAAACACAAGTTAGCTTTTCTGGAAAAATGCAACAATGCTGCAGATCTTGGTCATTCAGAACAGGAAAACTCTTTGAAACAAACAAACAAACAAAAAAGTAAAAAAAAATCACTGGTATTATTTGAAACAAAACTTATTAAGAATCAGGTATCTCCAACAGTCCTGTAAGTTCTTTATAGGAAATTTTAACTGTCAAAAGTTCCATCTATTGGAATCAGTTGAAGTCTTTTTACTTCGTATTTTCTCTAGAAGTAATTTCTGCAGTTATCAAACCACTGGCACATAATTATATCAAAATTCACAATTTGTATACATATCAGGCACTTAAAATATTTACACCAATGTTAATATTTTTGTACATGCAGAAGTTTTACTTTTATTTTTTTACAAGTGACAATGCTTCCCTTTTTTATTTTTAATTTCACCAGGTAAACCAAATAGGACAAATTCATCTAATGTCTTTCCCAGGAGGAAAGGGAGAAATTTTGTGGAGTGTCTCAGGAGCTCTACTGAGGTTCCACAAAATTTCCTTTGATCAACCAAATGACAGACTACTAAATTTCACTTCCATTTAGATTTCTGGGAAGCTTTGCAATAACAGTGGAAAACAATAGGAACAACCATATTTAATCTCTGTAAAAGCACCAGCTCAGTTCAGTAGTACAATGTTGGTAAACCATAACCTTTTGTTTGTTTTACAAAAACCTTAAATTTTCTTACAATATCTATAGGCACCATCTAAACCAGTTTTACAATCCTATAGATACCTATAGACAGGCAAAAGGGAAGGACATACAACAGACATACAACATACAGGAATAGAGAGCTCTTTAGTTATTGTATAATGTGCGTGGGATACCTCATGCAGCTGCAGTTTCACTCATAGGCCAAAAAAAATTTTTGGAAAGAAGTTAGTACTATTTAAATTCTTCTTTTTTTCTTGAATAAATATCTTAGGTCTTCAATGGGTTCATAAGACCTGTGGGTTTTTGTCTCTGGCTCAGTTCCTTCTGGGCTTTCTTTTTCAGTCAGTTCCTTCTGTGGAGCTCCTGGGCTCCCCTGTTCTTCATCTGACCTTCTCTGTGGACTGTCGCTTGTCTCCTTTCCTCCGTACTTGGCTCTTGGTTTCTTTTACTCTGTCTGCATTCTCTCCTATTTTCATCTGAGTCTCTGCTCTGTACCATCATTTGTCTTCTCTCTTCTCTCCTTGATTCTGGATTCCTTACGCTCCATCTATATTCCCTCTTGTAACTCCTGTGTGAATCATCCTGTCATGGTCTCATTGGCCTTCTGTCCTGTCTTCTTTCTTTATTTTGTCTCCTTTTTCCATGTAACCTGGAACAACTATACTCCCAATGTTCCTGTTCGCAGCAGTAAGCACACTGGTTTTTAACTAGGGGTTCACTTCTTCTTGGTTCACTTCTCCTAGATTCTGTCCCCATTCTGTTACTGTTTCCCTGAAACCCTGTTCTGTGCTCCCTCTGTACAAAAACACTTGCAGGTCTAGATCTCCTTTCTTCTCTGTTGTTATAAACCCTGAATGCCAAGTCTACTGTTTGGGATGAACTCATCGCTGTAATACATTCCACCTTTGCTAATTTCCTTTGCTTATTTGGGGCATTCTGCATAATGAACACCGTAGTGATAAAATGGGTATTTTCTGGGGCAAACGGGTATTTTCTGGGGCACCCATATCCGTGTGGGTGGTAATTATACGTCTGGATAATTCGTTCAAGGAACTCTGATGGATCCTCGTTAGCTTTCTGTTCCACCTGTAGGATTTTGTTGAAATTTCTTTGTTTGGGAATTCCTTACTGCAGCCCCACCAGTAAGCATTTCTTATAAAGCTCTAACATTTCCATCCCCCCTGTTGGGGCCCCAGTTTGCATTTACCACTGGGACAACCACCTCTGACTCTGGGGATTCTCCATCTTGTTGGTGGAGACGATCAGTCTACTCCCTGGCTTTCCTGAGAACCATCCTCTGCTCATCCATAGTCAATAGATTTTGTAACATTGATTGTTTGTCAGCCCGCTTAAGGCAGTGAGAGAGGAAAATACAAGCAAACAAGTTTGCCATCCTTTTAGGATCCTGATGGTATGAGGGGACAGAGCTCCTCCAATTTAGGAGGTCTGAAGCACTGAAGGGGTGGTGTGACCAAACGTACCCAGCAGCCTGCCCATGCTTGTTCAGGCCACCCATTGGCATTTGCCAAGGAGGGAATTGTCCTGCTTCAGAGCAGCTTTCTCTTTCATATTGGGTGCCCTGTCTACTGTGGGGAGAAGACATTTTATTTCTTTCCCCAGAAGGTAGTGGGGGCTGTGGAGCCTCATGTATCTATGAAGGAGGGGTATTGTCACGCTGAGTATTTAGCAAAATATGATCCTCCTACCTCTGCCTTCGTGCAGCCCTCAAGGGAAAAGGAAGGTTTATCCTTTCTCTGTACCAGAAGTTGAGCTTCTTCTGTCGTATCCACCTTATGGAGAGCATCTTGTATCTGATTTTGCATAGCTTTAAAAATCGAATCAAAAGCGGTACAATTTTCGCTCATATTAATCTGTATTTGGTCCTGCATATTTTTAAAGTCTGCCTCAAAAGCAGTATGATTCTTATCCCTCATATTTCCTTAATAGCTAAGGAAGGGGCCTGAATTTGTTGTTGCATATTTTCAATAGGTGAATTAGAATGTCCACCAAAATTGGAGAAAAGAATAGAACAAATGACACTTCAACGTATTACCAAAAGAACACCTAGAAGCACAGATTGCAAAATGGGGATGGCTTGTAAGCCACCCATGGATGCGTATAAGATTAAAATAATCTGCCATATTCCAGGTTTTACCAAGTTATTGACATTTATAAAGCTGGTAGTAATATTTAAAGGGAAAAGAGCATTTAAACCTAAGTTTGGGAGAAAACGGAAAGAACTCAAAGCTAGGGAGAAAACTGCTGAGATTCATGTTTGAGGTCATTTTATTTATTTATTTTTTTTACCAAAAAACACACCTAAGAGAGAGCTGTACGAAAAAGAAAAAGCAAACTCCTCAAGTCAAGACAGAAAGAGAATGCCACATGTCCTGCAGAGTTAATGCACTTACTGGGACCAGTGCGATGAAAGTTACTTGGGCTGGTCAGCCATGGGTGTAACATGGTCAACCATGTTGGGCACCAAACTGTTATAGGGCAACCCTGAAATAAAATGGGCTTGCCTGACTGGGTCCTCACCCACATGCTCGAAAGGCACTTATAATAAGCACCAACTGCAGGCACACACGACAAAGGTTAATAGAGGATTTTATTTACAAAAGAAGGGAATAACACAAGGAGAAGTGAATAACACAAGGAGAAGAGAGGGATACAAATCTGTAAATGTCCGACCAGTTTCTCTGAGCTGGAACCCAACGGCACTCTGAGAGCTTTCTCTGAATGAAGAGAGTGGGCTCTGAAGAGAGACCGCCAAGGCTCACATGTCTGGATTTCTACCCAGCCTGGCTGCTTAACTCTACCCTTAGGTCCCAGTGATCCACTCTTCGATAAAGACCTTACAGGATTTGTGGTTTTTGGGTATTGCTGGTCTGGAGTGGGTGGGGGGTGGTGGAGTCCATAAACCTATTTGTGTAATCCCTTCAGGACTACCTTAACCCCTAACACTACCTTTATAAGGAGGTGCATTTGAGACTTGATAGATGAGACAGGTCAGTACTAGGTAAAGCCAGAGCAAGGGCATGCTGGCCAGAAGGAACAGGAACATGCACTGTAGAGGTCATTGTGACAGAAGTTTCTGGAGATGGGACAGGAAAGGGGGAGGGAGAAGGAGTATGAGAGGGGCTGGAGATAATCAAGCTCTATTTGTTTAACAACAATCTATAGAAAACCTCCAGTGGACCAGGCTATGCCAGGGACATGGTAGTGAACAAAATTAACAAAAATCTCTGGCCCCAGGGAACAAATACTTGAGTAGACCAGGTCATAATCTACCTAGTTTGGCATAATAAAAGGCTTGAGCTTTAGCCTGTAGATGACAGGAGCCTTGGAAGGGCTCAGAGCTGAAGAGCGACACAGTCATGTTTGCATTTTGGGAGTCCCAACTCTGGAGCAGTGTGGGGACGGTTGGTTAGGGTGGTTCTAGAAGCAAGGACATTGGGACGAGACTAGTGCAAGTAAGAAGAATCTGTTTTGAATTTTAATAGTGGAGTAGGTTGGAAATAAGTGGAGAGATTCCAGAGATATAGAGAAGGTGCAATGAATAAGATCAGGTCATGGACATATGAAAGACAAGGACAGAGAAGTGAATGGTCAGGTTTTTGACTCCAAGAATTGGGTAGGTTTTGTTGTCATTTTTTAGGCAAAAATTAAAAGTACCATTTCTGTCCTTGATGAAATGTATACTTATTGAGAACATGAACATGCAAATAAAATCATTTCATGACTCAATGTACCAGGCAGAATAAACTAAGTCATGCTGTGCTAGTAAGCAGTTGCCAGAACGGTGACTTAAAGCAACAAAGATTTATTTGTCTGTCGAGTTACATGTCCAAAGCAGGTAAGGTAGGATAGATTGGGAGTAGGGGTTGCTTATGTGGTCAGTTAACCCACAGTAACATAGGTTCCATCTTGACACATTTCCACCTATCAAGACACGATAAAAAAACTGAGACAGATTGTATCTGGCTCTTAAATCTTCTGCATGAAAAAGATTTGTGTCATTTCTATTCATATTTTATTCACCAAAACAAGTCATAGGGTCACATCAACTTTGAGAAACTGGGAAAGAGCTGGAAGGAGGAAGACTATTTCTTCTTTTAATTGCATCTAAACAGGGGTGCACAATTTCAATTTCAATTTATCCTTTACTGATGACACTCATTTTGATAACTTCTGTCAGTTCTTTTTGATAACTCTCAGACCTCTTCATTGTAAACTCACTTCTTTGTAAGTAATATATTAGAGGGGGTTGCTTTGAAACTATATTTATATCCCATTCAACACTGAAATTTTAAGGTATCATTTATTTTTATATGAACATGTGCATGGCTTCTTATTTATCTGATAGTTATCATTCATTGCTAACATTTATTTTGATGCTTATCTCATCCCAGGTTTGGTCTGTGGGAACCCCTTCATCCCGGCTTTGAAACAGAGCAAACCCAGAGGTTGATGTAGTTGGTGGGTTCTCACACATGAGCTTAGGAACACAGGACAAGCAAAAGCAAATACATACAGTGAAAGGATAATACTAGGATTTATTTATATAGGGAGTGAGGAAAGGGAGAGAAGATAAAGAGAGAGAATTCACAGCTTGGCATGACTCCAGATGCCACTTGTCCTGGCCCAGAGTATCCACTGAGCAGAGGCTGAGGTCAAAACTGAAGCTGCATGTGGCAAGCCGATGGCTTCTCCTGAGACACGCTTCCTTGCCCGTGGTTTAAATGCCAAAAGCCCTGGCTCTGCCCCTTTACCCCACCAACTTCTGCTCATGGAATGGAGTCTGGAAAGTTCCATAATTTACCATTGAGTTGGCTGTGAGTACCACTCACTGGCCTGGAGGTTGCTCCTTGTGGTTACTCTGACAGCTTCTGGGTCTGTTTGTCATGTTTCCAGCATTCTCTGAGTGTTTCCTTGCTGATGACTTCAGGTTCATCTTCTACTTTCCATGCTTCAGCTCTAGCTGTGGAGCCAGTCACTTCTCTAGGGAGCTTGGACTATTTCTAGTGGAAAATAGTATTTAAAAGAGGAGAGTGCTCTGTATGTTATTGGCTTTGGGGAATTGCCACTCCCTGGCTCTCTCAGTGGTTAAAGCTACAGGGTATGTGTGAGCATGCATACACACACACACAGAAACACGCACACACATATATCTGCATTTGTGTCTGAGTCTGTCATGTAGATTGAAAACCATGAGTTCCTTTGGGCCAGAGGGTGCACAAGGGACTGAGGTGATGGTGCACGGGTGAAATGGTGGTGGGTACCCCCTGGGGACTACAAATGATGTCAAATATAACTAATAAAAAAAAAAAAAAAAGAAAACCATGAGTTCCTTTGATACCTCCAATTCCAAATCAACACCACAGAGTATACTATATTGTTCTTTTCTTTCTTTCTGTGTTTACAAGTTCCTTCTTTTGCATTAAGAGAATTGGCTCTCATACCCTATCATATTTAATTTTCCATTGGTCTTTTCCTGGCCCTCCCCCTCTCCACATAGGTGCTCTCCCTACTCTCATGGTCTCCAAAACTTCATGTCAAAGCACCCTCCTCCTCTGACTCTTTCCCACCCATTCGATAAGGACATTGCATCCTTAAACTGCTATCTCTTGGTGATTGTCTTATGTCCTACAAGGCATCTGTTCGGGGCCCATTTTGAAGGAAATGTGTGATACTAAGAGGGGGATACAGTCAATTAAGAGTGAGATACCCAAGTCTTATTATCCCCCATTCTTGTTTTTCTCTAAAGTCCCTGGCCTCAATAGCAATTAATGGAATCCATGGAAGATTTCTCTGGCTTCTCTTTCTCAGTTTCATTCCCAAATGGATTTATTTTGGAAAGTAAATGAAAACAGTTTCAGAGTTATCTAAAGGTGAAAAAAATGCTATTTTTTCAGCAGTTGAGAAATTTTTCAAATGCTTTTTTGTCTTCGGATTACTCAAAAGCAGCTTTGTTTGGAAATTTCAAACTTGGCATCTTTGGTACATAACCCTGGGTAAGGAATGTGTGCTTTGCCTTGTTTGAAGAAATTTGGTTTTGAAATAACAAAGTTATGGATGTTTAAAAATACACTGCACTGAGCAGACACTGTGGGTTATTTTCCTTTGCCTTTGAAATATTCTCTATATTGTGAGCTGGTATGTTTCTTAAGTGGGAGAGTGTAATCACTTATGCTAATGTGAAATCATTTTATAAGTTAGCTGGGAATACAATGAGTCATCCTTTTGATTTTTACTGAGTAAATCCATGTGATCTCTGAATGACTTAGAATCCTTGGGCATATCAGGTGCTCAATGACTGTGAGCTGATGTGAGCTGAACATTCTTGTTCTCATTTGGCTGCAAATTTACAGTTCCAGTTTTGGGTACCTATCTATGGTCTGTGACAGGGGTTGGAAAATATGACCCAAAGGTCAAATCCAGTCTGCCACCAATTGTTTTATGGTTTAAGGGCTCAGAATTGTTTCTACATTTTCAAATTGTTGAATAAAAACCAAAAGAAGGCAAATATTTCATGACATGTACAAATTATCTGAATTTGGAATTTCAGTGTCTATATACATAGTTTTATTAGAACATGGCTATGCTCAGTCATTTGCATATTATGGAAGGTAGCACAGTTAATAGTTACAATGGAGACCACAAAACCTAAAATATTTATTCTCCGGTCCTTTATAGAAAAAGTTTGCAGACTATAAATCTAGAAGACAGAATACATATTGTCCATCCATTTTTAAGCCTTCCTGCTAGCAAATAGAAAGCCAAGACTCCTTTTTTACTTTCATTCCATCAAACTTCCAACCTGCCTCTTCATTGGCATTTGATTAGATTCCAAGCTAATTTCAATAATAGAAGTTATTTTACACAGACTGAAAGTATAAAACAAAGCCGAATGTAATTTTTTGTTTCCATCTTTTTTTTTTTTTTTGGTTCATTGTGTTGCCATTTACATATTACATGATTAATTAATGTAGTTATGAATGATGAGGCATGAGTAATAATGTCCAGGTTGTACATCATTGTTTTTGCTTCTGGGCATTGTGTTAGTTTTGTTTTCTCCAGCTCTTTATAAACTCCGTGAGTGTAGCAACAAGTATTTGGGCTTCTTTTGGATTTCAAGCACATGATGTGGGATGTGGAACTTAGAATCGCAACTTTGATGGCATCGTCCCTGCATCTGAGCTCCCAAATGTTATTGGAGAAAATCACATATCCGTGATGATGGCACATTCCTTTTAAATAAACACTCCTTTTGGCTCGTCTCTCTTACCAACCATTTACGTAGTAAGTTCACTTTAGCTGTTCACCATCATGATTAGCTCAATTCAAACTATTACAGGGCAGGGAGAGGGGCACTCTAGAACCCCCAAACCTGCCCCCTTTAAATGGGTTTTGCCATCCGCCGCATTAAGAAAAATATATAAGACCTTTAATGGGAAGGAACTTTAATACAATATAGAAAGGACACAGAATACAGTTACTAAGTTAAGTATTTAAAGTTACCCATTTTTTGAGGGTAAAAGTCCAGCTAAATAGGATTATACCAAAGCAAGACCCAAAAGCCTGCCACAAGTATAAAGGACCTTTCAATAGAGACCCATAGAAGAGGGTTAAAAAGAGTTAGACAAATCCAGGAGAAAAAGAGCAAAATTAAAATTAAGATGAAAGCTGCCATCATTAAGCTCTCCATGGATTTCTCACCCACATCTGTTTTAACTAGTCTAAGACCAAAAAGCAAATGCAGTTTTTCCATGTTTTTCTGCTCCACGTGCCTCCTTTATGCCTTCTTGCTGCTCTCAGTCCTGCTTCCTTCTTCCTCCCTTCTTTCTGTCCTCTTCTCTCCTCCCTCCAGCATCTTGAAAATAGAGAGCTGTTACATCCCTAAAGGGAAAGGGGGTGGCCTGGGTGTGAGTCTTACCTGCGTGCTTGAAAAAAACTCATAACAAGATCCAAGGGCAGGCACACAGTGGAAGGTTAATTAAAGTTTTATTTACAAAGGAAATGCAAAGGGGAAACACAGAGATAGAGAAATAGAGAGGGAGGAAGATGCTAATTGGTCAATATGTCCTACCAGTGATGTCTGAGCTGAGACCCCAGGTATACCAAAGCCAGGCAAGACCAGGCAGCCCTTGTAGACCCACGTGCCTTTGGTTTTATACAAAGCCTGACTGTTTAACTGCACCCTTATCTCCCATCTTGACTTTTGAGGAGTCAAGAGTCACGACAGATCCAGGGCGTGATGGGAGTTGTAATCCTTAGTGCCTGGGATCCTTTTAGGTTGGAGGTGGGGGTAAAATCCATGAAACATTAGTGGGTAGAGTACATTCAGGACATACTGTTGCCCCCAAAATGAGAAGCATACAAACCACTTCCTTTCTAGCCTTCTTGGGCATTAGAGGATACCACAGAGGTACAGTGGGAGGTCATAAATGCCGTGATGGGTGGATGTCCCAGGACGTGCCAGAACACTGCTGATGGGCCAGCATGTGGGTAGAACTGGAACAGAAAGAAGATGATTTATTGAATTAGATCTACATTTTCATTCTCATCCAGTCATGTGTTCACCATCACCAACCATTCATCCAGTATTTATTGAAGGTCTGTCATGAACCAGGTCAGGGCAATGAACTTTCGCTGTGTTAAATGTAATCCAGGAGACAGCTATCACCAAGAATCCTAGAGGACAAATTGGTATCAGCATCTGAGGAGAAATATGCTAATGTGGGGTCTGAAAGGCATGCCTGAGAACGGCAGGAATGTGGAGACAGCACACACTGTGTTCTCATGAGGGGGTAGTGAGTCAGGGGACATGGTGGAGGGGCCTTGGAGTTCAGGGGAACGATGGACACGATTGGCAGGAAAGAGAGGTAAGGGAATCCAGGCGTGAATCATTTTTGGTTGGTTTCCTTGTTAAATAGATTTTCAAGAAAAGAGCCATCTCCTGGCCAACTTCTTTCCTCTGTTGGATTTGTGTGGCTGAAGACCACACTGTGTCTTTGTTTATGGGGAGGATGAGGTTGTGTTTGCAGCTGAATTTTAGTCAGGCAGAACCCCTCAGGACACAGAGCTTGGGCTCAACCATAAAATATAGGCAGCAAATGGAAACTGCAACCCACTGGCTCCTCTGGGCCATTTATTTCAGTAAGACTCTCTAGTCTTCATTTCCTCCTTTGTGTGGTGGGGATTTGGATATATGTTCATTTATGGAGCATTTACTGAGCAAATGCTTTGTTCTGGGAGGAGGGCCAGGATTTGAGAAGAGCGACAATGATAGCAACAACAAACAGAGCTCTGTTTTCAAGAACTTGCAATTCAATGGGGAGAAATAACAAAAATTGTAAATAAAATTTGGCGTAATAAAGTATAAGACATTACTTTTAAACTAGAGAACTCTGGATTGAATTTTGGTGAGAAAAATATCTTGTCTCTTTTCTTTTTCACAAAGTGGAAATAAAAATACAACTGTCTTGTAGTGTTATTGTGAGGATCACATCTTAGTAAAACCTTAGGGTACTATCTACACTCAGTAAATACTAGAAAGAATGCTAATGATAACAGCTAAAACGTATTTAGTGCTTACAATAGGTCAGATAGTGTTTTGAGAAGTAACACAGATAACCTCTTTTTATTCTCAGAATAGTCCTCTGAAGTATGTGCCAATATTATCTCCATTATTACAGATGAAGGACAAGTAGGACTTACCCAGGCAGAGAAGGGGACTTTGGGGGAGGCATTTTGGACAGTGTTGCAGATACAGTGGTCCAGGGATATGAGCGAGCAGCAGATTAATGGAACTGAGAGCAGTACAGTGTGTCTGGAACAAAAAGGATGTGTGGGCTTTGGGGTGTGAGATGAGACTGGAGAAATAGGCAGATCAGATGATTTCTGTCATCCAGAGATTTATTGGACCCACAACTGAGCACAGTCCAGCACCGTCTCCAACAAAGCTCTCTCCTTCCATTTCCCATTGTATTGATGAGAAGCAGATGGCATGGACTCTGGAATATGTGCTCTTCATTTATAAAAACACAGAAGGTTCTTGGGAACTAACTGAAGAAACAAGTCCAGAAAGACTGGACCAAGAGACAGATGCGTCACTACTAGCGTCTCTTTTAAAGTGTCTGTTCAAGTGATTTTAACCCCTAATGTGAAAACTTGGAGGAGACGAACTTGATTCCAGGCTCAGAAATACATGCCCCTAATGTGGTTTTGCCTCGACTATGATTTCCTCTGATGATTGCCTTTCTTCATAGGTCTTGGTCTGGTCTTTTCCGGTCTCTTTGTCTAAAGTTTTGAAGCAATCACCTAACTTACCTCTAATCCTCTGTGAGGCACAAACAAGCTCAGAGGCATTTTAAACTAAGACACAATACAAAGAAAACACATGGAAGGAAAAATAGATTGAAAACAAGTCAATATAGAACTGTACCACAAAAACGCAACGCTGGCACTTGAAAGGCACTGGAACCTTCCAACTGTTAGAAACCTGAAAACCATAAGACCAGGTGGGTAACACACTTAAAGTAGACCACTGGACTTGCCTGGTTTAAATGGCAGCCCACACATGCTTGTTTGGGATGTAAGAGCAAGTTGAAGCTCATCACCACTTTCTGTCCTCCCATCCCCCATGCAAGGTGTCCACCAGGCGTGTTTGCCAACCAGTGTTTGCTGCTCCACTGACTCGTGACTGGATTTTGATGACACATTTGCGTTTTTCTTCCCTCTCCTGCATCCAACTTTTGGGAATTTCTGGAAATGCACATGGAGTCAGGAGCATCTCAGTAGTTCAGTCTAAATGGTGTTTTCCAGGACGTTTAAGATGTCCCTGGATGTGGATATGAGACAGAAAGAGCAATGTTCAAATGGAGAAAAGAAAGAGAAAGGATATGGGGTGCACAGACTATGGCTATGGAAAACCTTTCCTTTTTTCTTGAGTTTTCCCTGAATTGCAGTTCTGGGGAAAGAAAACTTTGGGAATAACATGTGTGGTTGATTTTTTGACACATAGTTAATGTAAGGCACATGGCCTCTCCCCTTCCCGCCTCTCCATACCCACCCGCCACACCACCTTTGCCCTGACCTCCTTCTGTCCTTCCTAGGTTAATCAGTGGTGCCTAGTGGTCCAACTTAACCACTTTGGAACCATCTTCAGTTCTTCTTGTTGCCCCGCTGTGCCTCCAGCTAATCTTATCAGTTACTAAATCCCAATGGTTGTGCTTTCTGCCTGTATCATTTCTTTCTCCTGTCTGAATACCACAGTCATTTACTTCCTTCTGCTCTGGTTTGTGCTTTTCTGATGACTTCTGAATGATTTTCTTTACTCTCCACTCCGCCAGGTTAAAATGCATTTGATGACTCCCCATTGCCTTGAGAGTAAAGTCAGATCTACTTGGTGTGACTTTTACGATCTGACTCAAGGCTAATATTCTAGATTGATCTGCTGCTTCTGACTGTCTACCCGGCCTGTTCCCTCAGCCCCACCTTCCTCTTGGCATCTTCCACTGCAGTGGCATCTACGTGGACATCCTCTGCCACATTGGACTCCACAGATTGAATCCCAGCTCTATGAGCCTGCCTTTCCCCAAGGATTCTCCGGTCTAATTATGCTTCATGGTTTCAGTGCCAAGTTCAGTTGCTATTGCCTTTCTGAAGCCTCCCTCTCCTCCCTCAATGAATTGTATAACATTTCCCTAACTTTTAAACTTGCAAGTAGAGGGTCCTGAGCACTCCAGTGAATGAGTAGTGACCATGGTATCTTAAAAACATTTTTTTAATTAAAAATTTTTATTTCCTGCAAATGGCTAACAGGCATATGAAAAAATGCTCAACTTCTCTTGGCATCAGAGAAATGCAAATCAAAACCACTATGAGATACCACCTCACCCCAGTGAGAATGGTACATATCAACAAAAGTAGCAACAACAAATGTTGGCGGGGATGTGGGAATGCAAGCTGGTCCAATCATTATGGAAAGCAGTATGGCAGTTCCTCAATCTACTAAGAATGGAATTCCCATCTGATCCAGCAATCCTACTGCTGGGGATATACCCAAAAGACACAAAAACACTGATTCAAAGAATACCTGCACCCCTAAGTTTATAGCAGCACTCTTTACAATAGGTAAGACCTGGAAACAACCTAAATGCCCAAAAACAGATGAGTGGATCAGGAAGCCCTGGTACGTACACACGATGGAATACTACTCAGCAATAAAAAATGAAAAACTAGACACATTCATAGGAACATGGATGGAACTGGAAGGGATTATGCTCAGTGAAGTAAGTCAGAAGGCAAAAGAAAAATACCAGATAGTTCCTCCCCTAGGAGGAATGTAAGGGACCCAACAAAGATCAAGGAAAGGAATAAGAAAAATAATAATAACAATAACAACAAGAAAGAAACAATAACCAAAAATGAGGAGACAAAGACAAACTGGGGACACTTGGTGGGGAGGGAAGAGGGGAAGTGTTGAGGGCAGACGGGAGCATGGGGGACTGAGGTGATGGTGCACTGGTGTTATGGTGATGGGGAATACATGGGGATTACAATTGATGTCAAATATATGTAAATTTAAAAAAAAATCTAAAAGTTTTTATTTCCCACTACCATCTCTTCTACCACTTTGGCCTTTCCTCCTTCTGTCTCTGTTTTAGCCTCGGATGTCTCATTTCCTTTATTAGTGCCCACTGATTTTTAGAAATATTTTGCTTTGTTGAATCACCTGCTCGGTAAACATCCAGTATTTGAGTTTGTCATCTTAATTTGCTTTACTGCACATCATCCCCTCACATTCCTTCCATTTTGTTGTAAATGATAACATTTCATCACTCTTATGACTAAATAATATTCCATGGTGTACAAATTGTTATTTTTTTCCAAAATTTTATTATAGCAGCTTGTTTATATGTATGTCTCCTATTAAGAAGAGAGATTTTCCATTTTTCTGTTTTACATCTGGCAGACTTCTTAACATCTTCTCAGTGAAATTTTGTTGAGTGAATGTGTGTATAAATGATTTTTGATCAACATGTATGGGACTAGGACAATGTTTCTTTTTTTATGTTATTAATATGAAATTTTATTGATTTTTTAATGATTTATAATTTTTATGATTATTATTTTTATATATGAAACCTTACAGAAGGTAGTGGAGGGCAGAGAACCAATGTACAGGAAATCCTGAATTTCCATGAATATTATTAGCCTCCCTCTCCCCTTTCTCTCTCTTTTTTTTTATTATTATTATTGTATTTAATTGCATTTGACATCGTTTGTTTTCCCCAGTGGGTTCCCACCACCATTTCAAATGTTTCTTTAAAAGTTACAAATGGGGTCTATCTGGTGGCCAAGGGGTTGTGCACCAGACTGTGAAGCATCCACAGCCGCTGCAGCATGGGTTCGATCCCTGACCAGGGAGGTGACCCACATGGTGCAGTAGACCTCTCCTGCCTCAACCACTGCTCCCAGCACTCAGCAGTGTATTTTGGTCAGTCTGCCTGTTCTATTTCCCACTCTGTCTCTGGTGAATCCTCTCACCCCACCATACCTCTGGCCTGTGCCCCAGTTCTTGTATGCATGGATGCATAACTCTTTAAAGAAAAAAAAGAAAAGGTTACAACTGGGGTATTCAGTTTTTGTTTTATTATACCTGCCTTTAACATTAACCATTATATACTGAACATAAGTATATGCTGGCCTCACATTCAGATTTTTGAAATGTAAAGATAAATGAAGTAGTGTAATATACTAGATGCAGTGGAGTATGTTGAGTAGAATCTAAGTGGTGATGAAATTTGTTTCTGTACTCATTTAGTGACATGTCCAGTGGCTCAACTGATTGTGCAGGGCCAGGAATTAAATATAAAAAATTGGGGAAAAACCTGTATAGGACTGAACTAACTGACTGCTGACAAAGTCTCCCTGCAACCATCAGGCTAAGAAGTTTCAAATTAAATTAAATCATACACTGAATTGAATCTTAGGATCCTCAATAGAAACTGTGACAATGACAGATTAAGAAACTGACTCTTGCAAGTTCAAATTGTGGGGGCTGTTTGGTGTTTTTTAAGAGAGCCTAAATGGGGACTGGAGATCCAGTTAATGTTGTAGCTCTGATTTGTAGGGTCTGCAGGGTAGACCAGCAGGCTGGAAGCTCAATCTCAAGGCAAAATAGTTTAATGAATTCCTTAATATCCTTGTTTTTCTAACACGACCCTAGGATGCTTTCTGCAAACAGAGTAGACAGCACAACTTTTAATATGGTTCCACATACTCTGTTGATGAATTAATTGTGCTTTGAAAATGACTTTCCAGTGAAGAAGTGATAAGTCCAGGGAACTTTGTTGCCAGTCCTTATAGTCCTTGGCCAAGTTATCATTTTTTTTACAGATTTATTTATTTATGCATACAAGCACTGGGGTACAGTCCAGAGGTGTGGGGGGTGAGAGGATTCACCACAGAGAGTGGGGAGCAGAACAGGCAGATCAACTGAAACACACTGCTGAGGGGAGCAGCGGGTGAGGCAGGAGAGGTCTGCTCTGCCATGTGGGTCCCCTCCCTGGCTGGGGACGAACTTGTGCTGCAGTGGCTGCAGAAATCCCACAGCGAGGTGCTCAACCACTTGCACCACCAGGGAGGCCCCTGGCATGTCTTTGATCTTTTTTAAATTTAGGAATTTTATTGAAGTACAGTTGGCTTATACAGCTGTTGGTATTTTGTAAGTATAGGATCACTTCCCCCGCTCCGAGGGGCAGTCACCATAGCACAGCTGCTACCAAAGCACCCACAGTCTCCACCATAGTTCACTGTGCTCTCTCCACCCCTCTACTCACCTCTCCTTCTCGCCGTCAGATACCTCAATTCTGTGGTCTGCTTTCAAGGGTTAGTTTGTAAGTTTGAGTTTATCTGACCCTTTGTTTGGTTTCTCTCTATCTGCCACACGAGATTGACAGCATCTAGTATTTGTCTTTCCCCTTCTGACTTATTTTGCTTAGCATAATTCCTTCCCATCCTATCCATGTTGCTGCAAATGACATGAGTTTATCTTTTTTGATTGCTGAGTAGTATTCCATCATGTATATGTACCACGTTTTCTTGATCCCTCATCTGTTTTTAGGCAATTGGGTTGTTTCCATATTTTGGCTATTGTAAATAACACTGCAATAAACAAGGCAACAAGGAAAGACTCTTCGAAAATTGGTACTGTGAAAACTGGACAGCTGCAAGCAAAAGAATGAAACTTGGCCACTACTCACCCCATATACTAAAAACAGATAAATCTACTTAAAATGGATAAAAGGCTTGGGTGTGAGACCCAAGAACATGGAATACATAGACGAAAACACAGGCAGGCACTCCACAACACAGATCTCAGTGTCTTCGCCCTGGCTCCAGCAGCGTTCTGTGCTTCTGACAGGCTCGCAGGTGGATCCAGGGCTGCTGGCCCACAGACTTAAAGGCACAGTGCTAGAGCTTCAATTGCGATTTGTGTGTCTCTGCCAACCGGTTGTGGAAAGAGAAGCCAGTAAGCCAATTCAAGTCGGATTGGCTAGAAGTAGATAGAAGTAACAACGTGCATTTTAGCAGAATCGGATACAGAATTGATTCCGGATGGTTTTTACCCAACTGCTAGAAATCCTTTATAAAGTAGACTTGGCTTTTTAGGTTAAAATGACAGAGAACCAAAAGAATATCTGCACCCCTATGTTTATAGCAGCACTCTTTACAATAGGTAAGACCTGAAAACAACCTAAATGCCCAAAAATAGATGAGTGGATCGGGAAGCCCTGGTACATACACACAATGGAATACTACTCAGCAATCAAAAAAGAAAAAACTAGACACATTCATAGGAACATGGATGGAACGGGAAGGGATGATACTCAGCGAAGTAAGTCAGAAGGCAAAAGAAAAATACCAGATGGTTCCTCCCCTAGGAGGAATATAAGGGAACCAAATAAGGATCAAGGAAAGGAATAATAATAATAATAATAATAATAATAAAGACACAAAAACCAAAAATGAAAAGACAGACAAATTGGGGACACTTGGTAAGGTGGGAGTGGGGGAGTGTTGAGGGCAGACGGGAGCATGGGGGACTGAGGTGATGGTGCACTGGTGAGATGGTGATGGGGAATACATGGGGATTACAATTGATGTCAAATATATATAAATAAAAAATGTTAATAAAAAATTCATAATAATAAAAAAATGACAGAGAACCTTGGCATAGTTCAGGTACAAGGTGGTATGATAATGAGGTGCTTTAAAATGGCATCTAATTGTCAGACAGGTTTAGGTTTCCATGGCTGAAACACCTTTTGAATAGATGTCCCCAAAAGAGAAGTAGGCTGTCCCATGGCATGTGAGCATTATGAGAGAAACCCTTGGAATGAGGAGCTGAGGAAGAGGAATGTGTGTTGGGTTAAAATGCAGCACAGAAAGGGGGGAATCCAAACAAAGCCTCCCAACCCCATCGGCCTGCCATTAAGGTCTGAGCCAAAAGAGCGGCCTAGAGATCCATCAGTTCAAAGCCCCTAAGTCTGAAAGCAGGAGAAAAGCTAAAGGTAGCCTGTGTGGCATCCTATAAACGGGGAGTAATCAAAAACAGATATTCTCCAAAGGACACTTGTGATGTTTCCTGGCCCTCGGCCAGACACTTCAAAGCCCCATTATCAGTGAGTTGTGGTCTCTGTGTTGGGAAAGTGGGCCCTGCTCTGAGGAAATGTCAGCTCCAGGTTGAGCTTCCTCGCCTGTCAGTGCTGGGAGGTCAGGGACGAGGGCTGATCACACTCCGTGGAGCTCACTTTTCATTTCCTCAGGACTCAGGACACTATCTTACCGGGAGCAGGGTTTGAAATGGTCTCTGCTGGCTGATTGATGACTCCTCCTCAGAACTGACTCTGCCAGAGACCCGTCACCTTTTTGATGGGAAGCATGCAGAGAGGGCTGTCCTTTCCTCCCCTCGCTAGCTGGGCTTTTGGACTGCTCCTTGCTGAGTGCATCAGTTGCCCGCACTGGGCACCTGGCATCAAATGTCAGCCTTTAGTGAGCTTATGGAGGGGGCTCGTTTGGAGTCTACTTTGAAAATCTGAGGACATGACATATTTTGATTTCCCCAGTCTCTTGAGTTCTCTTGTCATTTTGAGGGAAAATACGGGCTCTACTCACATGAATGGTGGAACTGTTTTCAAGTCCACGGACTTCCCTCCTTGGGGTCAAATGTTTCCTCAGTATTTGAGTGAGTTTTGGCTGGCACAGAGGAAACCGTGTCCACACAGCAGGCCCAAGGCCTGACTGTGGAGCTGGGCACAGTGCTATTCTCAGGGATGACTGGAAAGCCCATGGCCTTTTCCTGACCTTGAGAAGGTTGTTGCCTGAGTTATTATGATGATTAATGTGGGATCTAGCAAATTGTCCTGTTCAGATTTCTGGAAATGGTTGATTCTTACTTTGGGGACCTGGGTGGAGAGAGGAGATAAGTCAAAAGATAAGGGACAGAAGTAGTGAGAGCAGCTGCTCCTGGCCAGGTGGTCCCCATACTTTCCTCCTACCTGTTATCTTTGGATACAAAGGAAGTGACCCTTTGTGGATACACCTTGACATGCTATTGTGAAAACCTGTGTTGGGTGTGGTGTTAGGCATGTGTGATAAATACAGTTGCTGAGGAGACACACTGCATTTGTTATCTATACAGTGTGTAAACTCTGTAAACTCAATTAAAAAAAAGACTAAAAAGGAAATTAGCTGCCACTGAAAAGCAAGAAAATTCAACTTTTGTTAGATTTTTGGATTGTGTGATATGTATACCATTAGAGCAAGTTCTTGGAAAAAGTATGAAGCTTGTCCTTCACCTGCTTTTCATTCCTTTTCCCCAGGAAGGTATTAGCTGATAAGTTTTAAGGTGATAACTCTCTTAGAGATATTGGCATTATTTAGAACATTCTTTAAAAAATTAGTTTGAGATAAAAAACACAACTTTATAGAAGTATAATTTATATGCAGTAAGTCATACATATTTAAAGTGTACAGCTTGATACCTGTGATATATCTGTATAGCTGCGAAACAATCACTACACATGAAAAATAATAAGTCCATCGCCTGCAAAGTCCTCGTGCTCCTTTATGGGCTCTTTTACCCTCTTCCCTGTCCCCAATCCCTACCTGCTTTCTGTCACTGTAGGTTAGTTTGCATGTTCTAGGAATTTGTTTAAATACAATATCTACTCCTTTGGTCTGGCTTCTTTCATGAGGGATAATTATTTTGAGATTCATTCACATTATGTGTGTATCATACTTCATTCACTTTTATTGTCTTACTATACCACAGCACGTTTATCTAGTTGCCTGTTGAGAAACGTTTGGGCTGTTTCCAGCTTTTGGCTATTGCATTGCGCTATGAACCTACTGGCAATGATCACTGTTCCTGTCCAAGTTTTTGTGTGCACATATGGTCTTACTTCTTTTAGGTCAATATCTAGCTGAATGCCTGAAGTATACTGTAGGAGAATGTTGAGCTTATAAAGAAGTTGCTAAATTGTCTTTCAGAGTGGTTGGATCATATAGTCTAGTCCTACCAGTTCTTCCACATCCTCACCAGCACTGGGTATAGTCAGTTTTAAGAGATTTTAGTCACTATAATATGCATATAATTATATCTTGTTGTGGTTTTTGTATTTTTCTAATGACAAACGATTTTGACCATCTTTATGTGTCTATTTGTGATCTGTATGTCTGGTGATGCAGTCTGTTCAAAAATTTTTCCCATTACAAAAAAAAAATCAAATGTTTTCTTTTTTTGAATTTTGAGAGATTTTTGTATATTTTGGATAGAAGTCTTTTATCAAACATACAATTTAAAAATATTTTCTGTAAGTCGATGGCTTTATTTTCTTAATTTTCTATAGTTTCTTTCAATTAGTAGAAGTTTTAAATTTTGATAAAGTCCAAATTATCTTTTTATTCTTCTGTGGAGCATGCTTTTGTGTTGTGTGTAAGAAAGCTTTGCCAACTTGAGGTCCCGACAACTTTCTTCTGTACTTTTTTCTAAATGCCATGTATTTTAGATTTGACATTTGAGTCTGTGATCAATTTGAGTTAATTTTGCATTTGGTGTAAGATATGGATCACAAGTTTTTTATTTTTGCATATAAATATCAAATTGTTTCCGTGCCCTTTGTTGAAAATAGTATCCTTTGTTCACTGAGTTTTCTGCCCTTTCCATTGATGTGTTTGTCTGTGCTAACACCAGTACCACACTATCTTGATTATTGTAATTTTACAACAAGATTAGAGATCAGATAGTGTCAGGGCCTCCCTGGTTGCCCAAGGGTTTAAGCACCACACTAAGAAGCATCTGCAGCCACTGCAGCATGAGATCCCCGGGCAGGGAGGCGATCCACATGGTGCAGCAGACCTCTCCCACCTCACCCGCTGCTCCTCTCAGCAGTGTGTTTCAGTTGATCTGCCTGTTCTGCTCCCCACTCTGTCTCTGGTGAATCCTCTCACACACGCCCCCCAGCCCCCCACCTCTGGCCTGCAACCCAGCTTTTGTATGCATGAATAAGTCTTTTTAAAAAAAAAAGAAATCAGGTTGTGTTACTCCTCCAACTTTGTTCTTCTTTTTCAAAATCATTTTAGCTCTAGTAAGTCTTTCTCATATCCATACACATTTTAGAATCAGGTTGCCAGTTTTTAAAAAGACAAAAATGCTGATTTGTGTTTTGACTGGAATTGTATTGATTACATAGTTTAATTTAGGGGGAATTAATAACTTTAGGAATATTGAGTTTTCTAACTCATCTCTCATCATTTATTTAAATTTTATTTAATTTCCCTTACCATGTTAAGATTTCAGGACTTAACCAATGTTTTGTGATATTTTGTTCTAATTACTTCATATTTGTTGCTGTTCATATAAAATTTAAATCTCCAATTGTTGCATAAATATAGAAACAGCTGGTTTTCGTACACGAGTCTTGTATTCTGTGACCTTCAAAAACTCACTCTCTCCAGTAGTTTTACTTTTTGAGATTCCACTGGATTTTCATCACTGACAATCCTGCTGTTAGATATCCCTGGAGCACTAAATAGATGTCACGACTTGTTTTAAAACTAACATTTTTGTCCCACTTATTGTGAGCTCAATTAAAGCTGCTCATGGGGGAGGTGAGTGTTTTACATGTTTACTTCTAGCAATGGTTCAACAGGGCACTTGAAGGTTATACGTGGAATAGAAGTTTCTTTGTTGTACACAAGGATCCTGTATCTTTGGTTTCTCTGTCCCAAGGAGACGGTCTCACTGTCCATTGTTCAGTCCAATCTGGTGCAGGACTGTAGACTTCCTTTTACAGCCACACTTCACGGACCCTTAGAATAGCACTGAAAACCCTACATGGGTGGCCAGGTGCTAGCATCCATGTCTGTTTATGGCTTTCAAGCCTTTGATAGTGAGTTATGAGCTTCTAAACATTTAGAACTGTTTTATCAAAGGGGAGAAAAAGTTGAGAAAAAAAACAAACCCAACTAAGTATTTCCTCATCTTCCTCCCTTTTTTTTTTTTTTTGTAGTTTTAAAGGTTAAAAATAAAAATGAAAGTTTGCTTTTTTTCCTTTGAGGGGAAGGTTGTAGAGTGAGCTAAACCACATGGCAAAAACTCACATGCAGTCTGAGTTTTCTTGCGTTTATTTTTGCTGGCTGGGGAGGCTGGTGACTGGCAGGCAGAGTCCCTGGCCTCCTACATGGTGCAGGTCTAATGCAGGTTCTGCCCCTGCTCATCCCTTACCCTAGAGCTGGCACTGTCTTATGCTCGCTGCATAGCCCTCAGTGCTACAGGCATGTGGACACGCCTTGCCCCATCCTTCTTCCCACCTTTCCTGGCTCAGTGTACCTCAGTGTGTTTGTTGGGGACACTGCAGATATGTGGTGAGCATATTTACACCACAGAAATTGCCAAACTCTGCCAGTCCAGCTTTCCCCTCTGAAGGTCTGACTATTAAACATTTGTCAGCCTCACACTTGTCCTGGTTCTGAACTTACTCCTCATGGAAGAAAAGAAATGAAGTAAAATAATAAAATGAAAATATTTTTCTTATGGATTCACAAACTTAAAAAATGATGGTAAGTGTTGGGTATTTGGATGGTGGCTCAGTTTTATGTGCAAAAAGAAAAAGTATTTGATCGAATATGTTAAGAGTCATTTCAGGATTTTCCAGGTGTCTTTGTGTCATATTTGTTTGGACAGATGAAATATTGGGGGTATGTTTTTGATGTCAGGGGACCTTGGACTTGAATCTTAATCTACTGTATTTCAGATGGGTGACAATAGAGAAGTTACTTGAATCTTCCCAACTTTAGTTCCTCATCTATAAAATTAGAATAAGATGGCTATTAAGCATGAAGCTGCTTTGTATGTGGTACAACTCTAATCTTGGGATACATTATTATTCCCCAGACACCTTCAGTGTTTCAACACATTTATGTGGTAAAAGTATTAGGGATCAGTTTACATTTTCCTAACATAAACAAACATGCTTCTTTTTTTCTTTTAGAATCAACTATTATGATATTATACAATAGCCAAATATTTAGTAGGCCAAACCCTTCCCTTTTCTGGATGGCCGCACAGAAGGTCTTTTATGTCTGAAATGAATAATTGTTTAGCATTAACATGTGAATCGTGGCAGGGCCTATGCTTATCCCAGTGCTGATTGTCACCCTGGGCAATGGAAGATAGTAAAATATAAATACTATGGTTTACTGGGCGGCAGAAACAAAGAAGGGAAGCCTTCCCTCACTCATTTCCCTCTTTCCACACCCAGTCCCCTTCTCAGACAGAGCTTCCTTCTGGAATCTCTTTGGGATATCAGTGCTGATAAGGGCCTAACTCTCTATTGGAGTGTCCTTATAGGGAATATCTGCATTGATCAAAGCTGCATCACCCAGGCCACCAGCTCACAGACTGCTCTCTTCCTCCCTATCTTTGGAATGTCTCTCTGTTCGCCAGCCCTGAGTGCCTACTTTCTGTCATCCTACTTTGTCTTCTCTGTTCTCTGGCTTTGTAGTTGTTGATTCATATATTATGTCCTTATTCTAAACACATGTTCACCTTTCATTCACTTTATATTCAGTATGGTGTGACTGTGGCCTTACAGTTATTGTATTTTCTTTATTTTGCAGTATAGGCTGGTTGCAAACTCTTCTGTGTCTTCTCCTCTATCACCTTTTCAAGTCTTCAATTCCTCATTTGAAAAAAGAAGCAAGAGGATATGAATACTTACCTCTCAAAATTGTGCAGACTAAATATAATTATTTCTTGATGCATTAAGGACCTTTAATTTGGTGGCTGGCATTTGTAGGTGCTCAACAAAAGTCAGTTCCTTCCTCTTCCCTTGCTGTTCTCCTGAATGGCAAATCCTTCGTTGCCAGCAAGGATTCAGCAGATCCCATGGGATGAACGCTCATAACACATAAATGCTAGGAACTGTCCTTTTCCAGGTTGGTGTTTCTTTGTTGAGGGGTTTCTTTGTCTATTAGCAGAACACCCTGGTCTCATTCACCTTGTCCTTGGGAGGGAGTACCTTATTGGTGAATACATTTTGGGATGAAGAAGGGAAGGCGTTTGAAATGAGGAAGAGTGTGAGGAGAGCGTGAGGACATAGGTCAATTGCTTTTTGCCTTGTGTGTGTTGGGGGAGTGTATGGGCAGGGAGAGAAGTGAAGAAAGGGCATCTGACTATCTGAAAACACATTCGGAGTAGCTCTCTCAGCTGGATGCCTTAGAGTTGCAGGCTCCAGCTGAGGACATCTGTGTATTTTCAGCCTTACAGTTGATTACTTCAGAGATCTGGTAATAAAGGCATGTTCTCCAATATGAGATAACCAAGAATACAGATGACCTTTTTGTCACCACATGCTACCCTTTTGTGCCTTTGAATGGATTGTGAACTTGGGTATGGAAAACAGGTTGGTTTATTTGTTTCAACAGTGTCTTTCTACTATATCCAGCAATCTATTCTAGTTTGTGTAATAGAAAATGAAATCAGTTCAATAACATCCTGTTTCTGTTATCTTACTTTCAGAAATTTCTTTTCTGTGACTGCACAGGTGCTTCTGAACCAGTGGAGGCATCATGAAGTGGTTTTTATAATTTGAAGGATCCTTTGTTATCTTGACTCCATGAAGATGATTCTCTTTCATCTTGTGATTTCCTAAAAAATATTTGTGCCTGTTCCTCATCCTCATCCTTCCCCAAAAGATGGTTCTTTTTCATTTGCTGTCTTCCTAAAATTCTTCTGGTTGCCTTTCTACCGAATTGACCTGTGAGAATCATGAATTTGTTCATCTTAATTTTTATTTTACTTAAATATCCCTTTCCTCTCACTCATCCTTCTCCAGATGACAAGATTTCACTATGGAACATGTAAGAGGCCAAAGTTGTCAGCACTGAGCGATTATACAATGCTTGGATGGACTCTTTTGTCCATTTCTCTTGGTTATGACTCTGAATCTCTGTTCAGGGTCACAGAGAAGAGAGAATGGGAAGGAGGTGATGAGTAAATGAAAGGCAGAAAGGAGGCTAGAGAGCCAAATAGCTTGTGACTGGGGATTGGAAGAGTGGCCTTGGTCTCCATGCCAAGCTATGTTTTCATAGTCCAATTAGCCTGGGACAACTGATCATCTTCATGTGACACTGGTGGGGAATGAGTCAACATCAGTTTTTGGGAGGAGGGAAGATTGTCAAGCACAGGGACAAGTAAGTTCTGAATGGGCTACTTTCAGTGGGATTTTGATAGACAGAAATATTGGCAATGACCCATGGACTACAGGGCACTACTCTGGGTTAACAGAAACACAAGGACTTAACTCTGAATTCAGAGTCCTCATGATTTTTGTCTGATAGTACATCTCAGAGCTTAGGGGAAATTTCTCATTGACTCCAGAGCAACTAGAATGGTTTCTATTGCTGACACTTTTTTTCCCTGTCAAAAATCACTTTTCTGGCTATCAATCTCAAGATCCAGTTACTTAAGAAATGCCAGATAAAAGAAACAGCAGTGACATGAAGTCTTGTTGCAAACCTATCTAGTCCATGTTCAGATTTTCAAGTCATTGGTTCCTATATAGCAAGAACCTACAAGAGGGTATTCTCAGACTAGTAATAATTACTTTGGTTTGGGGCAGTATTTCCATTTGCTATTGTTTGGAGACCTGGCATTGTTCTGGAAGATGGGAATATAAGGAATCCATGACCTGCACTCTTGAGGGAATGCATAGGCTCCAGGGGAACAATGTGCCAACAGATAAAACACAAACTTATACAGATGAAGAACAGTGTGGTGGGCACACAAAGAATCCAGCAAGTCATTTCTCACAGCACATAAGAATATATATATTGTAGCTTTTGCAGGGGAAAGAAGGCCAGAAATTGATTCCTGAAAGCTGTCTATGAGTTGAGTGTCCATAGAGTTTGCTGTGCCTGGTTGGTTGAGTTGTTGCCTGAGTGATCTGATGGAATGCATTAGTGTGAAGATAGCCTGTGTGAGCACAGATGGCTTGACTACCATGTAGTCACTGCAAAACCTAAATCAGCATGTCACAGGAAGATAGACACCTGTGAAGGAATCACCTGAAAAGAAGTATGGCACAGCTTCCATTGCTGGAGGAATTTCATTTTTCATATATATCTGTAAAACCCTGAGCACGTTTTTCTGGGTGACCTTCTTTTAAGGAGCAAAGGCTGGTGCTAATTCTATGCAATCTAAGCGTGGTGGGGTTTTGGTTGTTCAGGTCCCAGAGGAGAAATAGAAGATTTTGGTTCCCCAGACACTTCTTATCAGATGCAGAGCTGGGAGTGTCCTGATCAATCTGGCACTACTTAAACATCCGCTGAATTATGTGCTCCCATGGGAAAGTCCAGCCCTTGAGAACCTGGTCGTTTTATTTGCTTTGAGAACCGCAACTGCTGAATGGTACAATTCCTGGAAACATCTTGACATCATGAATTGATTATGAAGATGGTGTAAGTAGCACTAAAGTTCCGGTGCATTAGGTCATTAGAGTTCTTCATTGTGAAAGGAGTGGTTGGGACATTTGTTGAAAGGATGATGACATGAAAAAAAACACCATTTCCCCCCACATCTACTAAGATTAGCACAGCTTAACCTCCAAGTGGCTTGCACCATAGAGATTTTTACCACATCTTATTGTAGTCGCTGTTTCCATGAGTAGCCACTGACAGTGGATATGACCTTTTCAATTGCTGTTTTATATTTGTGGGTTGTAAAAATATGGCAAGTTTTATAGACTGGAAGCCAGAGCATCATAAACATGGATGCTCTGTGATTGAAGTATGAGGAGAAAGAAAGAAATGCTTTCACTGAGAACTCACTTGTGATCTCATTTCATCCTCACAGTAGTGGTTAGATATCATGGCATCCATCTTACTGCCAAGGAAGGCGACACACCCAAAACCGAACTTACTAGTTAATTTACTGAATCAGGGTGAGAAGTTGAAGGGACAATGAACAACAACTTAGAGCTTGTAATAGAAACCCAACTCTCATTTTTTTTAGATTTATTTATGCATACAAGAACTGGGGTGCAGGCCAGAGGTACAGGGTGGGGTGAGAGGATTCACCAGAAACAGTGGGACACAGAACAAGCAGAGCTACTGAGTACACTGCTTAGGGGAGCAGCAGGAAAGAAAGAAAGGTCTGCTGTCATGTGGGTTCCCTTCCTGGCTGGGGATTGAACTCGTGCTGCAGTGGATAGCTTCACAGTGCTGAGACTTAACCCCTTGTGCCACGAGGGAAGCCCCCAATTCTCATTTTTAAAAAAGATTTATTTATGCATATAAGAATGGGGGTCCAGGTCAGAGTTGTGTGTGTGTGTATGTGGGTGGGTGAGAAGATTCACCAGAGACAGAGTGGGGAGCAGAACAAGCAGATTTTACTGAAATACACTTCTGAGGGGAGTAGTGGATGAGACAGAATAGATCTGCTGTGCCACATGGGTCAGCTCCCCACTCTGGCCAGGGATCAAATTCATGCCACAGTGACTGGTGATAGCTTGATAGTGCTGAGACTTTAACCACTGGGCCACCAAGAAGGCCCCCAACTATCACATTTTTGCAGTGTAATATTGGACAAGTTCCTTAACCTCTAATTTTTGTGTGTAGTGTCTTATCTTAATAGCAATATCGATAATATACTACCAACAAAAGTGTGTCACATTGGTGTACTAGTTTATACTTTTTGAAGGGCTTTCATACTTCTTGTCTCTTGTTCCCTACCACACACCTGTGTAGTATCTGGGACGATGATACAGGATATTGGAAAGTACTTGAGTTGTGATAAAAAGGAGCCCTAGAGCCAAATCCTGGTTCTATCTTTCATCTATCCTTTTGGCTGAAATTCAATTTCATTTTTAGTAAAGTGAGACAAAAAAATCATGGCTTGCAGAACTTTTGTGAGATCTGCAAGAGAAATAGGTAAAGCATGTTCAACAAATGATAGCTTCCATTAAATGATGAGACTCAGTGCCTGTAAGTGCAGGGATACTTTAGTGCTAAGAACTGGGTCTTAATTATCCTTACATCCTGGAGCCTAGCATAATGCATCAGGAACAGTAGGTGTTCAATAAGTAGTGTGAATGAATGAATGAATGAATTGTGTTTTTCGCTGCCTTGTGCTGTGTCCTAGTCCTCCTTTTGGAAGGCTACAGAGTTGAGGTGTGGTCATCTGACCTCTGGCCTCCTTTGCTTTTGCGCACGGGCCCATCTGCCTCTGTGCTTATAGCCCTCTTTGTTTAAAGAGTATCCTAATCCCTTGAGTCCTTTGTCTCAGAGACACTTTCCCCTCACAGGATGATGATATCGTTGGAGAAATTCAGTACTTAAAATCCCATCTCTTCCAAAATAGGAAATGAGCTCATCTTGGTTAAGCTGTATACCTGTTAGAGTATCTTAACCGTATCCTCTTCTGCCACCACCCTGTCTTCAGTGTTCAAAGATCCAGTGACCCACATGCAACATCTCCCAAGTTTTCAGCACTTAACTTAGTTATTATCACCTCTTGTGGAACAAAGCCTCGGCAAAATGTGGGAAAATGACTCCTTAAGTGGAAAAAATGAAGAAAGGGAAACAATGAGATCAGTGAAAATGAATATAGTACAAATCTCCTAGTGATTTAACTTTCTAAAAAGTAAAGTGATGATAGGTACAGGGAGTGCTGTGATTGTGGGTTGTTTTCTGAAACCCCAAACAAGGGATTTGGAAAGCTGAAAGGCAAATCTGTCTCTTAAGCTTCCCCAGAGAGACCTTGTAGAGAGAGCTATTATTTGTAGCTATTTTGAGAAGGTCACCTATTAAACAAGAACCTCATGTGCTGGATTCATGTGGGGCTAGCTAGCATGCAAGGTCATGGACTTCCATGAGTCAAAATGTTCCAAATGTGCAGTGTCTATAGCCAGTTGGACCCTCGTTAGTTTTCTTCAGGAATTAAATCCTAGTTCCAATCCTTAGAGCCTCCACCGATGAAATCAGACACTGGACAGCAGTGAATCTAGTTATTCCCACATTTGAATGGTAGATCCATTGATCCCAAGGAATGTTCTCAGGATTAGACATGCAATACCCAGATGCCTACATATTCTGTTCTGGGTGCATGGTGGTAAAGGTCCAAGAGACTGGTGTGTGGCATTTGGAGCAGGTCTAGAAGCAGGACCAGTAGTGGGGGTCCTGGGGTTCTAGGGGGCACATGTTATTGAACATTGGTGGAAGGTGGCAGGTAAGAACATGACGTTAGAATCAGCTGTGTTTCCTTTAGCCACCAGTAGTTACATGGCAGAGGACAAGCTAAGTATTATGGAACCTGCTGCCTTGTTTCAGTAAGATAAGGATAACATCTATATCACACGGTTGTATGAGGATTAAATTCAATGAAGCATGCAAAAAGTATCCTGAACTCAACTTGGCCAGGGTTAAGTAATAAACATTATTATAAGGCTAGCATATATGAGATGCTCAAGAAGCTGGACTTCTGTTGACTTGGTAGCCTCTTCTCATGAGGCACCATTTTACAGTCGACCATTGAAACATAATTACAAATGGACTTTAGGTTCCAAAGGAAACCCAGAATGTTGCCAAACAGATAGGTTAGCAACAAGATTTTATATTTTCTTGTTTTCAGTTTAAGTGATTCAAGTTTTATGAGAAGCTTTAGGAGATTTATAATACTGTTTTTATGGGCAAATAAATTGCAAGCTACAGACAACTGGAATATAGCTTATTTTTGTGCTAGGGGCTTTCAGTGCTGGTTTAAAGGATTTTAATTGTGTTGGAAATCAGTACCTAATACTCCTGGTAGGATTTAAAAAAATATTTTGGGAAATTTCTAGTGTTCTGGCTAAATGGCAGGGAGAGAATCTCAGGGAGGAATGGACAGCTTTTTTGGGCCACTTACTCCTTTATCATCCTTTCCTTCTTTTTCCTCCTCTAGGACCTTGTGTCCTTCTCAGTAAATGAACCTACCTGAAGGTCTATACGTCCACTTGGACCTTCTGTTTGATGAAACTTTTGAAAACTATTAATTCATTACTTTTACTAAAAAATGCTGTTACCGTATCATTTGTCCATGACTAGATTAAGACTACATTTGCTGTTTTTCTCTCATCCCTGCCAATGGTAGTGTTACAGTGGTTTTTAGTTGTCATTCTCATATATATCTTAAGTGTTATTTTCATGTTGTTACTAATGCATTTGTACCTCTTTCATATGTCTTAGGAATCTTTGAAATTATTCTCTGGATATCTATATGTGCTGAACCAATTTTCTATTAGTTTGTCTTTTTGATAGATCACAACAGGGGAGGGAAGAGCCCAGAGGACTATAGTGATGGTGCATGGGAGAATTGGAGAGGAGAAAGAACACATTGTGAAAAAATGAACAATGATGTAAAATACATATAAAATTAATAAAAAAGGAAAATTAAAAAAAGACAGTCTGAAGGAACTTCTTAGTCTTCTGTGGTTGATAGAAAGTGAATAGTCTATCTTTCTGGGTTTCTAGTCTTATTAAAATGGTGTCTTCCAGTCTTATGATGACATAGCCTGCATTTTTTTTTTTGCAAGATTTGGATTGCTTTGCCTATTATATATAAGCCATTCGTCTACATAAAGTTCAGTTTTGTACATTGTGTAAAATAAAGGGATAATTTTATTTACTTCTGGATGCATAGCTGGCTGTGAAAGCACCATTAAGTAATAATCCCTCCATCCCTCACTTATGTTTTAGCTTTAACTCTTCTATGTACTAGGAACTATATTTCCAGTTATGTTCCTGGGATTGACACAGTCCCTCCTCCCATTATTACTGTATTGATCTGATTACTGAAACCTTATAATGTGCCCTAGATTTTGTGTCTCCTTTTTCATCCTCATTTGATTCCTTCAGGCATTTTATACTTTATGCCTTTTTAAAGTTAATATTCTTTATTCTCTTTCATGTTTTTATCTTTAAATAATACTTCTATAGGGTTTTTCTTGCCAGTATTTTGTCTTCCTCGATAATTGCCTGGTATTTTCTTACTCTTCACTTTGTCAGCCATTCTTTATCTTTTCTAAAAGTATGTTTCTTAAAAGAAAACAATGCTTTATTATCATTGTTTGGTTTAATTTATCTCTTTTCTAAATGGGAAAATTTGATCCTTTTGCCTTGATTGTAAAGACGGTGTTCTTACTTTGTGCTCATACATCTTCCCTTTTCTGGACGTTGAACACCCTTAGATGTTATTCTGCTCTGCGGGCTGTGGTGCCTCGGGCCTGACGGTGGGCACAGACACATTCATTACATCTGTGCACTACAATGCACTTCATGGACATTCAAAGTGTTCAGTTTTGCCAGTAAAGGCTGCTGAAATATCTTTGTAGTAGGTGATTGGTATGTTGCCCACATCTCTGTCAAGACTTGCAGACTCTTTCACCTAGCTCTCAAGAGCATTGGTGACTGAATTTTCTTCTGGCGATTGTACTCCACTGAATAAAGTTGCCTAGCCCAAGATTATGCCACACTTTTCTAGGCATCCTGCCTGCAGTGACTATTCAAATACAGTGTGGGGTAAAAAGATGTGACCCCATTATTGCTACTTGGTGTGACTATGCAGGGCTATTTCAGGTCTAGAGTTCTTCTTTTGATTGTTTGTGTTCTTGGTGGTGATTGTATTGCAGCTCCACTTTTCCCTCTGTCCAATCCTACGTCCCATTCTCCCCAACAGGTGTTCATTCTGAGCATCCTCATCTGTTGCCTGGTTTCTCCTAACACATCTGACTCAGAGTCTGGTTCCCAGGGAGTCCAACCTGTGCCAGACTTCAGTTTGCCCTCTTTCCCCACACTTCCTCCTGTTATGGCTCCATCTTTCTCCACTCCTTACATGTGCAAATGGCCTGCAAGTGTTCATAGTGAAAGCTGTTCTAGCACAAGTGAAGGGGTGATGTAAGCATAAGAGATGACTTATGGTGGAAATTCTAGGTGTGAAAATAGGTGGAGGACTGGGTGAAGCGAACTCCTCAAATCAAGATGCATAATTCTACCCCTTAGACTGGTGTGGAGAGAGGAAAGGGAGACAGGAAGAACGATAAAAGAAAATAGAAAGAGAGGGTAGACGAAAGGACATTTTGGAGGTATTTTTGAAGGACAGACTATCCCCAAGGTGGGTTGAAGATGATTTATTAAATAGAGCTAATTAAATGCTTAGTAGGTGACCCCTCACTGCTAAGGCTTGCCTGATCTAGATTTGTAGACCTGCTTTCTGCTGTGAATGAATCCTAGAACAAAGACAGTAAAGTCCATTTTTGAATTGAAAATTTGGTAAATTCTTCCTGGGGAGTGAATTATGGGAAATAAATCTCTTTCCATAAGAAGTTTATGGAGATCATTTATTTTTTGATTTTTTAAAATATTGAGTAGAAAAGAGGACAATTTTTAATTTTTTAAAAAAGATTTATTTTTTATTTAATGTATACAAGAACTGGGGTGTAGTATACAAGTATACAAGAGGGTGTGTGCGTATGTGAGAAGATTCACCAGAAACAAAGTGGGGAGCAGAACAGGCAGATCTACTGAAACACACTGTTGAGAGGAGCAGCAGGCGAGACAGGAGGGATCTGCTGGGTCATCTCCCTGGCTGGGGATCGAACTCATGCAGCAGTGGCTGGTGATAGCTTGGGAATGCTGAGACTTTCACCACTGAGCTGCCAGGAAGGCCTAATTTTAATTTTAAAGGAACCTAGAACAGAGAGAAAAAGGAAACTCCAATCCAACTCTGTGTTGGTTTGACTGGATTTTGAAGCTTGTGAGCAAACTACTAACTTGTCGCCAATAGCAGATGGGTAGCATAGACTCTGCCAGCCTGCTGGCTCTTCCTGGAGGGCAGACAGAGTTCCTATTCACTGCCTGCTTGGGAAAGCTTTGAAATCTTCACCCAAAGATAAAACCCTCTCTAGGACCTTCTGATGAGCTTATCTCCTACACAGAATACATTTTGTAGTAAGGATCATGTAAGCTGTGCTGTGGGCTTCTTTAAGAAAAGCACCTAGTTTATTTATAATCAGGAGTATGTTGTGAATCTGATAGTAACTTCCAAGGGACAAAGTGTCGTTGAAAGCCTAGAAGTGAATGGTTGAGACTGCTTCTTGTGGGTGCTGGGAATGAATAGTGAAAATATTTTCCCTCTGCTGCTTCTTCCTATGGTAGCTATTTGCTGTAGATGCTATTTTACACAGTCTAAAAGGCCACCCACTTAACTCAGTGTCTTAGCAGTAATGTAGGAGGACTTGAGATTATTTCTTTAACTTTTCCACAGAAGGAATACAATGCTCTTTACATAGGTAATGGTTGAAAACCTTCTATTTGTCTGCCTGTCTATCATCAGATTATTCCAGGTATTTTATTATTATTCATTTTTTTCTTTTATTGAGGTAATATTGGTTTACGTATGATTTAGGGGCACAGGTACATACATTTTCAGATGTATGTCACCACTCCGGCTTTCCTTTGATTAATGTTTAACTGATCATTCTACATTTTTTTCAGCCTGCCTATGTTATGTATTTAGAGTTTCTTATAGGTACAATATAATGAGCTCAGTTCTTTAATCCACACTGACAACCTCATAATAGATTGGCTAAAGAAAGTTCTCTAAAAGTAAACAAACAGGGCCTCCCTGGTAGCACAAGGGGTTGAACAAAAGTAAGCTTTGAACACAAACACAGAAGTACCCTTAGATCCTGACAACAGATGTAAAGTGTCATGTGGGGGTAGAGCCTATGTGCCAGTGTTAAACATAGACATTATTAAAAACTAAATGACAAAAACTTACATTTCAATGATTTGTACTGAAAAAGAAAGGCAACACTTCTAAATAATCAAGAGTCTCACTTTACATTTTAACAATTGTTTGTGCTCTTGCTGTTATGTGTATCTGTTAAAAGACTTACTTTTAAGTCTTTATTTAAAATTAGTTTTTAAAATTATTATAATCCTTAGCAGTTTCATGATGTTGTAAGAGTTTGGAGAGATTTATGTTCTTGGAAACACATCACAGGCCACACGATGCTGGATATGCTGAGAGGCAACTTCCAAGCTGGTCAAGCCCTTGACGAACATCTGGGCAGTGCCCCCTGTTGCATAGGTGAGGGAAGGCGAAGCTTCGCATTTCATGCATTTTTATGTGACACAGACCAAATGTGCTTTGCAACATGCCACACACTGTGAAAATCTGATATAGTATGACTTGCTAACAGCACACATGGTCTTCGAAAATGTTTTCCTCTAGTGTGGTTTTCTCTTTTACAAACAGAGCAGCTTGAATTTCATGACTTTGGTAGGAAACACTGAGGAGGAGGCCTCAACAAAATGAAATCTGCACTGGAAACCAGCGGCCTTCTCTGCTTCACGGTCTCCTGTGAACAATGGCTTGAGGGCTGGGTGTCAAGTGCCAAAGGAATACCCTACTCGGGGAGAACATATATAGTTATGCATTTCTTTTTTAAACAACTTCTTGAAATGTTTCTATTAAAAATAATTATCTGTTAAATATAAAGATCAAGGAAGGAAAGTTTAGTTTGAACTTTTATCCTGTAGTTTTTATTTATTGGATGGGATTAGTATTTTTCTCATCCACCTACTCTAACTGATCACATGTCTCTCACTCTTGTAGCCGAAGGACACTCATGGACTTATATTAAAAACTAACACAGTCGTGTGCCACTTAATCACAGGGAGATGTTCTGAGGAATACGTTGTTAGGGATTCCATCATGGCGTCAATGTCATGACGTATAACTACTTAGATGGCACAGTTTACTACGTGGTACAGCTGACCACACATCTAACTCATCTATAGAGACCACCCTGGTATATGTGGTCTGTTGTTGACTGCGGTATGTGACTATGTTACCCCTCTACCCCCTTAATGCCTCCCTATTCTCCAGAAAATTCAGACTTTGGGATCCCACTATGAAATGTCTTCTTTGTGCCCACATGCAGTTTTTTCTTTTTTCTTTTTTCCTCCCTGCCAATATCCACTACCCACTGGCTGCTAGAGGAAAAATGTGTCGTGGCCACTGTTGCCAGGGTCCTGAGCGCGGGTGCTGCTTCTGTGCCTGCTGCTGACCTGGTGGGAGCCCTTAGTTGCCAAATATTGCTCTTCCTGAGTGCTCAGAGCAACCCTGGCATGTCATGTAAACATGTGCTCATTCTCCAATTTGATGGATCTGGTCTTCTGGGTCCTGGAGGAGCTCTGACTGACCCTGAGATAGAAGTTTCTTAGGGAAATGGTGCAGTTTCATCCAGGTTAGGTCAGACTCAGCTCTTTAGTCTTGGATGGGGACACAGCAAGTGTCATCTCCAGTTGTCATGTTTCCTGACTTCCTTGAAGCCAACACGAATAGAACTTTGGACTTCATTTTATATCAACCCAGTAGATCCCCTTTAAATCCATTTTCTTCTTTTCTCTCGAGTCTGTATGTTTAGCCTTACTGATTATTGATAAGTGACTAGAACAACTTGGTGGATGTGGTAAAATTCACCTGAGGAAAGAAGTAATCACCAGGTCTACTTGTAAAATGGATCTTATGTACAGAAACAACTCTCTCAAGTTAGTGTGATGAGGTGGAAACCCCCAGTCTAAGACTCAGAATTCCTGGGCTCTTGCTTAGACTCTACTCATCAGTGGCCTCATTTCCAGAGAAAGTCCTCTCAGGCTGTTGCTCCATTTTGCCCAGCTGCAGAGTGACCACTGCAGCATAGTAATCACTGGCAATTCAACAAGATGCTTATGAAGTTGAGATGAGGTGAAGTCTGATGAACCGCTTGAGTAAAAGCAAATGCTCTGCTCCCGTGAGGCCCTAGCAGGAGCTAGATATACCAGGCACCCTGGTTTCCTCAATACACCCAGATTTCCATGAGTTTGGACAGTAGCTATTCAGCTGTTTTACTCTGAAGACAGGTTGAACCATTTAAGTAGCCTCTTGCAGCTAAAATGTATTTTTCCTGCCATCAAGATCAGTACCTTGGAAACTTGTTGACAGAAGTGTTGGAGTCGCTTCTGTCTGATTGTCTGGGCAACTTACCAAGTGCTCTAAGTCCACAGATGTAAAGGACACCTACTTTCTTCCCTGCTTCTGAAAGGCCCATTAAGGTCATGGACCAGTAAACTGTTGGGATGCATAGAAGATTATTTAGTATACGTCTGGAGCTTCTAGGTTGGCAAATTATCTAACAAGCATCAGGTAGATTAAAAAAAAACTAAATAGAAGTGTATAATGTTATCATGCTTACCTTCTGTGTACATGGGAGAGACCCAGTGAAACTTGGTAACTTACCCACATGCCTTCAGATGCCATCTTAAATAGCTTAGTTAAGACAAGGGAGATAGGGGCAGGGGTATAAAGGAGAAAGTCAGGGAGATATCCAAGGTAGGCACAGTAGACAGTGGGTACAGATTTAAGTTCTTAAGTTTATATACACGTATTTTTTCCAAAAGCAACCTCTATCCAGCTTTTAGAGCCTCTCCTATGAAACTAACCTTTTGCCAAAGACAGATTTGGAGGTGGCAGAATTTTGCTACACTACAAAGAATGCTAAGGTGAATATTTCAAAGCACAAAAACTCCACCTCATCTTATTCTAGTTATGTGGAATCAGGGAACTCTAGAAATTTAGAGAATTATTGTCTCCTCCTACCTTGGTCCCACCTGTTGTTAAAGGCATTAAGATTTGTCTCCTTTGGGTAGGAGAACATTGACTGCCTCAGGTTGATCACACACTTCTCTTAAAAACACAGAAATGTGGGTCCTGATCCCCAGCTGTTGGGGATGAGGGTAGATAGGTCAGCTAGGATGGTCACTTGCTCCACTTGGACAGAGGACAACAAGGCTTATTTCTGCAGGACACTTCCTTCTAGCTCCCAAGGAAAGTTAAAGGGAAGAGTAAGTTAGGAAAGAATTGTAGTATCATTAGGTTTGATCCGAGAGGCAGAAACACAGTGAGGGATGTGAGGCGAGGGAATGCGAGTAGGGATTAGACTTTACACGGTGGTGGAAAGGTAAAGTATTCATATGGAGGGCTGGTCTCTGATGTATGTGATGTGAAGCTGACATTGCTGTGGAACAGTAGGCCTGGCCGTCAGGAGGAAAGGCAGCCAGGGAAGTGTAACAGAACAATATACAATGGAGCCCCTGATGTTAAGCTGACTCTTCCAGGATGGCTGCCTTGGTTATCAGGAAACTGCAGCAAGCTCTGACCAGAACTGGAGTTGCTGCATCAGGAGAACCCCATGTCAAGGAGGTGAGGTAGCCAGTTAGTGACAACACCCCCTATGTGCAAATGTGCCTCCTGCCCTTTAGCGACCTTCAATGTATAAAGGCTGCTAATTCATGTTTGCCTTATAAAACGAATGAAAATATCTTCCTGTGATCCTGAACTGGCACCATGCAGAGAAGGAGGTTCTGAGACATGTCATCCAGTTTTTGTGAGGTGACACAGTAGAAAGCCACTAACCACATCTTTCTGTGATCTTTCTCCTCCGAATTCAGAGCTGTCTCATTCTCTCACATTTTCCAAAGAAATCTGTGTTTCTCCTCGAGAGAGCTGCACGGCCTTCTGATTCTGATAGCATTTAGTACTAAAAGATATAGAACCATGAGATTTTGGAGTTAGTTTCTCTCTTTCCTCCCAGCAACCCCATGAGGTAGGCATCTTATTGTCTACACTTTACAGTTGGCGGCACAAGACTGGCTACCCACCAGGGATCCTGGAAAACTGGAACAATCACTGCCACAAAGAAAGGACTCCTTGGTTCGTAGGTAAGTAGCAGTGAGTTAATTGTCATGAGTGAAATCTGAAGGAATTTGCTGGGGCATGGTGCTGGAGTCGTCCGTTCTTGGATGGGTGGAAACTTCTGAGTTTCCTCAGAACTGACCATGTGCGTCCTGAGGCCCCCTGGCTTCTCTGTGAGTGCATGAACTTGTCAGGTGAGGATGGACTTCAAACCACACTCATTCTGTTGTCACGTTAGTCTGGAAATTAAAGAAAACTTCTGGCAACTTCAGCTCTCCCATTTGCATTTTTACCACATCAAGAGCATTCCAAGCATTTTAAAATATGAGGTTATACTCATTTCAATCATAAATTGAACTGAAAACGTTGACATTTTTCAATGCATTTATAAAATCTCCACCTCCTGGAATCTCTGTTCTTGCTGATGAGAAACATCTGATTCTGGAAGCGTCAATGAATGGAAAATGTTCTGGCAGCAAAATGCACAACAGTCTGCTGGGTGCCTAGAACTCAGTTTCACATAATAGCTGTATTCTGCTTTTAGGGGTGTTTATCATCTGAAATGCCAATACTTTGCTTAGTCGTAGTTGTAGTCTGGAAGCTTACCTCTAGGATAAAGAACTTAGGAGAAGGGAAAGAAGTAACTTCAGTTTCTAAAGTGATCTATGTCTATTAAAGTGATGATTGAAGGAAATTAACACCCGGGACATCTGGACTAAGGACACTTAGTCTTGACTTCTGATGAACTTCCCTTGAGGAATGTAGACCCCACCTTGTACAGGTGGTATAATGTGATATTTATACTAAGGCACTTGAATCTTTCTAGTCCCCCTTTCTTTTTTTTAATCTGTTGACCTGTGCACATCATTGCATCCTTAGAGTTCATAGAGGGGAAAGACATGTTCATCTGTTCCAAAGGGGTTTTCAGTCTCACAGAAAGGGCAAGAGTGGAAACAAGTATTCAGGTTACTAGTAAAATGTCTGCTGGACAGGAGTACAGTTATACAAGTGAGATGGAATGTTTCAGAGAGAAGTCATTCTTCATCAAGACTCGAATGTTAGATGTCTTTCCCAAACCAGAGATTTCCAATCAGGATAACGGATTATAAGTGTGTTCAGTTGTCAAAATCCAGAGTTTTTGGGCTCTTGAGTTCCTCTATATACTTCAGCAGGTTGTATAAATATATAGATATTGCCATTTTGAAATGTATGCCATGGCATGAATAATGTTGGGGACCATGGCTAAGCCAACATAGGAAGGGGGAAGAGTAGAGGGAGTTGCCAGAACGAAGAAGCTGAAGTGTGAATAAGCACAATTTTTTAAGAACACCCAAAGGATGTGGAACAGGGGAGCATCACACTCTGATATACATTTTGGGATGTTCACACTTAAAGTGTACAGAATAGATTGGAATGCTATGAGATCAGAAGCATAAACCCCTGTAAGAACTTATGTAGTAGGTCAGCAGGAGGTGATTAAGCTCTATATGAGTAGCATTGGTGGTGGACAGACGAAGGTGAGGGATATCAAAGAGACTAATTAAAAAAAATGGTTACTAGTTATTTAGAGACCAGTGAATTCATTTATTTCTTCATTCAATATTTATTCATCATATATTTATAGACTACTGAGGCATTGTCTTAGATTGGAGAAATAACGATGAGCGACAGAATATAGTGTCTGCTCATGGAGGCTGCATGCTGACAGGAGACTTATAAATCAGGTAATCACAAATAAATATAAAATTGTAAGTGGCCTGAAACATGGGATGGGTGGGATGGATTGTGTGCATATAACAGAACATAATATAGTCTACGGTTCAGGGAAGGTCTTCTCTGAGGAAGAGAGGTTTGAATTGGGGCCTTTGAACTGTATAAACAGAAATCCACTAGATTCTGGAGGGGATGTTGGAGTGGAGAAGAGAATCACACACTCAGTATGTATAAAGACCTGTGGCCGTGGAAAACCCCAAGGGGTTGAGGGATTGAAAGGAGAACAGCATATCCAGAAGTAAAGAAAATGTAGAGAAGGGTGTGAGATATGATCCAATAGCAGGTTGGAGCCAGCCACATAGGGCCTTGAAGGCTGTGTGAAGGATTTTGGTGTTTATCCCCAGAGCAAGGAAGGGGACATGAGAGAAGTTTCAAGCAAAGTCGGTACATGTGTGGGTGAATGCATGTATGGTATGTGGGTTTGATATGATTACATTTGAATCTTAAAGATTTTATAGAGAGCACATTGGCTGTCATGTAGAGAACAGGTGGGGAGGAACAAGAGTGGGGACTTTCAGAGACCAGTCAAACTCATTTGTCTCTTTAGGGAGAGAGTTGCCGGTGGCCAGAAGTAAGATGGTGGCATTAAAGAGAGAGAGAAGAGGGTGGCTAGAGATATTTATTTGAGTCAATAGGACAAGGTGAAGTCTTGAGAATGGGGAGTAAGAGAGAGGAGGGGTGCATTTAGAGGGCCCTGGTGTGTTAGGTTGGTGATGATTCTTTCATGTTCACTGAAACAGAAGACACAGGAAATGGAGTAGACAGGGGAGAAATGTTAATGACTTGAAGTTGGATGTGTGCTCAAGGATATGTCCCTTATGCATTTAGAATTTGGGAGTAAGATCTAGGTGAAGATAGAATTGGAAGTCATCAGTCCATTAGTAATGGTCGAAAGGTAGGAATGGTTATCTCTGGGGAGCAAGGGAGAGGCTGAGGGTAATGGGAGAGGAGGATGGAAGGCAGCCATCTGGGCAGTGCCAGCATGCAAGGGAAGGGCCAGGAAAAGCAGCCTTCCCAGGAGGCTGCGAAGAAGGTGGTCTTCAGTCAAAGCCACTGCATTTACAAGCACGGATTTGTTCATCTCCAGGAGGAATAAGAGCGAACCACTGAGTCTTCAGGAGTCTCTCACCTCTCTTTAAAAAACCAAAGTCTGGGTCTCTGAAGCAACTTGTTAAAAAGTGAGCAAGTTGGTATTTAAACACGTTAAACGTGCTGTTAGACTTGTGTTTGTCTCTGAGTACACTCTTTCCCTCTCTCAGCATAGAATATTGAGGCTACTCCCCCTCCCTCCAAGTTGGCTAAACTGAAATTAGAAGAAAAAGGGAGGCTTTTTTAAAATACCCAACAGCAAGTCTAATGAATTTAATCATGCAACTAATTCTCAGTCTTTTCCTGCCCACCCATGACAAAAATAATTTTTTACTTCATTACTCAGTATGATTTGGGTGAAAATCTCCATCAGAAGTGTTTGGGAATATCTGTGCTCCCAACATAATGGCCAGGAGCTTGCTAGATGCTTATCCAGGCACTTTTTTCACTGGAGTCACATGGCATCCTGAAACTTTGGGATGATGTTTAACTGAAATCTCCGAGATGCTCTGTTAGTGATTTATTGAGGAGTATATTAGTCCTTATTGGCTACCTTTTCAATCAACACATAGTTATTACACAGTTGTCATTGGAAGGCACTATTAAAACGGTGACTACATAGGAATATAAATCTGTGCTTCCTTCCTGTCTGGCCCACATTCTTGTTCCTTCATGGACCCTCTCGATGCCTCCAAGCCCCAGTGATATCAGCCTCCTTTGAACTCTTCTGAGTTCGCATGGTCTTCGGAGATCTAATTTTAGCAAGATCATGGCCCAGAGATGCTTGGACTCTGCTGTTCTTCTGAGACAGTACTTGGCTGGTTAATTGTAAATTAATCAGAGCCAGTTGGATTTAATCAGACTTGCAGAAAGATTTTTGAGAGGATCTGGACCCACCAAAATGTCCACCAGTCTGGATACATTCTGATAAAGATGACAAAGTCATATAATACTCAAGAGAATTCTACATATGTAGAGAGGGGGATGCAACACTTTCTGATATAATGGAATCAAAATATTGACTTTCCCAATAGAATAGCACGTACTTAGACTTACATGTGGGGTCAGTATCTCTCCTGTGTTGTGTAGCCCTGTTCTTGCTAACCCCTCAGCTGTCACAGGCTTGGCTCATGAAGAGTGACAGAGGGAAGTTTGCCCATGGAACCTTCTTTCACATGACTTTATGCTCTCCTTCTTCCTCAGGGCTATTGCTGCCCTGTGGAACCTGGATAATTCCATGCACATCCCCACAGGGCTCTACCCTCTGCTTTCTGAGGTGATTTCTACTCATCTGATGTAACAGCTTGGGTGTAGTCTTTAACAGCTGTGAATGGTTCAATGTGTTCTTCCTCCAGGGGAATATATACCTGGGGTCACAGGCTGAAAAAGTGAAAAAATAGCAGTTCAGAAACTTGATGGGAGAGGCTGTGGGATAAAAGACTGGGCTTGTTCTTTGTGCTGATGGCCCCAAAACGAGTGCATTTAAATATGTGTTCTTGTGTCAAACTCAGAGTGTCAAAAATTAGTGACTGGATTTTGAAATAAAACTGACAATGCAGGGTTCAAAGCATTTGAATAATACCTACTTTTAGGAGTAGTCTGTTGTGCTTGATGGTATTTTCTCCTTGTTGATGACTTTGTTGGTAATCATGGCTCTGTCAGCTCAAATAAATATCACAGGTTTTTGCATAGTACTGTAACTGGTTTATGTACATCAATTATCTGTATGCATGTATTCGTATTTTATTACCCTTATGAAATCTAGTTTCATGTAGATTGCCTTGACTATAGCTTTCTATCCTTTCTAAGCTGGCACATCTACTAACCTCGCTGCCAATATGTGTTGTTTCTCTCAGTACCCCATTTTCTTCTGTGACCTCATCTCTTTCTTTGCTATATCCCCTCCTTCCTTTTCTTTCAAGGTGCTCTAACTACATGTTATGGGTGATTTAGCTTTTATACTGTATTAGAAATTCTGCCAGGACTGGGTCAAATTAGTGGCTGGTCTGAGTTCTCTTAACAATATGGAGGGGATGGAGCACTCACTGGTCTTACCTTGAGCTCTTCTGCAGAGAAGTCTCACTCATCCTTCTCCTCACCCTCCACCTGACTGCCCTCATCTCAGACCCAACACTGATCAAGTTTTCTTCCGTTTCTTCCTTTCTTTACAGTCCTCTTACTTCATCCTTTTAACATTAGTCATCCTTCCCTTAGTTTGTTCTTGGGCCATGTTCATTGATCACCTTGGCTAATGCCACAGATCATGTTTCTCAGATATGTATTTACTGCCTCCACTTACCATACTTGATACAGACAGTCATTACTTATCAAATAGGCACCGAGCTAAGTGTTTTGTATGCATTTTTCTCATTTCATCCTCACTGCAGCCCTGATATCATTTCATGGGTAAGGAAATAGAGGCTGAGTTGATGAAGTCCCTATGCTCCTAAACACTGTCTTATTTTCTTTCCCCAGACAGATTTTTTCTTTTTCTTTTTTTTTGCAGTTCAACAATCACCTCCTACCAGGAAATGGCTTCCTCTCCTTATCTCCCAGTGCTTCCATTATCCTCCATCCTTCAGTTGAAGTGGAGCTGTATGCAGAGAAAGCCTTAGGTGTAGGAAGTGGTATGACTATGACTCCGGTTGAACCTGAAGAACAGGGGAAATAAAGATGTTCTTGTGCCAGAAGAGCCTGATGTGGCTACTGAAGGTACAGATTGGGAGCTGAGTAAATAATCACTGAAGGATTGAACAGATAAACTGAACAACTAGCCATCCAGTCGCTTATGTTGGTTGGACATAATACATTTAGCCATTCCTTAGATACAATACTGTGTAGCAATCTGTAATGGATCAGTAATTTGTCAGAGCAAAGCTTCCCAATTCTTCATTTAAAAAAAAGCACTTACAACCTAATTCAAGAGCATCATGGATAATTCGATAAACTTTCTTGAATGGGGAAAAAAAGAGAAAATGCCAAATCTGCCTAATCTTATCTTGATCTGAAGTGAGAGATTTTTGAATCTCTTAAAAATTCTGCTTTATTTCTCTGTCAATTTGAGGTTAAGTTCTTCTTTTTTCTCCAAATTCTGATTATGCTCATGAGATTAAGCATACTGTGTCCAGATGCTGCACCTGTGTTCACTCAACTCTTCTATTTCCCTCCTGCACATTTGGGTAGACCTTATTTCTCTGCCTTCATAGATCAGATAGGATCATATAACTGATCCAGAGCAATGAAACCTGAGCTGCATCACGTGTATCACTTCTGGAAGATGGTGACGTATCTGGTGTACCTTCTAGTACTCTCTCCTCCCCTTTTTATCTGCTTGGCAGAAGAATGGAAAGATTCTAAGATGCACACTGGAGAGCATGATGGAAAGACACTGAGTCACTGAGATGCCAGTGGCGGGGGGTGGGGGGGAGCTGAGAACTGAAAGCAGACTGTTATATCAGTAAGAAATGAACTGTTATTTTGTTAAGCCATTGAGATTTTGGCATTATTATTAGTGTTACTTACCATGGCTAATAGTTATATCAGCTGGGTCTCCCTGGTGGTGCAGTGGGTTAAGCAACGCACTATGAAGCAAACCGCCACCACTGCAGCACGAGTTCGATCCCTGCTGCCGGCCAGGGAGGGGACCCACATGGCGCAGCAGACCTCTCCTGCTGTGCCCGCTGCTCTCCTCAGCAGTGTACTTCCATTGATCTGCCTGTTCTGCTCTCCGCTCTCTGTGGTGAATCCTCTCACCCCCCACACCTCTGGCCTGTACCCCAGTGCTTGTATGCATAAATAAATAAATTTTTAAAAAAAATAGTTATATCAGCTCTGCCAAGAAAGAAAGGTGAAGAACCATTCACATAGATTTAATTCTAAGTTTACTCTTAAACATTTCTTTATTCTGACATTTAAGAGTTTAGTCTACTTTTTTCTCTTCCTAAAACATTATTGTCATCATCATTATCATCATCACTCCAATCATCATGTATGAGCATTTACATGGGTCACGTAGTATCTAAGGTTTTTACATATAGCTCATTGAATTTTCTCTGCCTCACCTTACTTTGCTCCAACCACACAGGTAGGTTCTTTGGTCCTTGGTAAAGCCAAGCACATTACTTCATCTTCCTGGTATATTCTTTCTCAGCTCCTTACTGGTTGGCTCATTTGAACGATTCAGATTTCATGTTAGTAATGTCCTGCTTTCCCTGATCATTCAAACTGAATTATCCACCCAATCCTTTTCCACCTAGATCTCTCTTCTGAAAATGTCTTGTTTCCCTTCTGTTGTCTGTCTTTCCCTGGTCCCTCCCTGCCCACCACTACAACCTCAGCCTTGGAACAATGCCTCTTTTAGAGTGGGCTCTCAGCAAATATTTATTGGATGAATGAATTGTGTGGAAGATACTATTATAATCTTATGCTTTAATGAGGAAGCTAAGGCTTAAATAAATCCCCTATCTCAACTTCTAGCTTTCAGAAATGGTTTATGTTATATAGATTGTGTCTGCAACTGAAGTGAAAAATTCAACTTAATATCTAAGAACATCCATATATTTGGAAAAATATATATCTACTTGACAGATATATTTGATTCATGTAGATGGGCTTAGTACTTAAAAGCATTAGAACAAACTCTTTGATGCAGGTTTGAACCATGAACACTATTTTTAATATCTAGGTCCCACAAATGAGATTTTTTTTTCTTCACAAATATTATCCTTTCCTTTTTGAAGAAAAGTATTTCTTGGTAAAGTAAGTTTTGGCAATCTAGGCACTACAAGTCCCTTTCTGAAATTCACCTTGTCCATTAGCATATTTAAGTTTCTGAGAATTCCCACAGTTAAGATATCTGTTTATTTGTGTCTAATCCAAAATTTCCCAATTTATTTGTCCGTGGAATCCTTTTCTTTTTTTACACACAGTGATTATTTAAATGAAACTTACTGGGGAAGACTAGTTCAGGGAAAGCTGAAAATTCATAGTTATTTTAATGACTGCTGTAGAGATTTGCTTTCTAAACTTCCAGCTTTTTACATGTATCAAAATTATGTGGTTTTGTGCAAAAACTTCTGGAATATGAATGGAAATAAACTATGCATTGTTAAGTACTTGCAGTTCTCTGATTTGTTGAAAGAATTTTATTTAATGTTATTGTTGTTTATTATTATTATTGCATGCCAAATAGCACATTGGTTTGTTCTAATCAACCCCTAGGCATGGAAAGGGATTTTCACATCTGTCTGATTACTATATTTCTTTAAAAGTATTGTGCTCATCAACTGTTTTCTCTTATCTTAGTCCAATTTCACAAATGTGGAAAGATCTTTTTTTCATAGACTCAGAGATGAGGTGTAGACAGAGCAAGGAGAATATGACCCAGATATAAGATTATACAGACAAAAGAAGTCTTTTTTTTACTGTAAGAATTTTCTGAATTTGAGATTTTTAATTAATCAAATGATTGTCAGTAATTTGTTAATATATTTAAAATACAGTTTTATAGTTGTTACTGGGGCATATGAGGGAGAGTAAGACATTGTATTCTCCCATTGGAACCAATGATTGAGAGAAATAGCAAGTAGTCACTAAATAACTAGATTAAAAATGTGAATCTGTAAACCTTAGAATACATATAAAAGCAAACTCCCTAGATATAGTTAGAAAAGTAATGTAATTACTGCTGTAATTAATTTGAATACTTAGTGAGTCCTCTGGATTATAATTTATTTTTTTTATTTTTTTTTTTTAAAGATTTATTTATTTATGCATACAAGCACTGGGGTACAGGCCAGAGGTGTGGGGGGTGAGAGGATTCACCACAGAGAGC
>JAGFMF010011638.1:8159594-8175785 GCA_019455555.1 Galemys pyrenaicus | reverse complement strand
TGGGTCCCCTCTCTGGCCGGCAGCAGGGATCGAACTCGTGCTACAGTGGTTGCGGTTTGCTTCATAATGCGTTGCTTAACCCACTGCGCCACCAGGGAGACCCCTGGATTATAATTTATAATCAAACATGAGTATATTAAGGTGAAATTTGGATATTTTGCTCACTTATAAACTTTGATTTGGTCAATTTTTGGTCAACTTTTCATTGCTAATATATAAAGTGAGTTCTCATTTTAAGGATTTTCTCATATATGAATAAATTTTATATATTTTCATGATTGGGTCAATAAATATAGCAAATAATCACCCCCCAACTTTATTTTTCTTAGACTGCACAAACACATGAATGTTGTTTCAAAAATGAGTTTAAAATAAAAAAAAAATACACTTATCCTCACAAACAAGTTATCCCAGTTATCCCATGGGGGATTGAAATGAGGTTGTATAGACCCCAATAAATTTGGTGAGTTTGATACCAAGATGGTCATATAAGTTGATAAGACAGTAGGCTAATGGGTAACCTGACGTCCTCAAATGATTGGCAAAGAAGATCCATGAATTTCCCATGGACCCAAAAATCAAGAGAAGCTAAAGCTGCTCACATGATTGCTCACATACTACTTTCTTACAAGTAACAAGATGTTACTTGGCAAATTGAACACACCCCCTGGATGAACTCTATGGTGAATACTGCTCACTGATGTGGGAGCTACCTCCATGGGATCACTCAGGCTAGGAAGCTGCAATGGGAGCTGATCGGGCAGTTACAGACTGTCTACTAGGCCATCTACCTGAGTCCATCACAGGCTCACTTTTCACGTATAGCCAAATGTTCCTATACCAGACAAGATGAGAACTAAACCATCCCAAGAATGGGAACATGCTATTCCTCTTCTTGCCTTTCCCAGCAGACCCTTACTAGTACCCAACTGCCTAAAGTTTCCATGCTTTCAGTAGAGAGTGACGTGAGTGAGAGTTAGGAGCAGTGGAAAAAACTCCTTTAGAAAAGAACTAAATTAAATTGAGTTTTGAGTTACATCATATTGAACTAAATTAGATTTTCTGTTGCTCAGCTGAAATGGAAGATCCAGCATTGAGGTCAGTCATAGAAAATAGAGTTTCCCTTTTGCAATATTTTTGCAACCAAGAAACCTTATCCACTATATATACAGTGAAGCTGTATAAGTCACCAAAGCAAAATGGGAGAGACAACTCTTCTCCATCCACACAGATTCCTGGGTTAGGTGATGTGTTGCTATTTTGTGACTTCTTTTTTCTTTTTCAAAGATGAACCTTGATATTCACGCATAAGAATAGAGGGATATAGTTGACAGAGAAGTAGAGGAAAGAGCGAAGAGAGTACACAGATTTATTTTTCTAGGATATGGAACCATTAGGAATGTCCATCAGCAAATTTTCAGAGTTGCTACCTATGGAATTTACCCATTCATGGAATTTTTCCCTACAATATTACCATTGGACCCCAAATATTGGGGTGATATTACTAGAAGAGAACAAAAAACAGTTAGAAATGAGTTCTGGCTTCCACTGATATTCTAATACATCCCAATAGAGAACTATAATTTTTAGTTCCTTAAAACATTTTCAAAGGCTAATGTAAATAGTGAAAGAATAAAGAAGAGAAAATATCCACTTGCAACATAAATATGACATGGCTTGCTGAGTCTTCTCATTCCTTTGACCTTTTCCTGTGGTCATGTTGGCATTATTTCTATTAAGGAAACAATACGTGGCATTTTAATACTAAATTACTTAAATGGATTTGGGAAAATTTCATTTGGGAAGTTAGATCAAAGTGTTCTTTAAAAATTGTTCTCTAAATTTCTTTGAGTACAGTGTCTTGGGCAAATGTTATTAAGATATAAAAAGCATTTATGGGCAAAATGGAGGAGGGGATTTGTAGGGATCCAAGAAAAATATCTCTTTAGTATGAGGTAACCCTATTATGTGGAATTCATCTTCTAAGACCAAACAAGTAGTAGGAGATCAATTTGCACCTGTGGAGGTAGATAAAATTCAGCCACACCTAAGAAGCAAGAGCTGGCCAAGTAATATATGGCAAAAGATGACTACATTCTGGGATGTGTTTTTCTTATCCTTAGATACAGAAAGAGGTAATGTATGCTCAAAGAGGTAGAATCTATGAAGTAGGACTATCAAGTGGAGAACCCAAACTCTTTTACCTTAATGTTTAGATGTGTCTAGGCATTTCTTAGAACCTCAAATAGGCTAACCGGTGTTTTATTTGCAAAAGGAATTGTGAGACAGGGATTATAAGAATGGCTTTGCGTTTGTAGCCTCCATTCAGCTATACCCATTGTAGTGTGAGTTTATAGCTCTTGCCATCAAGGGGAAGAATCTATTCCCTCACCCCTGGAATCTTAGCTCCTTTTTTTAAAAAAAGAGATTTATTTATGCATACAATAACTGGGAACAGGTCAGAGGGGTGGGGGGTATGAGGATTCACCGGAGACAGAGTGGGGAACAGACCAGGCAGATTGACTGAAATACACTGCTGAGGGGAGCAGTGGGAGAGATGAGAGAGGTTTGTTGTGCCATGTGGGTCACCTACCTGGCTGGGGATTGAACTTGCGCTGCAGTGGCTACATATAGCTTCACAGTGCTGTGCCTTAACCCCTTGTGCCACCAAGGAAGCCCCATCTTAGCTCTTTTTATGTTGCAGACAAACACAGGTGGGCTCTTGAGTTTTCTACTCAATAATGCAGTGAGAAACTGAGACACTGAGAAACACTGGGAGCACTGTAGTTTATTGAAAGCAAAGAACAAGAGGGCATCCTAGGGAAACCATGTCAATTGTCTCCCCTTAACTCCACCTTGTTTTTCTCATTATTATTTTTTTCTTTGGTTGGTCAGATCCACTGATCACACCATTCAGTGAATTCCTATTTTCTGGGCATGTGCTCTCATGAAGATCCGTCATGTACCTGAAATATACACAAATATACAGTGGGGTCTCTAGCACCCCTAGTGGGGGGTCATGGTAAGGACACTGGGAGTTGGTTTGTGCATGCTTAAGGGTCGGAGGGGTCTGGAGGAGGCTTGCAACTTCCTGAGCTTGTGGTCGGAGCAGGATGTTCTGCTCTGTTGCACTTATCACAATCCTGTGTAGTTATGCTCCTTTCCGGATAGGGCCTTCATCATTGGTTTTAGTTATATCATGGTTTTCCCACCACTGTCTCACATAGGACTTGTTTTGGGGAGTGGAATGCAGGGGGAAATACAAACATATCATTTCTAAGTCTAGGTATCAAGAAACTGAGTACTTCCCTCTTGGAGCCTTGTGGACAAAGTGGACCAGCCTTGGCTAACCTTCTGGGTGGTGAGCAGCACATGGTCCTGTCACCCTGGTCACCACAGTTGACAGTCAGTCATCAGATGTGTGAGAAAACCCTAGACGAGTCAATTTCCAGCCAGTTGACTGTGATTCATCATTAAGTCTAGTTGAAGATGAACTAAGTCTGCTCAAATCTACAGAAACACCCACTAACTGAATGATAGTAATTTGCAGAATTAATTTTTGTAAATTACTAAATTTTAGAAGATTTGTTATGCAGCTGTACTGATTCAGAGACCAAGCTATCCTCTGGGAAGGCAGGATCCTGAAGAGCACTACCACGCTCTGGTTTCATTCAAGACTAAGGGCTCAGAATGAGACAGACCAGTGGTTCTTAAAACGTGGTCCTAGAAATAACTCCATCAGCATCATTGGAGAATTTGTTAGAAAGGCAAATTCTTAGACCACCCCTTGGACTAATTGGATCAGAACTCTGTGAGCAAGGCTCAACAATCTGTCTTTCAAAAAACTCCTCTTGTAAAAATTTGAAAATTATTGAGCTAAGTTAAAAATGGGTAGAGTAGGATTAAATCCTTTTATACCTCTTTCCTAGAAATTTTGCAGGTGATATCCTGACTTGGTAATTTTGGAAGTGCTTAGTTAAATGACCCATATAGGTTCAATTATTTATGAGAGTTGGGAATTTCAGGTAATAGTTTGAGCAAGGAATTTTGTTTCAATTTGATGCTACCCATTTTGTTTTGAGTCTTCAGTCTTAGAATTGGTCTCAAAATTTACAAGATTACTTAAAAAATTAATTCCCTAAGTAATTTTTAAAAAGGCATATATCAAGGTGGGTACTGCTGGTGACACAACACCCGTTTCTAGTCCATCACCCTGAGAGCCACCCCACATTGCTGCACACACTGTTCTGTCCTTTTGAGATGCTTCACATACGTTATCCTGCTTAAAGCCCTCAGCCATCCTATGAAGCAGGAATCATCATTTTCATTTGAGAAATAAGAAAGGAGACATAGAGGGATTAAGTGAGGTTCCAGATGTCACCCAACTAGAATTTCTGCTTGGCATCACATTGGTGTTTCTTTTTCTAAATCCAGTGGCAACAGTGATGAACTGGTAAATGTTTAACAATGAGATTTCTGAAAACTACAGCAACACAAACAAACAAACAAATAAAATGTCTGATTGTAGTGTTTGATAATTTCCAAGGTGTGAACCTTTATCATCATGACTTGTTTCCAGTAACTGTTGTGAAGCCACTGTTTGCGGAACTGGTGAGAGACATGTACTATTGTTCTTTGAGACCCAATATGTGGCAAGCAAGTACACCATGGAGAACATCACTTTCTGTGGCAAGATGGGCATGTTGATATTTTAAAGTTTTTCTATGAAGTCATGATTTTCAAAGGACTATTTTGTCACTTTTATGCATAATCAAAATGGGCATTGGAATTGGTTTATTTTAAAATTAATTTCACCCTTGAATTTATAGAGGAAAAATAAAAAAAAAAAAACCTTTGTTACATTGTTTGAGCTTTAGAAAACTTACTTTATGCAGTCAGAGCTGGGAGGAATCTCAAAAAAATCACCACTTGTTCTTTCCATTGACTTTAGCCAAAGATGCTTGTTTAGGGTAGATATTTTATTTTCTTCAAGTTGTCTAAAGTTTAAGTCTTTATGACATTTTCCGGTACACTAAATGAGTCTTTATCATGCCAATGAAGGCCCTTTCTTAAAATGATATGAAAGCTTTCCAAATGTAATTTAAACTGATTTCCTTTGTGTTTTCTCTGCAGACATGAAAAGAAATTGATTGGCATTCATCTCATAGGAACTATTTTGCTTTGACAAAAGATGTTAAAAGATTCTTTTAGTATATAATTCCAGCCTCTTTAAAAATAACCTTTCATCTTCACATAAAGAGGAAGATTTCTAGTTAGGCAGGCTGAATTATTGGCCCCCTAAAAGTACAACTTAAGACCTCTCAAATTTCCAGGCAAGAATGTCCTGACCAGTTTTTGACAATTCCCCTTCTTAATTTCATAGTGTTGGATTTTTTTTTATTGTGGTAAGAGTATTTAATGTGAGATTATCCCTCTTAATGACTTTTTAGGTGTACAATACAGTATTGTTAGCTAAAGACATGATGTAGAGCAGATCTCAAGTACTCATTCATCTTACATAATTGAAGCTTTATGTTGGATTTTTTTAAGAGCAAGATGCATCGGGCATACATTTCCGGTGATGTAAATGACTCATTTACCTCTCACTGGAGTTAATTTTCAAAAGATGGGTGCATTTGAAAGAGCTTGACTATAATGCTTTTAGAAAAATAGGAAAAGTATTACTGCCCTAATTCACATGGTTAAACTGTGTCTTCTACAATGAAATGAGAGATGACTATCATTTATGTATACATTTATATAATAAATTTACTTGTGTTATCTACCACCAAGGAACACCCTGGGGCCCCAGCTATTAAAGGTTGCTTGCTTTAAGAAGGATTCTGCCATAGATATAAAAAGACAAAAAAGCAGACACTTAGTGTAAACGATCTTTAATTGATTTAGTGGGTCATAGAGAGATAAGAAAGGATATTGCTAATAAAATTCTCAAAATTACCCATCTCCCATCGCCAAAGAATCAGGGCAATGGAGGACCAAAAGCTTGCCGCAAGTCTAAGGAACCTCCTAGCAAGAAACAGCAAGAAAGGGGTAAGGCAGGTCTGGGTCAAAAGAAACAGAATCAAAGTACAGATCAAGATAATGACTGCCATCATTTGCCAAGGGTAGACTTTCCATGTATTTCTCACTAACATTTCTCTTTCAAGTGTATCTACATAGTTCTCTTCCTTCATGTGTCTTCCTCTAAGTCCTCCCAAGTGCTTGGTTGCAAGTCATGCTGGAGCAGCAAGAGTCTCAAGAGCTCCCCTGCTTTTCATGCTACACAATTTACCTGGCCGTCCAGTTCCCCCCAGATCAGGGTGTCATGTTCATGTCTCATTGGGACTAGAGTCCAAGGCTGCATGTAAGTGGAAGTAGGGAAAAATGGCCCCTCCCTTTCATGGCAGTATTTCTGTACACTAGGATATGGAAAGGCATAAGATGCACTTTAAGGTGTTGACTTGTTCATCATCATTGCTTTTCTCTTCTCTCCTTAGTACTCAAGTGAGAGCTAATTTTGAAAGTATCTAGGTACTCTCTCCATTAAAATATAAAGGATGAAGATACCAAAAGTAGATTCTCTGTTGGTTTCCCTTAACACCCCCATCCTGCCTTTTCTCACTGTGTATTGGTTTTCCATTGTACTTTTTATTAGGATGGGAAAGTCAGATATTGATTTATATGATTATGATTATTAAGTATAATAGAAGGTTGAATAATGAAAAATTTGAAAGAAAGGGAAAAACAATATGTAAAATTAGACTCAACAGTTCAAATTGACCTTCCCTTACTTGGATGACCTTAGGAAATCAGTTAACTTCTCAGATCTTTTCATCTATAAAAATTAGGGCAATATTGTACACTGAAAATAAGATGAGTTAATATGTACATAAGCAGATGATAATTTGCTTTAATGTCTGATGGCCTCAAGAGAACTGTCTTTATGTTGAAAGAAATAAGTATGTTGGGTGGGGGCGGAGGTGGTGCAGAGGAGAGTAATAGATCAAAGAAATAAAACAGGCTTGAGAATTATGACCAGCAAAAACATATTCTGGGTGTGTTTACAGGCACAGGACACTGAGTGAAAGTAAATATATGTGAAAAATACCAAGTCTTGAGGGAATCCAACTGCCAAAGAAACCATGAATCTGGAATAGTCTGGACTTACTTAAGTCTTAGAAGTCATGGGCAGCGGATGGAAAAGGTCAGGGAGTGAACTGTGAAAATTGTATGTTCCTAAGGAGCCCATCGTTTTGTACTTATGTGTTTCTTTGGAAAAAATTATTTAGAGAAGTCTCTGAGAGCAGAGCTGGAGCAAGAAGAACAATGGACAAGGGCGTTCCTTTCAGAGAGGCTTGCCATTGCGGGTGGCTGAGTTTTGGCAAATAGAAATGGGCAGGGGGACAGCGATGTGTCCCCATTCCAGTGTGGCTCATAAAAACATCCCATATGCAGCCCTCTTTTGTTTCTTAATCTGCTGATTGATGGCATTGCCCAAGCTTTGGAAGCTAATGAAATAGCATTTTTTTTTTTTTTTGTTCCAGCCGCTATTAATACTGGTACACAAACTAATCATTTCAAATTAGTCCCAATCAAAAACTCCTTCCTTTAATACCAGCATTTAGCCTGCTCCTTAGCACCAACTTTGATAGTCTCTTGCTAGCTGTAAATGTTCTAAGGTGGGGGAGTATAAAGACAAATGTTTAAAATCTTGAAAAAGATGGATGACTTAATGAAGACAATGAAAATGATATTGAATAGCTGTTTGAATCACCTGCAAAGCCATTAACATAAAGAATCTGGTAGATTTCAACCAATTATGAATTGAAGAAGAGAAATTTAACAAGGCAAATGGCAACATGTGTGTTTCGAAAGAAAGTGGTTTGAATATCAAAGGATTAAAAGCTGTCCTTAGGCAAACTTAAGAAGTTCTTGAATATTTTTACAAACATGATCCTCATTATGATTATGTAGTGAATTTCAAATGCTAAGTTAAATCGTGTAACATGCTGTCAGGCCATTTGGAAGGAATAATTATATTCCAAAAGTCAGTGCATGGTTTATTGTAAGGTTTAATAAATAGCATATACGTGAATTTGTAATCTAAAATATGTGAAATGATGAACTTATATATTTAATTTTAAATCACATTTTGCAAAATATAGTTCCCTTTCTTTCTCTTCCCTTCATCACATTTTAATTCTACATGATGTGGTGGAGGAAGGTGTGTCTTAAATCAGTGTTCCATTAGAGGTAGGCATAGAGTTTAAAAATGGTAAACCAAGTCAGTGGAAGGTGGTAAGGTGGAAGGGTCAGGGGAAGAAGCTACTGGAAAGGGAGGGGGATGACAAACATATGACACAGGGCTTATCTGGTCATTGTGAATAAGTGGATACGTTTTATGATGTGTTTTTTCAACTCATTAGATAAATATAAACACTATAAAACACTTCCCTGTTCGCTGCATCTTAATTCACATTGACTGTTCCAACTGTTTGTGTGAAATATTTTTCATACTGCTATATCAGCTTGGTTTGATACTTACTTGCTTTCTGTCCAAGACAGACATTTTTTTTTCTGAATATATCCTTTTCCTACCTTGTTTGGATAGGGTCATGAAACTTATCATTAGGCTTTCATTAGATTCCAAAAACATAACAGCAAACTATTATTAATAGAATTATTTTACAAAATATTTTTACTAAAATAGGCCTGTTTTCCTATTCTTTAGGAAGTCCCAGAATTCCTATAGCTTCTCACCACCTCTCCTTTTCAGTTTATAAAAAATATTTACTTTAAAAAAATTTTTTTTGGGGGGGTAATGACTAAACTGTGTATATAAATCATAGCTGTAGGAAATTAGTCATCTTTCCTTAATGGAAGAACAGTGGGAATATTAGATAATTAAAATGACAGACTCACTTGCCACAAGTGAAGCCTTATAGATTGTTGTATAATTGGGCGTATTAACTCAGAGTCACAGATAAAGTTTCTGTTATGTGTCTTTAAAGTATTACCAGCTACTAGCTTAAGAAAGCAATGGTGTTCAGGAATAAATGATTTCCTGATGTTATTTATTATTCATGATTTGTCATTCACTATTCCATATTAATGAATAACTTGGATGTTACCTTAAAAAGATTAGAATTGTGAAGCACATGTTGAGGATTTCTCACTTAATAAAATGTCTTATCTACTGAAATCAAAAAGAGAGGAAGAAAAGTGCCTAAGAGGCAAGTTCTAAGCAGACATTAGAGTTCTGCAAGCAGTGGAGAATTGACTCTGCCTAGTTTCAGCAAAAGGGGCTGCTTGTAGAAGGGTGATGAGATCTCTTAAGAGTGAAAAGTGAACAAACAGAATCAGGAAGGAAAGGAAATTGTGGCCACCCCTGGCCCTGGCAGGAAGGCTCAGGAACATGGAGGGGATTAGAGAGCTGCTTTACCCTGAGCTCCAGGTCTGCGGGTTTCTTTCTTTTTTTTTAATTAATTTTTTAAAATATAAATATTTTTTAATTTACATATATTTGACATCCATTGGAATCCCCATGTATTCCCCATCACCGTAACACCAGTGCACCATCACCTCAGTCCCCGTGCTCCCGTCTGCCCTCCACCCTTCCCCTCTTCCCTCCCCACCAAGTGTCCCCACTTTGTTCTTGTCTTTTCATTTTTGGTTTTTGTTTCTTTCTTGTTGTTGTTATTATCATTATTATTGTTCTTATTCCTTTCCTTGATCCTTATTTGGTTCTCTTATATTCTGAGGGTTTCTGTGTCTCTGCATTACCTTTTCTGGACCCAGGGGAGGGAAACTCATTTTCTAGATAATAATTTGTCTACAATTAAGTCCTTTCACATGTGTCTGTACTGACAACATTTGAGAGCTACTGTATACATATTGTTTTCAGATTAAATCTGTCCAATTCCTTTAAACATCCTCTTGTTGACATGTTTTCCAGATCATCTTCATCAACTGGTTGCTTTCTTCTGAATACAATCCATTTTTAAAAAGATTAACTTATTTATGCATACAAGAACTGGGGTACAGGCCAGAGGTGCAGGGGGTGAGAGGATTCACCAGACACAGAGTGGGGAGCAGAATAGGTGGATTTACTGAAATACACTTCTGAGGGGAGCAGCAGTGGGCGGGACAGGAGAGGTCTGCTGTGCCATGTGGGTCACCTCTCTGGTTGGGGATGGAACTGGTGCTGTAGTGGCTGTGGATAGCTTCGTAGTGCTGTGACTGAACCCTTGTAGCACCAGGGAGGCCCAGAGTACAATCCATTTTGACAGTATTCTATAAATGTACTGTAAATATGACAGATCAGTGCAGAGGACATGGAAACTCCTCCTTCCTCTGATCTTCTAAGGGAAACTTATTTTCAATTAGCTGCCTTCATGTAAACCTTATAAGCATATTTGGAAATTACAGTCAACTAATTTTAAAACGTTTCTTTTCTTGTTTACTTCTTAATCCGACTCATCCTGCCCCTTATTTATTGAAAGTCCAAAGGCAATTTCTTTATATAATTTTTTATGATAAAAACTATTAGATACTTGCTGAAGCTTGGAGTTACTGAAAAGCATGAAAAGAAATTAGAAGTCAGCTGTAGTGATATTTCTTAGGGAAAAATCATTTTTTAATGTTATAAATTTTTACATGATATTTTAGATAATAATTCCATGTGAAATTATATTTTGACTTGTACAGTCTTTCTCTTCCCCCTCCCTCCTCCTCCTGGCCCTTGCCCAATGAATCTCCATGGCTATGTGAATAAATATACAGGATTTTACACTGTTTAACCAATTTATTCTGTGATGATAGAGGCACTTAGACTCTAGAGAACCCATGTGAGTCTATGCTGATTTATTATCTACAATACAAAAAGAACTAATGGATACGCAAAAAAGATCTAACAATCAACCAGTTGTTCTAGTGACAGGATGAAAAATAACTAACTAATCAGAGTATTTTCTTTCCCTAACTGATGGATTATTTGAGACTTAGCCACAAGGCCAATAGATTCTACAAGATAAAGAGATTCACAGTGAAACTTTCATGGCAGATATTTTATTTTCCTGTTTATAGAGATATATGTACTTTCAGTAATGTATAAACACCCAGACAGAAGATCAGTAAGGAAACAGAAGACAGGATAACACTATAGAACAAATGAAATTCACACGTACATACAGAATATTCCATTTAGCAGCAATAGATACACAAGTGCACATGGAATCTTCTCTAGGATATGTCACAAAACATATCTTAACAAATTTAAGAAGATGGAAGTCATACCAAGTATCTCTTCAGATCCCAAGTGAATGAAACCTGAAATTAATAGCAGTAGGTAGGTAAAGTAGAAAATTTACAAATATGGAGAAACAACTGAAACAACAGTTGGATCAAAGAAGAATGGGTTTAGAAAATACTTTGACACTAAGATGCAATCATGACATGCCACATTATTATCTTGATAGATGTAGTAGAAGCACTTGAAAAAAGTCAACATCTTTTCAATATAAAAACTCAAAAAATTAGATATAAAATATACACAAACAATATCATAGTCTAGGTGAAAAACTGAAAATTTTATAAGATTAGAAACTGAACAAAGATATTCCCTCCACACTTCTATTAAACATAGTGCTGGCAGCTTGAGCCAGAGTGCTTCTGCAATAAAAGGAAATAAAGACCTCTAAATTGGAAAGGAAAAGGCAAAATTTTTCCTGTTTGCAGACAACATGCTCTTACACATATGTAAAAATCCTGAAGACTACATAAAAACTATTAGAATTAAAAATTCAGTGAAGTTGTAGCATATAAACTCAATGTATAAAATTCAATTGTGTTTCTATATACTAATAATGATCTAATTAATAATTTGAAATAGTATTGTAAAACTACAATAATAATAAAAAAAATGCTTGATACTGGCATGAAGTCAGACATCTAGACCAATGGAGCACTGTAGAGATCCCAAAGTAAATTTATGCATATATGGTCAACTGGTCATCAACATAGGTATCAAGAACCTTAATGGAATAGGTCAGTTTTTTCAACAAATGGTATTGGGAAAATTGGATATCAGCATGAAGAACGACATCAGAACTTCATCTTACATGAGATACAGAAGTCAACTCAAAATGCATTAAAGATTGAAATGCAAGACATGAAATAATACTTCTAGGAGAAAACATCGTGACTTTGGTCTTTATTTTTAATGATAGCTGTTATGACACCAAAAGAACATACAATAAAAAAAACAGCAGTAAACAAGTGGGACTATACCAAACTAAACAGCTTCTTCACAGTTAGGGAAACAATCAACAGAATGAAAAGGAAACCAGTGAAATGGGAGAAAATATTTGTAAACTGATATCAATTGATATTTCAAACAAGGCATTAATCTTTAAATATATATATGAGGAATGTAAACAGCTCAATAACAAAAGATAAAAAGGATCTCAGAATCAGAACCTCCCTCCTTACCCACCACACTCCACATCCAAACAGGTGTGCAAGAAGCTGTGAAAGAGCTTCTCCTAGATGCCTCCCTAATCAAGAACTTGCAGTTGCCAGGTTAGGTCTATGCTGTCGTGATAAAAGATTAATCGCAGTATATGTAAATTTTAAAATATTTTAATAATAAAAAAAACATTAAAATTAAAAAAAAAAGATTAATCGTAAAATCTCAGTAGTTCAACACCACAATCGTGTATTTTTCATTCATTTGAAGTCTATTGAGAGTCTGGAGACTGTCTGAGAAATAGTTACTGAGAGATCTAGTCTGCTTATATTCTGTAACTCCCTTACCTCCCAGATGGCTTCCTTGTGGCCCAGGAAGGAGAGGAGGGAGTGAGGGAGAAGACTTCTTAAGTACTTTCAGATGAAAGTTGTACAGCTGCTTTCATTCTCAGGTCATTGGCTCTAATAGTCATCTTTTCCCAACTTGAAACCAAGTCAGGATGGGAAGTGTTGGGAACTGGATGGTGTATTTGATGAGCATGATTTTCTTGGACTAGGTCAAGAGTCTAATCAGAAAGAGAAAAAGGAAGAATTTAAAAATTGACACGAGATTGGTCTTTACGATGAGTTCAATTTTATTAACAAGTGTCTGAAAAGCTGTGGATTCTGCCCAAGAAAGAGACATAGATTAGAAGAAGCAAAATTGCTTACCTTTATATTATATAATGTGTTTTAGATGAGTTACCTGCAGATAAGGAAAATTAATGGATAGTTGAACATCATGACAAAATTGTCTTTGTAATTGTTTTGCTTAGATAAAAACTTTAAAAAATGATTAATGACAGATGAGTATAATAAGAGGTGAAGTAAATAATAATAATGAGTTGAAAAGAAAAAAAATAAGGAGTTGATGTTTCAGAGAGTACTTGTTATAGGAGTGATTTTTTTGGTAAAGATTTATTTATTTATGCGTACAAGAACTGTGGTACAGACCAGAGGTGTGGGAATGAGAGGGTTCACCAGAGACAGAGTGGGGAGCAGAAGAGGCAGATCGACTGATAAACACTGTTGAAGGGAGCAGCGGGTGAGGCAAGAGAGGTCTGCTGCGCCATATGGGTCACTCTATGACCAGGGATTGAACTCATGCTGCAGTGGCTGCGGATGCTTCAGGTGCATTGCATAACCTGATGTGCCACTGGGTAGGCCCTATAGGAGTGATTTGGTTGATATTTATAAATTAAATTTTAATTATAGCATTAATCATCAAGTTTTATATTTCTGTGAATTTATACAAGAACCACACACATACACATAAGTATATATTCAGAAATATGTTCTAAGCCCAATTTTCTCATAGTTTAAGGGAATTTTTGGGTTTTCTTACATGTATGACTTCAGAATAGATGCAACTAGTAGGTGAAAGAAGGTGGGGGTAGGAACAGAGTGGGGAGGGTGTCCAATGGCTTATGGTAAACCATAAAAGGACTATGGGTGCTGTGATGGTGGGTATGGTGTGATGACATCATCTGAGGAGGCGTGAACCTATTCCCCTAAATCAAACACAGTGCTGTAAACCAATGTCATTTCAGTAAAAAAGGAGAAAATATGAAAATCAGAAAGGAAAAGCCATTTTATAACCAATATAAATCATTTTATAAAGCACAGAGCACTATATCAATATATACTGGTTCATCCATATTTATTGTTTCTTTTCAACTTTATTGTGGTATAGTCAACAAATAAAATTGTAAGATAATAAAAAAAAGAAAGCAGTGATTTGTAGAGGGGTTACGTTTGCTGTGTCTGGTTCAAGGTGATTCAGTCTGTGCAATTTTCCATTTACTGATCTTGGTTCACAAAATGTTTACTTCCAGTATTAATTGTGTCCTGTTCAGAACTACTGGAATTCATCTCTTTTTTATTTACTTTAATAACTGCTTGACGATCTAAGTTACAGAGTTGCCCATTAGTAATCAAAATTACTTCTTTTTTTCTCGTCTCTACCTTGTCTAGAGTTATGGCGCCACTGCATAGAGCTGTAAGGATGTGTCAAGTAGGAGTGCCCTCAGATAGGGTATTGTAGCTCATTATTTTCTCTATCAACTCTATGACCTATAATTAGAAGATTGTGTAACTTTTATCTTAACTACTGTTTTTCTTTTAGCCTTACAATAAGAGGTACATAAAAATTGTCTTTGTTTCAACGAAAGCATAATTTAAAATTTGGACCAATTTATCCTCATATAGTGTTACCCTCTTTATTCTTTTCAAAGACAGAGATCCTTTTGATGTTGGTTAATCCTCTTGCATTTTCTTGATCTATTGTAAATTTCAAAAGTTGATAGATGTCAAGAATATCCTTTTCTAAGGTTTCCATTTTTGGGATATTCTATCAAAAATTTGCAGTATTGATGTTCTTTATCGACCATGTGTGGGACATTTTCTTAAGTTCTCATGGGGTAGGAAAGAAAAGAAAAACATCTTACCTTTGGATTTCATAGTTAAAGAAGAAAATATGAGTGATAAAAAGCCTATCCTCATGTTCATTCCTACCCCATCCTTCCATCAGGGACAGATATAGTCAAACTTAGCATTAATTTAAGGGATCATCATCTGAGCTATCTAAAGCAGAATGCTTCAGCAAGATGGTCAAATAAGCAAATCTCTTGCTCATATCCCCCCTTCATCAACAATAATTACTTACTGGTTTTGGGAAAAAAAAAATGCCTTCGTGGAAGCTTCGGAATCTAGAGAGGAGATTGTGGAACTCCATGCAATCCAAGGACCAGGAGAGCTGTATGAAAAGGTGGCTCTGCACCAGAACCACTGACTCAGATGACTATTGCAGAAACATCTGCAATTCTCTGCCCCGAGAATGCACATACAATGCTATTTGCTTTGGTGTGTCACCAGCACTGTATTCAAGGTGCCCAGGCAGAGTCATGGCACTCATAAGTTGGGTAATAGGTACAAAAATCTTGATCTAAGCTGTAGACCGGGAAGTGACCCATGAACCATCTTCATTTACCCTTGACTGTAATCTAGGAACCTCTGGAGCTGAGTCTGTCCAAGTCAGCCATACTATAGGTTCTTTAAGGAACCGGTAGCTGGGCACTAGCCCTTTCAGTCACAGGCCATAAGTAACCTATTGGCTGATTCAGTGCAATCCCTATCAAAATTTCAATGGTATTTTCTATATATAGAAAAATAGAAACATATAATGTAGAAAAATAGAAAAACAACCTAAAATTTGTATGGGAATACAAAAGACCCAAACAATCTTTAGAAAGACCAAAGTTGGAGGCCTCATACTTCTTGATTTCAGGCAAAGCTATGGTAAGATAGTATCTACATAATCAAAACAGTAGGTTAGGGCTGTAGACCAATGGTGCAGAATCTAGAGCTCAGAAAAAAAAGAATCCCCACATAGAGTCAACTAATATTTGACATGGAGGATCAAGTATTCTTATGGGGAAAAAAGTTGTTTCAATAAATGTTTTGGGGAAACATGCAGAAGAACTAAATTAGATACTTATTTTTCAGTGCTCAGACAAATTAACTCAAAGTATATTTTTGAAACCAAAAAAAAATCGTAGAACAATATATAGTGACAAATTTCTTGACATTGGTCTTGGCAATCATATTTTGAGTATGGCACTAAAAGTTTAAGCAAAAAAAAAAAAAAAAAAAAAAAAAAACAAAGCAAACAAGCAGGTTATATCAAAA
>JAGFMF010011638.1:8134309-8158665 GCA_019455555.1 Galemys pyrenaicus | reverse complement strand
GGTAGATCCCTAGGAGTGGGATTGTCGGATCATATGGTAGTTCCATTTCTAGTAGACTGAGGAACCTCCATACGGCCTTCCATAATGGTTGGATTAGCTGAGGCAATGAGTTTTTAATGACTGATTTTGGATGGATTCTTAATCTCTGGCTACATCTCCAAATCAAACAAATTATCTTTACATTATTTGCTGGTTTCATTTGAATTTTATGTTTTGATATATTTCATTTCTTAATAATTAGTTTTTATACATAGCCACTTGGAACTGCCAATAAATATTTTAAGGTGAATATGTTGCTATCCAAAATTATATAAAGCAAAGGTCATATGGTAAGCATCTTGTTTTTCAGATGAGGATACCAAAGTCAAATGGATCATATGATTTGAAGACCTAAGACATAAACAAATGACTTTTTACCTCTAACTTGTTGGTCTATCCCCTTTAGAATATGGCACCTATTTTAAAATATGTAGTGGCACACACCCATTGATATCTATACTTTCAAAAAATGTACACATTAGTTGATGTTATCATGTTAGCTGTTCTCTTGAGTATAGATTCCAAAGGTATTGTTTTCAAAACAATTTTATATGGGTGAAAAGTATTGGTGCAGTACACAAAAGAGACTTTATAAGACTACAAAATGGCTTCATTTTTATTTGTCTTGACTTTTTTTGACTTCTTTTGAGGGGTTTGGTTGCTTTATATAAAGTGATTAATTAATAATGACTTGAAAACTCCTTTGAATGCTTATCATGTATCAAATGCTGTGTAAAGTATAGGGAATATGAAAACTGATAGATTTCGGTCCCTAAATCAAGGACCTCAGTGGTACAGAGAAAACAACATAAGCAGCTTTGCTGGCTAGGCATTCTGGAAAGTTTCCTAGAGATGATGTTTAATCTATTTTATCAGAATTTAGAAGAATGAGTATGATTATTTTAGGTGAATATTTGGGTGAATAAAGGATGGAAAAACACTTAGGGTAGAGGTAAAAGCATGAAAGAATGAGATTTAATGTTGTGCTTGGTGTTTCTGGAGTATGGAGTATAAGAAGGCGATAGTGGAGAAAAACAGCATACAAGTTGTATAGACCCTGGTTCACTGTGTGTTAGTTTCCTAGGGCTGCCAATTTGGAGGTTTAATCAACAGAAATGGATTCTCTCACAGCCCTTACCAGAATTTTGAAATCTAAGTGTCAGTCAAGTCATACTTTTTCTGAAGACTCCAAGGCAGAATCCTTCCTTGACTTCTACTTTCTGGTGGTCGCTGGCAATCCATGGCTTTCCCTGGGTTGTAGCCACATCACTGCAATTCTTCCTCTGGCTTTGCATGTCCTTTCTCCCCTTATGTCCAAACTTCCTTCTTATTAGGACATCTGTCCTTGGATTTATGGCCCATTCTACACAGTAGGATATCTGTGTAAATTTGCTTACATCTGCAAGACACTATGTCTGGACAATGTTGAGTCAGGTTCTGAGCAGACGTGAATTTTGAGAGGACACCATTTCACCCAGTACATGATGTAAAGAATACACAAGAGTTGGTGGCAGTTAATCACTCTAGACACTGTTCTAGAGTATGGAGGAAACAATACATTGTGAAGGTTCGTCAAAGATTGGACCCAGCTCCTTTCTTCTGATCCCTTCCCAAATACTGTTTCATTATAAATCCTGTTATGTCTCCTAATTTCTTTGTGCTGGTTAATTTTAGCTGAAACAGATTCTAAACATGCTTGCTTGCTTGTTTGTAGTTCTTGGGTGCCAGGTAAGGATAGTAGTTTAGTAAATTTTACTGAAAGGTTATGGAAAGATTTTTCTAGTTAGTACTTACATTGTCTGTACTTCCATTGCTCCCAATAGGTCATACTTAGTGGTCAGAAGCTCCTTCCATAGGTGATTAAACTGGAGAATTGTTAAAACTTTTTTTCTTTTTGTATAAATGCCTAAGCTGTATTTCCAAGTGAAGCTGGTGTTCATACTAGGCAGCACAAGGACTCTAAAAATTATTACTTATAACTTGTATTGAACTTTTAGTTTTCTATATATAACATAGAATTTGTCATTTTAACCATTTTCAAATGTGCAATTCAGTGGCGTTAAGCACTGAAAAATAAAATTCAGTGTTGTGCAACCATTACCACTGTTTCCAGAATATTGTCATCATCCCAGAAACTATGTACCCATTAAAATTAATCTCTGATTCTTCATATTCCCCTTCCCTCATAACCTCTATTCTACTGTCTTATTTCTACAAATTTGCTAGTGTAGGTACCTTACAGAGTGGAAGCATACAAAATTTGTTATTTTGATTCTGGCTTATTTCACATAGCAAATGTTATCAAGCCTCATCATATACATTATGTATCAGAATTTTCTTCCTTTTTAAGACATTCCAGCATATTCACATGTCCCATTTTGTTTACCCATTTTGTTGATGGATTATATGGGTCTTTTTCACCTTTTGGCCATTGTGAACAACCTGGTATGAACATTGGTATATGAGAATCTGTTTATGTCCTTGATTTTCATTCCTTTGGGCATATACCTGGGACCAAACCATCCTTGCACGTTATCACCTTCTTTCAGTTCTAGAGAGTAGCCAATCAGATAACATTATTTCCAATTCACAGACTTGGAAACTGAAACAGAAACAGTGACTTACCAAAGATCATCTAGTAAATAGGGAATAGTAAGAATTCAGGTATTTGGACTCATTCAGCTTTTTTGTCATTTACCATGATACCATCCTAGTAGGCTGATTTGTGGCTTAGGTTGGATTAAGAAAAATGTCTAGCATATTGACTAGCATGTTAGTTTTTTTTTAATTTCTAAATTTCTGTACCCCTCATATTCCAGTGATGAACCATTTATTTACTTGCACATTGCTCTGGATCCTGTGCATTCAGGCCACTTGAGGAGCTTCTGTTTTTGCTTTTTAGCTGCTCCTCAACATGTTCCAAGATGTAACTTAGACCATTAAAAACAGTCACAAGGAAACCCCTTTTAACCCATGAGCATCACGGTGGAACTGCCAGAGCCCACCTTTTCTTCTTTTTTTTTTTTAACACGTCCATATTCTTTAATAACACATTCAAGCCAGTTTAATGTGGAAAATCACTACTCAGTGGTCAGTCAGTATTTCAAATCCAGGCATAGCACACACCAGTTTATTTTGAAATGCAACACAGATCAGTATCTTATGAATACAACTTATTACTACATTATCAGGTAAAAACAGCTTCCAAATGCATGCATAGAAAGTTAAGCATAGTCTTTGAACTCCTTATTTCTAAATATACAAAAAATACATTTAAATTATATAATTTTAGTGAATCAAATCTGAAAACAAAAGTTAACCCTCTGCAACCTCAGAGGGCCCCCTCAAATCTATTGTTCTAGAAGTTTAAATGTTAATGAGCTATTGTTCACATCATACATGAAACTTCTGGTCACAGCTCTTGGAAATGTGGTAGAGAAAAGATATTTGGTGATTCCCTGCATGATGTGAATAAATTCTCTGTATGTTCTGGATCTTTTCCTTCATATGTTTGCTTGCAAGAGGTAAAATTCTTAAGAGTTTGGCAAAGCTTTCCAGTTGTATCACCTGGGGCCTGGTGTTCTATATCATGGACCTGGGGGATTTTTCACGCTGTCTTTGCAGGGCTTGTGCTCTTTGGGCTTCAGGTCCTGAGCAAGCGCCCTGCTTATTCAAGGAGAATTCCTCCTCTCCCACAGGAGTTTGGTTTTCATCTATGACTGGATCATGTTGGGAGTTATCTTTAAATTTCTGGCTACTGCATGCAGCCAGTGAATTCTCTTAGCTAATTGCATTTTTTTGGGTCTAACTACAGACCCAGAGGCACTATAAAGTATTCAGATCTGACACACAAAGGGGAAAAAGAAGAAGAATAAACAAGCATGCTGTGAGCTTTCTACTGTGTGGGGCAGAGACTCACTACTGCTCCCAGCACCTTGTGCATACCATGGCCTTTGCTGGAGAGAGAGCCAAGTCTGGTCAGGGGTTAGACTTCAGAAGGCTTGTCATTGATCTAAGACATGGACTGAATTTGCACCAAGTTCTCTTTGTTATGCTTCTAAATCCAAAGCAGGGAGGGAGATAATCACTTTACTCCTCCTCCCAACAAGCCTCCCCGTTGTAATGATGGGCTTTGTTCTAGGGAGTACATTTCTCAACTCTGCTCTCATGCTTGGGTAGTTTGGCAAGTTTTCTGCTGCTTTGGGGCAATCAGAATCACACCTGAAGCTGATGGGCTGCTGACATATGGAGCTTTAATTAAACCAAGCTGAGAACGGCGAGCATCTGGAAACCAGGGCTGGGCTTGGAAGGGCCTGGGTGGTGCTTTTTTGATTATGTTTTTTTCAGAGACCATGTTTATCTTTTCTACCAAAAAAAGTTGGACTAACATGAATAACCAGATTGAACTTGGTCAAAATGTTGTGTCAAGAGAGATTTGTTTTCTTTTGTGAGTGTTATAGGCAATACTTGAAAGAGTTGATGTGGGATTTGGTCATGAAAACAGCTGTGTGAAGGCCACATTACTTCTCTCTCTCAACAGAACATCTCCTGAGATTGATTTTCATTGGCCCTGAGGGAAAGTGGTGGAGGACCATTAAGTCAAAGGTGACCCCAAAGCTTATATCAGGAGGAGATTTTCCAAACCAGACCTATAACACATGAACATTGGGAGGGTTTGGTGATGAAAAAGAAACCTCCCTTCTTCTGAAAGTGAGCTATTTATAAGACTTAGTCTATGAAGTCTTTGAGTATATGAAAAATCAAATGTAACCTTGATATGGGTCAAGATTGGATTGTTACTAAATTATCAGAAGAAATCAGAGAACATCTTCATGATTTAAGTGTTTATTCTCACCTAGTCACTTCATTTGAACCTGAGGATAGAAGAATCCACTCATTCATTTATTCATTTGGTTGGCAATGTTTACTGTGTGCCTGTTATGTGCTAGGCACTGACTTAGACACCAGGATTATGAACATGGCAAAGCACTGTTCTCATGGCATTTACCTTCTAGAGGGAGAGTCAAGAAAATAGTAAACAAATCAGTAATGTAATTATAGAGCTTGATACGAGATTTGCAGAAAAACTAAGTGAAGATAACATGCCACACACATCTTGTTCATTTGCTTCTTTGCCCAACACTATTTGACTGAGGGATCTTCTGTGTCAGGTGCTGAGGAGCAAAGAGTAACTGTACTGTTTTGAGTAGTAATAAGCGCTGAGATTGAGAATTGGGGTCTTGGATTGAAAAGTGGGAGCTTATCAAGGAAATGGGCAATTACAACTAAAAACAAACAAACACACAAAAAAAGAAAAAACTCAACAAGATCTAAAAGTCAAAGATAAACCAAAGGGACCATGGAGTGGGTAGGGGAAGGAGGGATGGGCAACGATGGGGATGAGTGTAGATGGAGCACAAGGGACTGAAGTGATGGTGCACAGGTGAAATGGTGGTGCGAACTCCCTGGGGACTACAAATGATGTCAAATATAATTAAATAAATTTTAAAAAAAAGTGGGAGCTTGGTCCTGCAGTACTTTAGACAGTGGGTCAGGAGAAGCTTCTTGGAAGACCTAAGTTATGAGAATGTGGTGGCAGAGGGAAGGAGGGTAGTTGTGTGTGTGTATGTGTGTGCGCACACATACATGCATGCATGTACATATGTGTGTTGGTTGAAGTAGGAGTCTTCCAGAGTGGGAAGAATTTCTTTTTTGCTAGAAGGAGCATAACACCTAAAGTTTCTGAGGCTGAAAAATTTGTTGAGAGTTGAGTTGGCCATGAAAACCAAATTAGGTCATGGTTTTGAAAACCTGACTAACCAATGTGGCTTAAAATGGGGTGAAGCTCAGATCCTGATTTCCAGTTTTAAAGACCTGAGGGCCATATTAAAAAAATTTGAGTTTTAGTCAGAAGGCAATAAAATATAATCAAGAATTTTGAGTAAGGGCATGGCATGATTTGATGCATAGTAATGTCACTTTAATTGCTAGATGACCAGCACCTGGGCTTAGAGACCAGGCGAAGGAACCCACCCATAGCCTGAGATGTAGTGAGCACCTGACAGTCTTCTTACATTCTTCCCACTCGTATCAAGGAAAATGGGCCAGTGATTCTAAACACCTACCTGTTAGTAATTGAATGCTTAGACTAATTTGAAATTTGTGCAGTTTTAGTTATCTGGAAAGACAGCTCTTTTAAACTTAATTTTGTTCATAATACTTCCTAAGAAGTTTAAGTCCTCCTTTTGGCCAGAGTTTGACAGTCTGACATTACAAGCCACGATGACCGCAACAACCCCACCGCCCCGCCATCGTGACCATTAACCGCTATCCACCACCACTGCCACCACCACTAGCAGCCAGACCTCTGACTCCACAGCGTGTCAATTAGAGCTTGACGGTAGGGATCGCACAATACTAGTTGGAAATCATATTGTAGCTTGGATGTTCTCTGCCAGCATTCTTGACAGGATAGCACACCTGGAACAAGAGGAAACATGCAAATGATTTTCAGATTAAGTTTGCCACCACAGCTGTGGGTAAATGTTCAGGGTGAATCTTAGTGCCAGAAAGATGTGAGTTTGACGCTCAGGGCCACTGCTCCACTGAGGAGGTGACATGTGGCTGGTCCCCAAAGTGCCTCAGTGGGTGCTTTGGGAAGTGAGATGATCTGTGGACAGAAGTGGGTGCATCGTCAATATTTAAGAAGTGCAATGCTCCTTGTTTTCTTCATGGCTTCCACTTCCTTCCTCGAAAGGGAAGCTACCTTTCTTGACTGAGACACACACCTAAAATTGTTCAGTGAAATTTCCCCTCCTCACCTCCATTTCCCTCCCTGTAGGGTAAATGGAAAAGTGATCAGGCTTTTCCGTCCTGCCCCAATTGGTGTGATGATGGACACCTAAGTGGGCATGTGCAAGTGAGTGCCCCTGGGTTAAGACACGGGGCCTATAAGGGCATCATGAGGATGCCAGAGGAGAAGGAAAGAGCAGAACAGAAGAGAGAAGAGAGGCTAGACAGAGCCCACAGAGTGAAGATGCGCCAGGGGCTAGGAGGCCTACCAGCCTCCTGGCCCCCCGACACCCCTGTCTGCTGTGTACCTGGTCGCCTCTGATGTAAATATCAATAAAAGCCTAAAAACCCACCAAGGGCTCTAGGACTCCTCCTTGATCCATCTGCCCAGAATCATCGAGAAATTGCTCTGTGCCCTTGCTAGCACTACACTCCCCTCACCTCTCTTCCCTCTGTTTTCCTTTTCTCTTGCTCTCTCTCTCTCCCCCAACCCTCTCTCTCACCTCTACCTTCCTTTTTCTACTTCCTCTTTCTCTTCTCCTCCTTCATATTCTTGTCCTCCCCATCTCTCTTGCTCTTCCTCTCCTCTCCCTTCCACCTCCTCCCCCAACCCTGTCCTCCTTGCTTTTGGAAGGAACAGTGCAGGTTGACAGTTGTGTTCTAACCACAAAACCTGGTGCCTAACATGATGTTAGTTACTTTCGGGCCTCAACTCACTTAATTTCCGCAACAATATCAAGAGGGAGGCACTTATATTCTTCCTGTTTTATAGACAGAGCAGCAGTGGCTTGGACTAGAGTAGTTCTTTATACACCATCACATGACCCATAGTGCTGGGACTGCAGTTTGAATCCAGAGCTGGTTTAGGGTACTTTTTGCATTTGCTGGATTTTCTTCTCCCTTTGGACATTTTTACTTGGTGTGGGACAGGGGGACACTGGTAATGTTGATGGCTTTGGAGAAGAGGTGGGCAGTCCTGCTGAGAAGTAAGCGGGATTTACTGTTTAAGTGAGTGCAGGGAGGTGTGTGCCTATTCATGAATAATTGTTTTTCTCCTCTTGATTGTCCACCATCTGTGTCACACCTGGAGGTGCTCAGTGGTTTCCAGAAATACAGATGATTCATACAATTCTTTTCTTATAATGTCTAACCTCCCAGAGGAGGGACCAGGGGAAAGTTCATTTACAAAGATCAGTTATGCTTTTAAAGGCATCTTAATTTGGTGAGTTGGAGAAAGCCAGCCTGCTAATTGATTAGCTGGTTTCTTGACCTGCTAATTGAGACTTGGTCCTTATTCATATGGCTTCTTAGCAGTTTTGGCTTAAGTTCTGTGTCCTGATCTCAGCTTGCCAAAATCAGATGCTTTGGGGTGTACAGTTAACAATCTGGCAGAGCATCTGGACATGTAATGTAGATGCTGTTATGGAAAAACGAGGAACTTCCCTCCCAATTAGGGAGGATTGTTCTATTGCTTACTCTGCTGTTACAAGCTTGCTCTCTTCAATACCTCCATCTTCACAATTCCAAAAGATAGCACACGCTTTTTTTTTTTTTTAAAAGGGAAACCTGTGTATATTTCAAACAGATGCTCTCAACTATGTGCTTGGCACTGATGAGCTGACTCAGTTGAAATAGTCCATCTAGGACTAGACTGAATGAGGGGATGTTTCAGTGGATTTTAACTACCCTTTACAGAGAGGAGGAAAAAAATACAGTTTGTTGAGGGGGGAAACAGTGTAAGTGGAAGGATTTCTAAAGGCTGTCAACCCTTGTTGGACTCGGGGTCCCTTATGCTCTGGCCCCTGGATGATCCCCACTCTGTAGTCTCCTTACCACCTTCTTCCCAAGCCCAGCGTCCTGCCAGGGATCAGCTGCCTCCCTGAGAACTTGACGTAAACAGGGCTCATTATAAAACAGTAACATTTGCTTTTCATCCTCAAAACGACATTTCCCTTTGTCTTTGGAGAAAGTTACAGGACATTTATTTACCAAACTATTTATACATGAATGTAAAAAGGGTAGCACAATAGTTTAGATTTATACATGAATGTAAAAAGGGTAGCACAATAGTTTAGAGTCTGATGAATTCAGTGTGAAGAATCTGTCATTTGCTAATTGCATGACCGTGACCAATTATCAGACCTCATTTACCACACCTCAGTTAGTTGTTCAATGTGTATGTGATAAGATACAGGTTGTGAGAATTAAATTAGAAAATGTTCATAAAATGCTCATAATAAAATTCTGCCTCATAATAAGCCCTCTCTATATGGAAGCTTTTACTGTTAAATCAATTTATTATTAAATAATATAATAAATGTATTAAATAATGGGAGATTAAATAAGTATATGAGCCCCACAGTATGATATTAACAGAGAACTATAAGATCAAAATTTGTGGTACATATACACAAAGGAATACTATTCAGCAATCAAAAATGATAAGTTAGGGCCATTTATAGAAACATGGATGGAGCTAGAAGGAATTATACTCAGTGAAACAAGTCAGAAGGCAAGAGAAAAATATTGGATGACTTTACTTTTAGGAGGAATGTGAAAGAACAACAACTACAACAAAAAATAAAAAAGAAGAAAACAAAGAAACAAAAACAAACAAACAACAAAAAAAGAGAAAGCTCAAGGAAATGGGCAATTACAACCAAAAACAAACAAACAAAACTCAATGAGATCAAAAGGTCAAAGATAAACCAAAGGGATCATAGGGTGGGGAGAGAGGGGAGGGCAAAGACTGGGAAGAGGGCAGTAGGAGCACAAGGGACTGAGGTGATGGTGCATAGGTGGAATGGAGTGGGAACTCCCTGGGGACTACAAATGGTGTCATATACAGTTAAATAAATCTAGTAAAAAAAGATCAAAATTTGCTATGATACTCAAAAGGAAAAGGAAAATAATAATTTGAAACAAGATAGTTTTATTTCACATCCCCTTCTTTTTGCAAAAGTCCACACTGCAGTGGTTTTTAGCACGCTCACAGCGTTGTGCAACCACACTGTTGTCTGATTGAGAACATAGTCAAAAGAAACCTCACACCCTGGAAGGGTCACTCCCTGCTTATTTCTCCTCTACCTTCCCACTTGCATGTCCTGGACTTTGGAAACCATTAACATGTAAAAAGACAAGAGAAAAAAAATATTACTGAGGACTGTGGAAGTCCTAACAAATCATTGAGTTGTTTTGTTTGTATTAATAAAGTGGGAAGAACAACCTCTTTTTTGAGAATTAATACAAGACTATATTAAAATGCAGAGTACAGGGTCTAGCCTTCAGGAAATGGGTATGACCATTTAATTACTATTTTAGTGTATTTCTGCATTTACCTATTTTCCTTCTCTTCTCTTCCTCCCTCCCTGGTCCTCCCTCCTTCCCTCCCTCCTTCCCTCCCTCATTCCCTCGTCTCTTTCCTCTCCCCTTCCTTCCACTATTTGTTCCAACATATAAGCTGTAGATTATATATTAATTGCCAATCAGTTGATCATAGCTACTTTGTCTAAACATTTAAACTGAACATTCCTTAAGTTGGGCTCCATAGCCTGTACTCCACCACTAATTTTTTTTTTTTCTTACGTGACTGTTTCCCAGTGTCCTCCTCTGGCAAAGAGTCAGAAATGGAAGTGGGTGTGACACCCCACCTGCCCTCCATCCTCACTCCCTCTGGAACTTCCAACTAACTAATGACTGGAAGGAGCCAAGTTCAGGAAACACACATCTGGTTTCAAAGGCCCTGCTTAGGAAGCACTTACACAAGCAGAATATTTCGAGTTCTATGCAGTGAGGCTGATGAATAAGTTGTTGAGCACTCAGGGAAACGAAAAGTCACACCAACCGGGCCAGTCTCCATTTCCACTTCGGAGCTCTTATTTGGTTAAGTGGCTGAGTCACAATTTGAATGTGGGATCATTTTATTCAGAATTGTTTGCTGCTGAAATGAATGTGTTAGAAGTCAGGTGGGGCAGAATGACCTGTTACTTCTCTTCCAACCTTGTGATTCTGTGATTTTTATGAACAGGAAGAGGAACATGGTGCCATCAAATTACATTTATTCCTTTGAAATTTTCTAAAAGCTGCACTACTGAAGTCTATTTATCCAATTCCCTGGAAGCTGGGTAGCCTTAAACACGTGTCAGTATGGCCTGCTCGCTGCCTGTATATTTTACTAAGAGGTTGGTGGGCTTATTTGATTTAGCTCATGTTAGAAGTCTCATTGTTTTGTTCTTCTTTTTTGTTTGCTGGCAGGGCCTCTATCTAGTAGAATGAAGCTTTGTCCAGCCACTACTGCCCTTTCTTAAACACAGGGGATGGGAACTGGGGTGGCTGGCTAGTTTTGAGGTTCCCAGCGGACCATGTGTTTCACATCAAGGGAGCAAATACCTTTTCAACAGAAAACCTTTCAACAGCCTCAGCTTTCTAGACCAGACATTACCTCTGGACTCGAAACAGACCCAGCCTTACTTCACATGGCTCCAAACCCCCCTCCTCTGGGTGTAGCAGATGCTGATTCATGAGTATACTTTGCAAAGACCAGCTTGGGATTCTGCCTCAGATCTTACAGCCATTACTCCTTCCCCTCCAAGTTCTACCATCGGTTATAAGAAGCTCTATGCACATGTCTAAGAGTAGAAACTACACCCCTGATCCTTAAGAACGCAATGACTAGGTATGTTATCCATACTTAGCAGAGGAGGAAATAGCTTAGGGACCGATTCGCCTGTGCCAAGTTGAAGGGTTAGTGGGCAGAGTTGTGATTAGGATTTGGGTTTGTCATACCATAGTTTGGGCTCATACCCCCATGCCATACGTCTCTATCATCCTGTCTCCACCTGAGACAGTAGGGCCATCTTTCCCTCCTGTTTTGAGCAAATTAATTTAGAATAAAAATGATCTTGGGGATTATTGTGCCCTACCTCCTTCCAGGATGGGGGAGTCAGGACTTATGCCCGGTGAATTGTACAAGAGTGCTCCACTGCCAGTGTTGAGCTCAGCAGGAAGTGACCTCTGTTTTCCCATCACAATGTTATGGGGGTGGAGAAAGGCTGACGTTACAGCAGTGTGAGAAGGTGCTGGCCAGGAATTAAGGGAGCTGAGGTTTTGGCCCCAAATTAATAAATTTGCCTTTTCTTGAAGTAAACATAAATATATTTATGATTCCTACATGCCTAAGGGATCTGGGAAGCTTCCCTGGTTTAACCTTTAAGTGAGATCCAAACTCCTTCTGCTTCTACAGTCTCCCTGACTCCTTATCCCAAACTTAACACAGTTCTGGTGTCTCATGAGTCCTTGCATTCAAGCTCTATGCCACCTCTGGCTTCTTGCTGGCGTTTTCCTACTTGCCAGCCTGTCCTTTGTAGGGCTGTGTCTGTCTTTATGCTTCCATTCAGTATTCACCCTCGGAGAAAACTCTCATGGCCTCGCTCTGTGTATACCAGCCCTCTGCCCCACTGTGATCATTTGACCTTTTCCCCCCACCTGTATCTCATTTGTCATGATTTCTTCGTGGTTCACTTTTTAAATTCTCATTACTCCTGCTGGACTGTAACTCTAAGGGAAACAGGTTCTGCTTGCGTTGCTCAGCTTCTGTCACTTGGCACATTTGCTGCACTCACCTCGCTGACTGCATAAGTGAAGGTGAGAATTGCCAACCCCCAGGATCCACTGGGGGTCACAACAGAAGGATCTGGAAGCTCCTTCTGGAGGTGTTTTCTGTACTCCAATCACATTCAAACTTATTTCACCAGGGAGTAAACTGAAATGACTAATACTTCATTTTGAATTTTATTTTTGCAAATGAAATAGCAGTCACTCAGCAAAAAACCAAGATAGCGGGACAGAAGGCTCATTTTAGGGAAAAAGAGGCAGCATCAAGAGCAGCCAGGCAGTATATGCATGCGTGGCCTGCAAAGAACTTCCTTTTCCAAATTTTGAACAATTAAGAAAATCGCAGCGTTCTAATTAGAATTGACCTATTCTTTCCTGACAGAGTGGAGTTACTTCCCCTACAGGAGCGCTTCCTCCTGTCCCTGGTGCCCACCCTGGCACTTCACTCATGTTTGTGAGTACCTTCATACAGAAAATGTGCATATACATCTTGGAACAAAAGTCACACTTAAGTATTTTAGAAATAGAAAGTCATTGATGAGTACACTTATCCAGAGTGCTCCCCATCGGCCAGGTCATAGGCAGCTTTGCTGTTTTGTTTCATTCTTACAGTAACCCATTGAAGCAGACCCTCCCCAGTTCTGTCATAGAAGGAGGAAACTGAAGCTAAGATAGCTCAAGAGCAAAACAGAAAGGACAAAACTTCTCAAGGTCACCCAGTAAAAATGGGCTGTGCTTGCCTTCCAAGCTGGTCGCTCTGATTGCAGAACTTTTGCACTAAACAAAACAGTTTTTTCCCACTTGCCCTTTGTCCTGATGAGGAGGGTGAAACATGGAAGAACTGAGACAGTTTACCCCATGGCAGATGCTGTGGGGGCTGCAGTCAGGAGCCCCAGCTGCCTTTGATCAGAGGGGCCGCTGCAGGGACCTGTCCCCCCACCGCCCTGCTATGTATACCCCCCAGGAACTTGGTAGCACGCCAGGGGCCACTGGACTTTTCCATGAGGGCACCAGGAACTAGACCCTAGTTAGGGCCACGGAGTGGTAGTGATGGGAGACCAGGCCCCAGGATCACGCTGGCTTTGGGGCCTGGGGACTTCAACTTTCCCACCTGCCAGTCAGCACAAGAGCAGCAGCTGCCCCTGAGGCCGTGGCCAGGACTGAAGGACTGGAGTGTCTTTGAAAGTGTTTTGCAAGCAGCATTATTTTATAATCGCAAAAACCCATCAATCGCGCACTCTAGTCCTTTTAAGTCACACATTTGGCGTCGTTTGATCCTACATGAGTGACCGGAAGAATTTTCTGGCTGACTGGCACAATAGCTAGGGCCCAGCGTCCCGAGTTCCCTTGGCCAGTGGAAGGCGGACCCCAGCCTTCTCAAACTATGGCCCTTTGGCGGTCCTCTGCTGTTGAGAAAGAGAAACCAGGCCAAATGTGGCATGTTTGCCCATCAGAACTTACTGTGGCAGAGCTGAGTCATTTTCAGGGGCACTTTTATATCCTGAAAGGCAAATACCCTGGCGCCCAGTGTCAGGAGTTGGGAAGCCAAGTCCTCTCTCCTTTGCTGCCCACCGCTGACCTGCAGAGCGAGCACCCGGGAGTCAGCACGCAGTGCATCTACCATGGAGGAGGAAGGGGCATCATCTTAGAGTCAGCTTTCTGCCTTTTTTTTTTAAAGCTTTATTTATTTATGCATATAAGAGCTGGGGTACTGGCCAGAGTCTTGGGAGGTGAAAGGAGTCACCAGAGACAGAGTGGGGAGCAGAACAGGCAGATGGACTGAAGTACACTGCTGAGGGGAGCAGCGGGGAGACAGGAGAGGTCTGCTGTGCCACGTGGGTCTCCTCCCTGGCCGGGGATCGAACTCACACTGCTGTGCAGCAGATGCTTCACAGTGCTGTGTTCAACCAGCTGCGCCACCAGGGAGGCCCTGTCTTAATGGTTTGTCCCTTCCCATTTGAAGCATTTGGAGAAATATGCTTGACTCTGAGAAACAAGTTTCCCAAGCAGGGAGACGAGCCTCAGTGAGGGGTGTGCAGTGGTACAGACAGGGTTCTAAAGTGAGAGCTAAATGGTGTTTTGTGAGTCTTCCTTAGCAGGAGGGTTGAGTGAGAGAGTTGGTTGGAACTCTGCTTGCAAATCCCAACCAAACCACTTCTGACTGAGACTGGAAAGTCCAGCTCTACCACAGGTCACTGTGGAGGAAGCTGTTGCAGTCATTGGCAGGAGACCACGTAGGCAAATTGCAAAAGGAAACAGGACTCACATAAAATCTTACACTCAGCAGTGAGATCTCGACTTTTGTGGTAAGTCCTTGTGGAGCTGACGGTGGCTGCTTCCTTTGTGGCCGTTTTCATAACTGCGCTGGGAAGGGGACGGGAGGTCAGGGGCCCACTCAGAAGTAATGGGACACCGATAGCTCCCTGACACCAGAGTGGGGCCACTTCTGAAACTGAGCCCGAGGCCCACACACCCCAGACAGGAGCGTCCTGGAGTTGGAAGCGCAGAAAGCACGTGGTCTGTGACCGAGCAGCTCCTGCCACGACTGGAAGCAGCTTGTCTTCAAATATTACGTTTGATCTGAGGGTTTGCCCCGAACGTAAGTCACCACCAGCAGCCGGTCCTGACACTTGAGCAGCGCAGGTGGTACAGCCCTGGCAGGGGACTGTGCGTGCATTTTTTTTTAAGAGAAAACTTGTTTCCTCAGCAAGTCTGGAAGCCAGAGGGAGCTCATTTTTGGGGCCTAGAGGCTTCTTATGATGGGGTTTCCAGACTTCCCCAGATGTGAGACCCAGTTAAACTCATATAAAAATCCCATCAGGATCAGCCTGGGGTGCGGGTGTGTGCACCTGTGAGCGGATGCTGTGATTCTGGCTGATGGCCCAGCCGTGGGATCTGCGCGAGGTTGGCCAGCAGGTTAGAGATTTGGGGATCTGTAGCTATACACAAAGATCAAAACATGTGGCATCAAAACATCTGGATAAGAAATCAAAAAAGCATTCCTTTATTAGCCATTACATGATGGTGGGTGATGCTAAAGAACTGTCTGAATGTTGTTTTTTTTTTTTTCCTTATGTTTTTGTTGGCATTTCAGGCTTAGTGTAGACACGGTATTTGTGAGTTCTGATATCCCTTGTGTAAATAATATGTGAGTTTTCAATAGGTCACTGATCTGATCTCTTTTCTTCCTGGGCAGTGACTGGAGCATTTCTCATGTACTTGACCCACCTGTCAGTGTCCCAATGTGGGGGAAAGGATGGACATGGATGATTTTTAGGGATGGAGCCAAACTTGAAAGATGCCACCAGCTCTCTGGAGTTGGATCTGCCTTCAGAGATTTTGAAAAATTTACTCAGGCTGTTTGGTTGAAATTTCTAGGTATTTGATAAGGGAGAAGAGCAGGTCCATGCCATGCCTTAAAATGAAACAGCTGCAGAATCTGACATATTTGTTTTTATTTGAAGTTACGAGACAAAGGAATGTGAAAGCAAAATTTGGGGAGTCACTAGTAATTCCCTCTGGACCTCTTCATTGTCCCCACACCTGCTTTCTTGAGTGATCGTTTACAGTGTGACATTGTGGCTTTAGTTTCTGTATGAATGAATTTATTTACATTTGATATATTAGTCATGATATTTAAAAAAAAAACAGACATTGGGTCCACCAAAGTACTGCTACATTTACTTATTTGTTTAGTTGTTATAGGTCCAGAGGGGATTTTTTTTGACCTAACTGATATTATTATCCATAGACTAAAACACAATATCTTGGTTTATTCTACTTTTTAAACAACTCAATAAATATTGATTGAGCATCTCATCCCCTCAATAAGTGCTGCAATTGCCAAGATGAAGAGGTATCATTTCTGCCCTGGAAGAACCCACAGCCTTGAGACTGATGCTATTTTGGGGGTGACTGTGACACCCAAGTGATGGGCCTTGAAATACAACTGCCCACATCAGTCCTTCCCATGGCCATTTATTAGCTGTGTGCTCTTGGGAGTGTTTCTGCATTTCACAGCATCTGAGAGAAGTTAATCGACATATAAATGCAAATAAAATTGTGCCTTTTTATTAGGTCATTGTGATAGTTAAATGAGTCAGTACTTGCCCGAAGTGCTTAGAACAGTGCCTGGCACAACATAGGAGCCTGATAAGCAGCAGCTACTCAGAATTACATGAGCAGCAGAATATATGTTTTTAATTGCATCAGAATGACTTTGTGGTGGAGGCTTAAGAAGTGTAGATATCCGGATCGCTACTGCAGAGTTTTTGAATGAGTAGTCTGAATGCAGTTTGGGGTTCTGCAACTTAACAAGTACCCTGGGTGATTCTGAGGGTATTCCTGGTCCACGTTTGTGGGGTGCTGGTTTTGTGAAGGCAGAAGAAACACCAAGGAGGTTGGATAAGCTTTTGTCTTGGGGTGGGTTTCAGAGTGGAAGTCATGGTATGTACTCTGGGTTTTGAAGGATGCTTTGGAATTAAACAGGCAGGTATTTATGGGTCATTGGGATGTGACTGGACAATAGATTTTCTATGTCACTGGAGGTGGCAAAAAGTTGGAGCAAAGCTGTGGGTGATGACGCCAGAGAGAGAAGAGTAATTTCTGGAGAATATCTAGCCATAATTAAAGAATTTCAATGTGTTTTTTGATATCATTTGACTGAAAATGAAAGAGTGATTAAAAGTTTACTTTTATAATTAGTTGTGGTAGTATAAATAGAAACAGCCATTATTGGATTAGTTAATAATGATGTCAAATTTTTCTCTGATAGTCAATACTAAACATTTATTTCTAGGAAGAATTCTGGTAGTGGGGGGATTTAGATTTAGCAATGAGTTTAAAAAGGATGTGAGATTTTCCATCCTGCTCTTGTGGATATCTTCCAAATAAGGTAGAACTTCACCCAACTGAATTATTTATATATTTTAGATGTTGATATTTGGATGTTTGTGGAGTGAATCAGTAATGCCTCAAAACTCCTTTTCCATAAAAATGAGAAGGGAACTTGGGGAACATAAATGCTTTTTTTTTGGTCAGGCCAAGTAAAATTATGCATGTAATTGTGGAGACTATGGCCCTTTATTATAGATAAATAAATGAATTCCAGGCAGTGTAAGTGAGTTTCTTCTTGTATTGATGATTTCAGTAGTGAAATTGAGCAAGAAGTTTCCATGTGAAATTCCATTCCCCATTGCATTAGGGGAGGGCAGGAGTTTATGGTAACTGGTAGATTCCATGAGTTATCTGATGCATTGGGGAAAGTAGGGGGATTCTCTGGGAAACCTTGCTGAGGACACGCAGTGGCATTAAGGGGAAGAACTAATGATGTCATTGAAAACTTACTGCTTGACATAGGCATTCAGGAGTCTGCTTTCTTTTTTCTTATTTAAACTGTCCATCTGCTAAAGTCTGTAGATACTGTTTATCACTGTATTAGCAGAGACCTAATTCTACTAATTAGAAACTGCCCTAAAAAAGTTATCTAGTCAAACCAAATCCTCATCAGATTTCCCTGCAGTGGGAAGACTCTTTATGTGGGCTGCTCCATTGTGATTTTATCAGCGCTTAGCCATAATCTGTGTCTGTCTGACACTGAAATGGATATTGACGAGAGGAAAACTTGTTCTTTTGTGCAAATGACAAGTGGATGGGAACTTGCTTAAAAACCCAATGGGAGACACACTGGAATATCTCTCAGCAACATCTCCCCTCGCCCCAAGGTACAATAACCAGAAGCAGTATCCAAGAATGTTAAAGATTACAGGGTATGTGGCTGTATCTGCAAGAGCCTGTGTTTATTAGATGAACAGATGACAGACCAGGTCACGTGGGTGGCCACATCCTTTGAAACACAGTAGCCCTATTGTAGATTTAAGGGTTACTAAATTCAAAGCAATCCATGCATGGATTCTTCTATAAATATACATTTGTCTTTAAGCAAGCAAGAAATCACCCCAGCTGCTTTTTTTTTTTTTCCTTAAAGGAAGAGAATGAGAGAGAAAAGAGATGAAACCGAAAAGCACTCTAAAACCTCTAGCAACTCTGTCTGACTTCTTGGCCTCTTTGACATTGTTTTCTGAACTTTGCAGTGGTCTTGCGCGAATGAATATGGGTTTTTATCCCTGAAAACAGAGGCCTTCTGGTGCAGGGTTTCTCTTTCCTGTTTGATTGGCAGGGCGCTCTGTCTCCCTCCCATCAGAGAAGAAATACTGTTCAGATTTCGACACAAGATATTACCAGTGGAATAAACAGTGCCATTTTCATGATAAAGTGGATGTTTAAGATGAAGGGTTTATTTAAGCCCACTAGTGAGAGACATTCCATTTGAATTAGGAGGTACTCTGACAGGAAACAATTTTTATCAACTTAATTTTGCTATTTTACAAGTTTTTCCTACGGAGCATACAGAAGCATAGTGTCTGCAGAGATATTTCTAGAACCTTCAGTGAGTAGCGGGGCTCAGCACGCAGGGTAGTAGCTTCTTGCAGCAGTTGGGCAGGAAGACCTGGCAGGAATTTCAGGACTAGGAGCAGAAGAGGACCGGCAGGGGGCGCTCTTGCCCTGGCCACGGTGCGGCAAAGTGGCTGCCAGCGAGAAGGCAGTGTCGGAACAGTTAGCAGGCTCCCACTCCCAGCTTTTCTTTTCTTTTTTAAATGTGGAGAAGGAAATAAAAGAATCCTCAGCCAGGAAACAAAGGGTGCCAGTGAACCCAGTCTATGCAACTGAAGGACTTAGAAAACTCACGGACTCAAGAGAGGACCCTTGATTCACATCGTCCAATCTAGAAGTTACTCTTGCATCTCCTCTTCTCTAGTCACAACCCCACCTCTCCACAAGCCCCCCATTTTGTTCTTCTGCGATTGATCCTATCGGACTGCACCCTAGGGTTCCTTTAGGAGGACCCTGGGGCCGCACTGACCTGGTCATGCACAGCAGGATCTGCACGTCCTAAGCATCTGGCTTGGGCGGAGCTAACGTGACCGCTGCTGGCAGCTGGGGTGTCCGCTTCACCTCCTTGATTTTTTAAGTGAGTTGAAGGAGCAAAATTTCTGGTTGCAGCTGAAGTCAGGACTCCTGGTTCTCAGCCCAGCTTTACCCCTGGGCCTTCCTTAACCTCCACTGGGTTCCTGTTCTTCGTTTCTAAAAAAACAAGGACTTGGGCTAAATGGTCCCTGAGTGGTCAGAATATGTCTATTCATAAAGTAAGAAGTGAGAGGTTAAGGCTCGAAACCCAAGTAGTCAACCCCAAAGCAAGACTTTTGGTACAAAAATTTAAAAGTGTTTTTTCTTTTTCTTGTGGAGTCTGAACTACCTGATTAAGGATCTTTATTGCTGTTTCACTGGCAGCCGGACAGCAGATTTTCCTGACGGCTCACTCTGATCAAAGCAGAGATGAGCAGATGAGATTATATCTCAATGATATCTCAATTGGCAGTTTTCTTTCTGCTAATGCTTATTTATGAAGTTCACAGCAATTGCTTCATTAGTTGAAACAATGAAACACTGCTTGGGAAGTAGAATTTGCTTGCGTTTGCTCTTGTGTGCAGAACAAGTTTTAAGTGTGCTTTGGTGAGATGTTCTCACTTACTTGGTTCTGATAAGAACCAGGTTGTGCATGAGGATGAAAAGGAAACTGTCAGTATGTGTCACATTAATTAGCCCCCATGATAGACAGGACTATTCTTTGAGTGGGATAAGTGCACAGATGGAAAGACCAAGAGTGGCTCTGAGAAGGCAGAGATACTGCATGTAGATATGAATTTAATCTTTTTTTAAAGATTTATTTACTTATGCATACAAGCCCTGGGGTACAGGCCAGAGGTGTGTGTTGGGCGGGGGTATAAGGATCCACCAGAGACAGAGTGGGGAACACAACAGGCAGACTGAGACTGACTGAAACACACTGCTGAGGGGAGCAGCGGGCGAGGCAGGAGAGGTCTGCTGCGCCCTGTGGGTCCCCTCCCCAGCCAGGGGCAGGGATCGAACTCGTGCTGCGGTGATGTGGTTTGCTTCATAGTGTGTTGCTTAACCCATTGCACCACCAGGGAGGTCCCATGAATTTAATCTTAAAGTTACGTGCTTTTTATAATGACCCAAGAAGAGATGTGAAGCCGTTGAGAGGTCCTCAGGAGAGGAGACTCTGAGCCAGTGACTGTGGGCTAGAAACCTTGAGCCCTCAGTGGGGGGGGGGGGGGCCCTGCACAGCAGGGGGGGTGGAGAAACCAGTTTTGTCTAATGAAGGAAAGTATACTACTCTTCAGGAGAAAGCATGGCCTTATTTAATGTGGGTAAGAGTTGCTCTTTTACTCAGGAAGTGAATGCTACATCTTATTTTAGGTCTGTGTGGCCCATTTTGCCTTCAGTACTTCTGCAAGCTGTCAGATGCGTTCCTTAAGGGCCCATTTTGAAATCTTTCTGTTCCTTCAGTGCCTGTTTTGCATGGAGGGTTTTGCAATAATAGGTGCTCAAAGATATTAAACTGAAAATCCACGTGTTTTTTTTTCCCCCCTCTTTAATGCATCATTATAGTTACAGAAACAAACAACCCCCTCCTCCCTAAAAAAAGCCCTTGCATGAAGTCATAATTTGGCTTCTACAAGGTGCTGAGTCCATTTCCAGTTCTGATGACTGGATCTTCACCACCAACTTCATCAGGCTGCTGGGGATGGGCTGCGCTGCTGGGAGGAGCAACTGTGAATTGCTTAGATCATTAAGCATGAGTGTGCTAAACAGTGAGGCTCAGAGTTACAGCAAGTTTCTGGCTGTCCCTTAGGTCTGCCTATCTGAGTTTCCCCCCAGAATCTTTACTTATATTGCATAATGTCATTTTCTTTTCAGGGCTTTTCTCAAAAGGAGCACTGCAGCTGGGTAGGGCAGTGGACACTTCCATGGCCTCACTGAATCATGACTGGCCACAGTGGATCCAAGTACTTTGTTGGACTGGATCCATGCAGAATCTTACTTGTAATCACATGATCAGTGATGCATTTGGGAGGATTTGCTTATAGGGGCTGTAGAGATGAAGGTAGCCCTGGTAAGGTGACCCAGGACTTGAATGTGGTTGGAATCACTGTTTTTCTAATTGTTGTTTAGTAGCTGTGAGCCCGGGAGTCTTCATTTGGGAGCTCTTGCCCTGGAGTTGAGAGTTAAGTGAGAATATACATGTGAAGTCCCTTGAATACAGTTGGAATTCAATTGTAGTCTACTTTTGTTATTTAAGACAGGCTGTAAAAGTCCTCTTCTTCATAAATGCTTCCAAAGAGCTACGAAAATCTATGTGTTTTTAGGTGAAGACTCAGAGGAGTTACTGGAGTTAACTGGAGTTACTGGTACAGAAATACTAACTACTCCTGTAAAAAGATGGGTGAAATGCTTTTTTACCCTCAAACTTCCAGTTCTTTGCCTCTTCTCCACCTTTCATTTGATTGCATTTCTTTTTCTAGAAATCCAGTTTTATCACACCTCCTCTTCAAGATTCTTCACATTTTCATAAGTAATAATAATATAATGTATTAATCTTCCTGAGATTGTTTAATTTTTAATAGGTAACAACTTTACCCTGAAGAAACAAAATGTCAGATGGAATTTCAAGCTTCAGCCAATATGTGAAAGGCATTTTTTTTTAGGATACTAAACTCTTTTCAGTTTCCTTTAAGTTAATTTCATTGGTGGTAGCTAATGTATGATACCTACCATCTGTTCAATCATCAGAACTTTGAGATAAAAGAATACAGTACTAGTGAATTATCTGGAAAGATCATAAAGAAAATTTATAGTCACCATTCATTCATTTTTCAACGCTTTAAGTATGATTGCAGTTGGCCAGTAACCATTGACACTGGAGAGTCAGAAAGGCTGGGGACCGAACTCTCGTGCAGAAGGTTCATATCCAGGGTTACACAGAGCACAGGGGCCACAAGTGTGCTGTGAGCATGGAGGCAAAGTGAGCATGGCTGAAAGGACGATTACCAAGGGACCAGGCCCTGAAGCCAAAGCCTTCTGGAATCATGCTCCCTCTTTCTGGAATAAGAAGGCTGCCTGGGCCATGGACGGCTAAGAAGTTCCTCCAGAGTCATGTATTTGTTGACAGACAATGGACTAAGTCTACCTTTTAAAAATGTGACCTGATCAGAATAACTTTTTTAGCTGGAAATCATCTCAAAATGCATGCACAGTGATGGAGTTGGAGAATAATCAGTGTGACCTCTGTTTAACCTTGGGGCTATTTATGATTTCAAATTTTTTCATTGCTTAGGTGAATAGGGGAAAAGTCTTCTGTTTCCACCCTTATATCCTCCATTATACTAATTGCAGGAAGAAGGCTTCCGCAGTCCACCATTAAAAGCAGTAAAGAAACTCTATCCATAACGTGAAACACTATACCAGGCCTATGTAAAATTGAGTTACAGGCTCACGGGATTGTGGCCTTTATTTGAAGTTGTCAGCTGTGCTATTGTGGGTTAACTGTCTTGAAAGCATACATTTTCCCCCCTGAAGCAGTAAAGCTGTTTCTGTAGTCTTATTTTATTTGGTAGCTGTGCCGTGCTTAAATATAGTTGTGGGCAAAACTGTTATAAGTTGGCATTTTTACTTTATATGGTTTTGTGCTAGGAAACCTCAGTTAAAGAAAAACACTCACAGGAACTCCAGCAAATGTCCCTTCCTCTGAGTATATACCATAGATGCTCACTAAGGTTACTTTCTGAGTCCATCAGGAGCATTGCAAATAGGAATGAACACAAGAACTCAGACCACTTTGGAATCCAGTTGGTTCTAGGTCTTTAAAAAATTAATTTTAAAGCCTTAATACGGCCTTGTTAAGTGTTATGGAACACATTCATTTATTTTCACTAGGCAGATATTGAGTTGAACTGAGGGGAGGTTACCTCTCCAGTGGTATATACATGGGACACTGAATATATCTTGCAGTCATTATCAAAATTTTCTTGTTTTGAGTAGTTCAGTTAATAAAATGTTAAACATTAAACTTAGACTTTGCATTTATGAGCTATATGTCCAGAATAGAGATGTTACAATTGCCCAAACCTATGGAAAAAGGAAGCATGGAGGTTGAAGAGAGGACTCATGGGAGGAAATGCATATACAAGTTTGTGTATTTCCTTTGTGGTGTATGGACCTGCTGAGCCATTCCTCTTCTGTTAAGAGCACCAGAAGCCATAACTTTTGTAGCTGGTTGAATCTTCCTATTGCCTTCCAATAGGGTTTAAAACTGAGGACAAAGAAATAATAAGCGTTTTCTATTCTGAAAAGGAAAATCAACAACTGGGACCAGAGACCTCATTGAGGGGCTTCTATGGGCTGCTTCTCCCATTGTGTGGTTCCACTATCTGTGGTTTCCTGGCAACACATGTCTTTTCTTTCATTTTTTATTGGCCAGAGTTGCTCGTCTGGCTAACCTAACTGCAAGAAATCTGAGAAACGTAGACGAGCGCATGAACATTTGTGATAATCCAGTCATTGCCACAGAGTCATTGGCATATTTGGAAGTGAGGTGTGTTGACTTCCTTCTCCTTTCAAAACCGAGTGAATTCACTGAGGGCAACCAAAAGGAAAGAAGACTGTCACTAGCTTACAGTCTTACTTACAGGTCACTAGCTTAGGCAGCGCTTACTGAAGTGCCCCTTGTATATCTCTAAGCATAGAAAAGACAGCCAATTATTGGCAGGGTGAGGAGAGAAGATGGCATTAGAGTAATCAATACTCATACTAGCTGGAATGTCAAAGATGCAGAGGATAAAAAGATGTGGGATCTTTCCATGAAACCATTGGCATCCATAAGAAGTTGTACTGAAAAATACCAGATGGTTCCTCCCTTAGGAGGAACATAAGGGAACCAAATAAGGATCAAGGAAAGGAATAAGAACAATAATAATAATAACAATAACAGC
>JAGFMF010011638.1:8111438-8134259 GCA_019455555.1 Galemys pyrenaicus | reverse complement strand
GAGCACGAGGGACTGAGGTGATGGTGCACTGGTGAGATGGTGATGGGGAATACATGGGGATTACAATTGATGGCAAGTATATGTAAATTTTAAAAATATTTTAATAAAAAAATTAAAAAAAAAAGAAGTTGTACTGAAGTCACTTAACCATCCCCGTTCAAGTAGGGAGGTCACAAGGAAAAAGGGTCTGACATCAAGTGGCTGTGGGATGCTCTGCCAGGACAGGGGCTGTGAGGAATTGGAGGAGGCCAGAGTCAGAAACCCTGCTCAGGAAAGTGTGGAGCATGGATGACCTTGCAGAAAACTTCAAGGGGATTTCACATGTGCTCCCTGAAAGAGCCAAAACTGAACGCATGATCCTCCGAGGGCACTGATGCTGCTCAGTGAAGGCGTGTAGGTGGCAGAGAAAAACTGAAATAGAGAAAAGACTGCCATTAAGGAATAGACAGGTGTTTCTTCCTTACCCAACTACCCTGTCAAACCCCAACACCAGCAGAATGAAATCATAGGAAGGAATAAGGAGGAGAAGTGCCAAACCCACAGTCTTCATAGAGATGGGCAGCTGGGGAGAGAAATTAAATGGCAGACTACACCGTTTCCACCTCAAGCTGTAACAAGAGAGGTTTTGAGTTTGCAGTTTACCTGGATCCTGAGAATGAAAGGAAAACAAGAGAATCATCCGTCGTCATTGATTGGGACCAGAAAGAGAGTCTAACAGAGTAGAACTGAATGTGGTGATTACAGAATAAAGAAAGACAATCATGAATTGATGTTCTCTGGAGATGAATCTGTTAAATAAAATAGTTATACCTCAATAAGAGCCTACAATCTGTAATGCTGGTTATGTTTCTGATGGGGGAGACCAAGGATGCTGATTTTAAAAACTGTGAGACTGATGTGGAGTGAGACTGTGTAAGTGAGCTGGTGTTAGACCTGTGACATCAGGATGTGAGTTTGAAGGGGGGCTGTGAGCTCCCTAGCCCAGGTCTCTCACATGTCACATGAACAATGGGGTCAACCCTTCCTCTCCCTTTGAGGCAGGACTTAGCACTTTGTTGAAACTCTAGAAGTGAATCCAGTTCTAGGGAACATCAGAAAATAATGTGAACTTCACTGAAGATGTCACCAGCAAGAGAGGAGATGGTGCATCATACAACAAAGTTCAATACAAATCTCAACCAAATAACTTGCCTTCTCCAGTGCTTCTTCAGGTATCAGCAGTTTGTTTTCACTTAGTGCTCCCAGCTTGCAGCCTTGATGGCCTCACTGAGCCCATGGTTTCATGCTTCCCAGAACTGCTGTGATCTCTTCCCCATGAAAAACAATTGATTTTTTCCTTAGCTTCTCCCATCTTCATTTTCATCATTCCAGTAGGAAATTGTAGATTCCACTTTAGAGCCTTAAAAGTAGAGAGAAATTTTAAATGATATCTTTTATTTTCTCTCTGGAATAAAGTGTTTCCTAGTTGTATTTGTAGCATCCTTAGACAACAAAGGTCTCTTCATCTATCTCTATTCAGCAGTAGCAATGGAGATTTGCTCTCTTTCTTCTAGAAACTCAGTTCCTATCTTCAGGGGGAGATTTGCTCTCTTTCTTCTAGAAGCTCAGTTCCTATCTTCAGGGGGAGATTTGCTCTCTTTCTTCTAGAAGCTCAGTTCCTATTTTCAGGGAGAATCACTCCCTAGTGTCAATGTGGTTTAAAGGTAACTGACCCTTTAAATTTGGCATGACTTATCCAACTATGGCTCATCGTTTAGGTCGACCTGATGCTTGTGTAGTGTCTGAGGTTGACCAGATGTTTGTGTAATGTCTGCTTATATCTCCCTCTTCTACTATCAGATTTGACATGGACTGCTATACTGACCTGTTATCAGAATCCAAGCTCTGGCCCAATTACCTTCTCTGGGAGTTCTGATTCCATACGCCAAGTTTTTTTTTTTTTTTTTTTTAATCCTTTCCCTTTCAGCATTCAACATTTCTCCTTCCCTACCTTCAGATTATAATGTGACTTTGTCATATATTTCTGACAGCTGACCTCCCTTAGCTGTGTGGTTTGAGTTATAACTCCTGACTCAAACAGAAGGTAGTTGGTGACTTTCAGGTGAGTTATTGATCTTAGATGATCCTGTGAAGAGAAACTTTCAGATACTGACATACCATTTTGTGTTCTACCAGATAACAGATCTGGTATATTCTGTAAAGATTATTTTTAGTAACAGTTTGTGTCACCACTTAAAGTACCTTGTACACTCATCAAATCCATGTTGACCTTTGGAAATTTTCAAAGGTATCAATATGTGCAATTTATGCCATTGTCAAGGCCTTCTAAAACATGCACTCAGAGTTAGTTCATGAAACAGGCAGGCATTCTGACCTCACAGCCTGAAACTACCAGCTCTAGGACTTTGTGGTATGGATTTTGATGAAGTGGGAATGCTGGTTACCTCTTTGCTATTAACCACAAGCTAGAGGGAGAGCACAGCTCTGACCCACATCAACTCCTTGGTTCTTTGCTCATCACCATGAGGCTTTTTATGAGGTCAATTACATGGTATTCTTCAATTTGGGCATTCTTGAAAATCTTGGGTATTTGTCTGGATTTTCAAATTGTTACTGAATTTTCATTGTCACTCCCAACCCAGGCCACCGTTTGTCTGTGCCAATGGCACAAAGGCAGCATCTCCTCTCCATTTTTGGACCAGGCCCATCTGTTCACCTTCTCCCAAATCTGTAATTAACCTCTTCTGGAGAGCAGGGAAAATACATAAATTGAGGTAAGTAAACCAAATGTGAGTCTTGACTTTCAAACTTACCAGTTCTGTGAAAGTCATCTTATTTCTCTGAATCTGAATTTCCTTATCAGTAAAATAAACATTATAATACCATCCTCATAGAATTGTCCAAAACATCAAAGAGATAAAATGTAGGAAAGTACTTTCTAAATATGAAATATACACAAATGCAGCATGATATTCTCTGGCAATTGATTTATGAGAAAACAGCATTTGCCTACCTTATATTCTCTGTGGAACAGGTTAGAATAGATAAAAATTGGTTATTTTATTTTAAAGTTTTGTTATTTTCTTGAATGGTAACTCAACTCTCTTTTCCATTGGGTTATGTTAACAAGCTTTGAAAATATTCTGAACAGAAATTATCGATCTTCATTATAATCACTAAAAACAAATTGCCTTATTAGGATAGTGATTTATCTATCACTCACTATTATTTTCCTGCTTCACAACAAACTATTGAAATTATGGTGGGTATTGTGGAAAATATAGGGAGAAATTTGGTGATATTCGTCATTTCTAATTGAGAGGACAGGTCACAATTAGGAGCAAGCAATGGTCATGAAGTATTCAAAGATTGCTCAATTAACATAAGTAAAGACAAGTTTAAAGAGTGGCATCTTTCTCTCCAAGCTCTCTGTGCATTTAAAAATAACATTTTTTGAATTATAAAAATAAATAAATTTTATAATAATAAAACTTCATTTTGCATCTTGACTTAGAAATCTAAGTAAATATCAGGCACCATTCACAACTTATGTGTCTTAGAATTCTGGTTCTGTTTCCTTATGGAGCATTACAACATGAAAAAGCAGATGTTTCTGGTGTCTATTACTAAAAGCTCATTTTTAAAAGCTCTCCTTGATTCTCCTCTTTATTCTCCTAACTTTGGGATTGTAACTTACATCCTAAATTTTGTGTGCAAAGAAAGAATAAGGAGAACAGTCCTAAATTTCCAGGTTTGAGCTGAAGATGCTTTTGTCCTCACAGCCACCAGTAAGTGGGAAGAGTTAATGAATTATCCAGTTCCCCTTTTTGCTCAGGGTTGCTGGTAACCTCAATCCAATGTACCACACAGATCTGCTCTAAGCTTTCTCAACTTTTATATTTTTGGTGCCTGAAACAATGTGCTTAAAATGTAAGGAGCATTCTTGGCAGAAAAATTAGACACCTGCTGTTTGGGTGAACTTGAGAATCCTTTGTTTTGCTTTCACAAGATAAATATTTGGGGAAGAGAAAATTCCAGATCTGAAGATGACTAAATGGGGGATGACTCTATGAAGAATCAACCAACATATTTAGGATAATGGAAATAGACGGGTCTGTTGGAGGGGAGAAGAGAGAAGTAAAAGGGAAGCTCTGAATGGGTATGTTACTTAAAGAAAGTAGGATTTGGATCAAGGAACAAGAGCTAGGCTCCCTTGGATGTCCAAACGGGACCTGTGGGCAGCTGTGGTCACTTCTCAGATGATAATCATGTTTTCTAATTGAGAGGACTGGTCACAATTTCCACTGTCCAGGTTTTCTTTCCGGCACCACGCAATTACACATATTTAGAATGTTAGAAGACTGTCTGCATGTAGAGAGTGTAGGTGAACAGGGTTATGATATTCTTGCTAAAAATGGGAAGAAGGGAGAACTAACAGTCATGATAACCCTGCTAGATCCCAAATACTACACAGACTTATTTCATTTGCTCTTCTCAATTAATTGCCTTATGAGTTGTCTTATTACCATCTTATTCAGGAAGAGCCTGAGGTTCATTGAGGCTAAGTAAATTCTAAAGGTGACAGAACAGAAAATAGCAAAACCAAAATTTGTATTCCAGCATGTCTGATGCTAAAATATAGGCTTTCCCTTCTGCAGGATTTGGCCCCCAGAGCCCATCTCATATAGGATCATACTCTTCATGCTTTTGTGATAGTTGCTGTCAATTGTAGAGTGCTGTCTCATGTGTTTTACACAGATCATTTTTGATCCTACAGAAATCTTGAACTTAAGTTTTATTGTTCTTACTTTATAGAGAAAGAATCTGAGGGGTGGCAGGCTGCGTTGTACTCAGGCATAGAGTGGGTGGGCTTATATTGTAGCTCATATCCTAGATTTTCTGCCTCTAAAGTCTATGTTGGTCTTTAAAAAATTAATCTGAACAGTGAATTTAACAAATTATGCTAGGGAAATAGGTGTATCAACTTAAAAAGAGACCAAATGAGGTTTGGACTTCATAAATGTCTTAGAAGCAAGGATGTATTCTAATGATCAATTCATAATAAATACATGTGAAAAAGATAAATGTTTTGGATGTCTGATGGCAGCTATCTTATCCCATCCATTGGCTTGGAATCAGTCCTTCAAAATAAAAGTTGTCTTTCAGTAGCGTGAAATGAGGAGGTTCCATTGTGGTGGTGGTGGGGGCAGAGATAAGTTTAGATTAGTATTTGATAAACCAAAAACACCCAATAATTGAAAGCAATTTTCCATCTGATTATTGTGGTCTAAAGCAGTCATAGTTTTGTTTTGATTTTCTCAGTCAAGTTACTACTATACATAGTATGTGATACTAATATAAATTGAAATGATGCAACACAACATAATGGGATGCCAATTCCCTGAGTTTGCCACAGGCAAATATATATGGTGATCCCAATATTGCCTCCCATACTCATGTCCCTCTGTGACCTCTTCCCATAATGAACCTGGGCTTAGTTAAGTGAATATGTCTGATCTCTGGAATGTTAGCAAACATTATGTAAGGCATGGAAAGTGCTCGCACAATGGGGTTTATCATCTTGGAGATCCTATCCTTGAAGGTAATCACCTTGCTGTGGAGAACCTCAGCCTAGACTGCTGAAGGGGTAGCCCTGTGGTGAGGGACTGTGTCACATGAGAGGTCATCTGGGTAGCTAGCCTCGGCTGATGACCCTGATGAATGAAGCCACATGAACTACCTGGTTCAGCCCCGTCAACCCTCAGAATCATTAGAATTAATAAATTGCTTTTATAATCCACTGATGGGGGGTGGGGCTTGGTTGCTATGTAGCAAGGGATAGCTGATACAGAACATCTTCAGAGACAGTCTGTGTCTTATGAAGCCAGTCTTTGGAGAACAGGAATCTCATTTGCGTTCTCAATTAAATGATTCCTTCACTCCTATGTTGTAAGGACAAATGATTTCTGCTTTCCTCTGGAGAAGGAGGCTCCCATAATATTTCTCAGGATGATGTCCAGATTTCTATTGTAACCATTCCTATTAATATTTATATTCATGGTTTTACCAGGCTTCATGCTCATGTGCCTGCATCTTATTGTTATTGTCCCACATGTGTCATGGGATAGTTCTTGGTCAACTGACACTTGTTCATAAGTGCCAAAAAGATGTTTCTGGTATTATCCTAGGGATACCAGCAGTTCTCATTTAATGGAAATATGAAAAACAACCAGATACAAACCCATTACCCATGACCCACCTACCCTCTGCCCTTCTTCTACTTTTAACTCCCAACTGCTCTTCCAAGAAGGACAAAGAGCAAATAGGTCAGCCAACATGTGGACTTTATAATCTCTGCTGTTTTAACTTTTTAAAGACTCCTTGTAAACTTGGCAAGCAAGTTGCAGCTCCACAACTATCCCTTTGATTGCAAAACACACAGGAGCTTGCTCCTGACTAGATTATTGTTTTTCCATACACAAATAGCTTTTTTTTTTTTTTTTTGCAAAATGTGCTCAGGGCAAATGTCCAACACCAACTGAATTCCCATGCTTTTGTAGCCCCTGTTCTTCTCTATGAAGGAGAACCATTTAATATACAAAACCAGGCCAGATTAGATTTCTCATACGATCACTGCCAACCTGGTTGCTACATGTTTATTAGCAAAATGGCATTTGTTGGAGGATAAATTGAGACTATTATACTGTGTCAGAGATACATTACATTTCTTAGGTTACAACTATATTTTATCTTTTCTTTTTTCCTCATGTTCATGTTTTTCAATTTAATAGGCCTAAATGGTAATCTTTTATATAAGCTAATAATTTCTAATTTCACCAAATTGGAACAGTTCTTTTATTTTTTAGGGTTGGAATCATCCATTATAATTTACCATGCACAAGCTGAAGAGGTTCCTGGAAGTATCATTTGATATTGTTTAGTCCCGATGTTTAACTCTAGTCATTGGCAGGTTGTGATAGGGGTGGTGATGATATTTATGCGTTTCTGGCTGTTTCTTCATTTCTCCTGTGGTCAGAGCATTTGTCTCGTTCAGAAAGATAGCTGAGAATTTTCTTGTTGATGGACATCAAGGGCTATAGCTCCCAGGACATAGTTTTTTACAGTCTTATCCTGCGTTGTTATTGATGACCATTTTTCTAAGAGTGGAGATGCAGTGGCCATGCAGAGCATTGTATAAATAAGGACAACTCAACCTGACAACCTCTGAAAAGTATTTATTTCTTCTGATTTGCACTCCCAGGAAATTTCTCTTCTTGGAATCTGTGTTCCAGGAAGAAGAGATCTTCAAATTCCAAATGAATAATTCCATATGAAATAAAAATATCATAGTTTTAAGTAATTCATAAAATTTTCAATTGGTATGCCTCCATCCCTCAGTCATATTTCTTGAGGAAACTGGTGGTGTTATTCCTGACCCCAGCTTAGAGCGCTGTTCCTTATATTCCTATCCATAATCAAGTTGTTTAAAAAACCCACAATAACCGGTGAACCTGACAAAAGGCTTCACCTGTTGTCTTCACGTATTTGTGATCCAATTAATGGGTCAGTGTTATTTCTATTTAATGATCTTAGATGAATAAACTTGAGCCAATTTTGCAAAGACTCTCATAAATGACTTAAGCTACTCTAAATTGAGAAATGTATGCTCTATAACTTATCTATGATGGAACTATCTTTCCACCTACTGGATGGGTCCAGGAAGATAATCACCAAAGGATTCATGAACTGCAGAAGATATTTGGGCTCATGACTTGGAATTTCCATTTGGCTTTGGTGGGTAATTATAAATATACCCTGGCTTTAGAATAATACATTTTCTGGTTGTTAGCTCTATAAATCTAGTGGTCCCTAGAACTTAATGGTTCCTCAAGATGCTCCCCAGGCTCCACTTCACCCACAGATGAAAAGATGGATATCTTCACTTTGAGAATCTTTAGGCAATGTAAGTGATAAAATGATGCCAAATGATTGATTAAGAGATGATGAATATTTACATAATTTGTAACAGACAAGCAGACTCAGGGTATGGTTGCTACTGGGCTGAAAAGTAATATTCATATTATATATTCATAATATTCATATTATGTGAGTGGGATCATCTCTTTTACTTAGCAGTCCCCAAAGAAATGATTTAACTGACTACCAAACTATTGTACATAAGGGGTTTATGATAGCATTAATACAAGATCCTATGGTCTTTTTAAAAAGAGTGTGACTAAGTTCCTACAGTGAACTTTCCTACTTTATAATCTAAACAATAAGTTAATATTGTTTACCCCAGGGATTCTCACTTGGGTGATTCTTCCCTCCAGGGAATATTTGACAATGTCTATGTGCATTTCTGTTGTCACAGCTGGAGGTTGCTACTGGCATCTAGTAGGCAGAGACTAGGAATACTGCTAAACACCCTACCGTGCGGACTGGACAGCCCTCCTCCGCTGGCAAAATGTTAGCTGGTCCAAATGCCAATAACAGGAAGCATTGCTCTGGCCCTCCTTGCAGGTGTGGCCACAGAGGACTCGATAGTCTCATGAAATAAACACTGGGCTGGGAATTTGGACTTCTGTGTTACAGTTGAGGAGAATGTGGAAGGGCAGCTTCCCTCACTCAGCTTTTATTATAAAAGTGATCATTTATTTGCCGTGCTTGCCTTAAGAAGGTGAGAGAATCATTCATATGAACAACTCTGTATGGCCCAGTTGTTGATTCAGAGCCTATCTCGTGGGGAGTAAACATTGGAGAGGATTGTTTTTTCATCTGTAGCATGTACAGGTTAAAATTCATCTGTGTCTTCTTTTGGCGCTGCCTGGATTGAGTAATCGATAGTGGATCCAGCATTCTTCCTTCTGACAGCTCTCGGTCTCCAGGGTTGTGGTCATGCAGGGATTCAATTTTATTTTTTCCATCCTTCTTAGGGTACTCTGGGGAGGGAAGGGCTCTCTATGTGTTCATGGATTGGCACATCCTGCTGATTAAGTAAGACCGCACACCCTATTGTTTTGATATTTGTAGAATAGTGTAAGTGTCTTACTGTGGCATTTTGATCCAAGCTGCCAAACAGTGTGGAGCTGGTAATTGGTGTTTAGCGTGTGGAACAAATTGAAGAAACACTATTCCAATGATGCATATTCAAAATTGATTTTCCTTTAGAGCTGAACGCTAAGGTTTAAAAATAGAATATCTCAGCTTTTCCATAAATGTTACTGCTGAATGAAGAGCCAGTGCCCAAATATATTTCATTCTCACATACAATTTCCCTTTTCTCATAAAATTTCCCCCCTTTTGGAGACAGAATGAAAACAGGGGTTTGTATAGCCAGTTGGGGGGGCTGCACTAAGGCTATAGACAGCGTTCTCAGTGATTCTATTCCCTGTGCACTGGACTGGATAGAATGCTTATTCAGAGACAAACCCATTACAGTTTTTAGCATGAAAATAACAACCGCCCAGAGGCCTAATCCTTAGTCCTTTGCCATCCCCTGCTCTACACTAATCCCCCACTCCTTCTCTGAGCCTACAGTTAGATTTCTAGGGCTTGTTATTGGTTTGACTTTAGCTGACCCTGTTTTGTTTCTCTACATTGCACACAAAAGTGACACCATTTGGTGTCTGTCTTTCTCCCAATTTATTTCACTTAACATGATCCCCTCAGTTCCATTTTAGATCGAGAAGCATCATGTTGCAAAGAAGAGCTCCTTTCTTGCCCCACACCTCTGCAGCTCCGCAGCCTGTGAGCCTGAATCCCCTGCCTCGCTGGCTTTCTCAGACGCCCACCTCCCTGGCTCTCAAACAAGTTGAGTGATTTTTCCTTGAAATGATTGCTCACTAATGACAAAAGGTAAAAATCCATTTGGATTCCTTACAAGTTACTTACGTCCTTTTGTCAATGGCAGCAGTATTTTCCTTTAATTTCTGTGGTCTTAAGTGTCCTACTCTATTCTGCTAAGTTGTTTGATTTAGCTTCTGTGGTTTGGCTAATTCATTTATGTAAAATATTTAAAGCAGCAAATGAACACGATGACTGCTCGGCTCGGCTCTGAGCAGATAATGATTGTACCGTAACACGTCTTCTGTCTCCTGTGCAGCTGCGCAGAGCACGCCAGCTCTGCATTTCCCCCTGGAACTTCTTTTTCATTCATCTTTCCCAAGACCTTTCCTATTAAATACTATTAAGTGACCATAAATTGGAAGGGAAAAGCATTTTTTTCCAAGATTCTTACTTTAGATCCTTTGCATTTGGATGCGAAAAAAATGACTACTCTTTTCCTTTTTTCTTTCCTGGGTAAGAATTGTAAGTGGATCACAGAGTTTTGGGCCTGTCTCTTCATTACACAGGTAACTTTTACCTTAGGAGTCTGTGACGCCCACTTCAGCTTGAAGCCACAGTCAACAAAATGCTTGTGCTGTGTTTAAGTACAAAACAAATGAAATCTTAATGTGATTTTCTGTGACCAACTCATTCGCGACGCAGGAGCGCTTGTTAAAATATTTTCCCCTGTTTATCTCTTTTAAAAAGATAAATAGTTTATTTATTTATAAATATTTTACATGCTTGTTCATTTGTGTACATCGGTTGCTTTCTCCTGTTGGGTGTAGTTCCCATAGAATTCCCACCACCAATTCACCCATGCCCCATTGCCATAGTCCCTTGTGTTTTTCCCTCCCCTGTTTTGATTCCTTTCCCTCCCCCTCCCCTGTAGAATGTCTCTGATTTATAGTTGCCTGTTAATTTTGTTTATTTATTTATTATTATTATTACTCTCCTGATCCCTTATTTGGTTCCCCTATAGTCCTCCTATAAGTGAAATCACCTGATAGTTTTCTTTTTCCTTCTGACTTATTATACTGAGCATAATCCCTTTCAACTCCATTCAAGTTTGCCACCACTGACATGAGTTTATCTTTTTTTATTGCTGAATAATATTTCATTGTGTAAATATACCACGTCTTCTTGTTGCAGTCATATATTTTTGGATATTTGGGTTGTTTCCACATCTATTTTGTTTTTAAAGATTTATTTATTTATTTATGCATACAAGAACTGTGGTATAGGTCAGAGTTGAGGGAGGTGGGATGAGTCACCAGAGACAGAGAACAGGCAGATCTACTGAAACACACTGCTGAGGGTAGCAGTAGGTAAGACAGGAGAGGTCTGCTGCGTCATGTGGGTCACCTCCCTGACTGGAGATCAAACTCATACTGCAGTGGCTATGGATAGCTTCATAATGCTGTGTCTTACTTAACCTCTTGCGTAACCAGGGAGGTACCTGTTTCCATATCTTACCTATTGTAAACAGTGCTGTGATAAACATAGGGGTGCAAGTATCCTTTTGCATTAATATTTACGTGTCCTTTGTGTAGATTCCTATGAGTGGAATTGCTCGGTCATGCGGAAGCTCCATTTTTAATAGTTTGAGGAACCTCCATACTACTTTCCATAGTGGTTGGACCAGTTTGTATTCCCACCAGCAGTGAAGGAGAGTTCGTTTTTCACCACATCCTCACCAATATTTGTTGTGCTAGTTTTTCTAATATGTGCCATCCTACTGGTATAAGGTGTTATTTCATATATAAGGTGTTGTGGTTTTGATTTGCATTTCCCTGATTATAAGGGATATTGAACAATTTTTCATATATCTGTTGGACATCTGCATTTCCTCTTTGGAGAAGTGTCTTTTTAGCTCTTTTGCCCATTTTTTGGTACTGGATTGTTTATCTTTTTGAGTCATGTGACTTCTTTGTAGATCTTTGTGATCAGTCCCTTATCAGTTGTGTGCAAAAATTTTCTCCCAATCAGTAAGGTGTCTTTTTGTTTTGACTAATGTTTCTTTTGTACATAAGCTTTTTAGTTTGATGTAATCCCAGCTGTTTATCTTTTCCTTCACTTTCTTTACTTTGGAGGATGAGTCTTTAAAGATGTTACTGAGTGCATGTCATGTAGTGTTTTACTGTATCTTCTATATATTTATGGTTTCAGATCTTATGTTCAATTCTTTTATTCACTTTGCCATTCTTAAGATCTCTTATACTTTTGTTGGTCTCTAGGTAGTTTTAGTAGTTTACAAACTTTCCCAAACATTTACAAATGGAATTCTGCACACTCCCTCTGCCCTTCCCTTTCAGGATAAGCTCATTAGGTGAATCAGCTTAATCTCTCAGGTACCTTTCTGCCAGAGCTTTTCCCTGCATTCCCAGCAGAGAAAGTTATAAAAGCTGATCACAAAAGCAAGAATCTGTTTCTTGGAAGGCAGGTGAGGTGGCAGGTGAGATAAGAAAGATGGCAGGTACATAACTTAATTACTGTTTAATCCATTACATGCAGTAGTTGCAAATTGGAGTAACAGGATTCTGGATCACTGAATGCTACTAAAACTTTGAAATGAGAATGAGGACTCTCTCCACTCTTAGAAATTTGTGACTGAATCTTCAATCTCTCATTTATGAATATCTGAAACCTGACTGGTCTGGATGTTCTGGTTTAAAGAGACAAGTCATTATCACCTCTCTGCTTAACAATGTCATTAGAACAAGAATGACTTCATTTGTTTCAAAAGCAAAGATGAGCCGATCATCCTCTCTTGCTTGAAACCCTTTGTTTTCTGTTGTCTTTGGGACATGTCTCCAATGCACCCCCAAATGCACCCACCCACATTCAGTGCCCTTGGTCGTGAGACCCTTTCTTACCTCCACCATCTGTCCCCATTACAGGCTGTTCTCCAACCACATATTTTCTCTTCCATCTATGGCCTGCCATGGTCCCCCTGACCTCCGAGTCTTCTCACATCTTGTTGCCTCTGATGAAATGTTTGTCCCCATGTTGCTTTATCCAGCCAGTTCCTTTTCCTCCTTCATGTCTCAGTCTCACTACTATTTCTTCTAGGAAGTACTTGTGACCCTTCTGGCCTGGCTCTGTAACATGTGCCTTTGCACTGTCCTGTTATTGAACTGTTTTGTTGTTTGGCTTATGAAATCCAAACACTAGCTGTTACTGGGCAGGGAGAAGGGTAAACCAGCCTGCCTGTTTTAAATAGTTTTTGCCCTCCTCTACATCAAGACAAAATATACTCAAGTATGTAAGATTTTTTTTTTTAAGGATTTATTTATTTATGCACACAAGCACTGGGGTACAGACCAGAGGTGTGGGGGGTGAGAGGGTTCACCACAGACAAATCAGGGAGCAGAACAGGCAGATCAACAGAAGTACACTGCTGAGGGGAGCAGCGGGCACAGCAGGAGAGGTCTGCTGCGCCATGTGGGGCCCCTCCCCGGCCGGCAACAGGGATTGAACTCGTGCTGCAGTGGCTGCGGTTTGTTTCATAGTGCATTGCTTAACCCACTGTGCCACCAGGGAGGTCCAAGTGTGTAAGATTTTTAATAGAAAGTGACTTTAATATAGTTAGTGTGCACATAAATAGAAGAGAAGCACCCAAAATTACCCATCCCCTCATGGGTAAATGTTCAGCTGACCAGGGTTGGCCCAGATCAGGACCACCGAGGCCCAAATCCTTGCCAACAATCTAGGGCACCTTCTGGTGGGGACCCATGGGAAAGGGGCAAAAGGGACCAGATAAGTCTAGAAGGAAAGAGCAATATTAAAATCAAGATAAATGCTACCATTCTTACCCTCCTTATGGGTATCTCACCATGACTATTTCAAGTCTCTTTTTCCATGTCTTTTACCAAGTCCCTCATACAAGTCCAAGGCCAAGAATCTTCAAATGTCTCATGGCTCCATGTGCTTCTTCCAGATCTCCTTTTTGTTCTCCATCATTCTCCAGTCTCTCCTCTAGCTTCTCCTCCTCCCTGCTCAGCTCCACCTTTCCTTGGGCGGGGCAAGGAACCTGGAACCTCTCCTTTCCCTGGGACCACCCTGCCAGATAGCCTGCCTTATTCAACAGTATTGTGTTGTATTCCACATCATGTGGCATACGTTAGGTGCTCAACACTTATTTGTTGAATGCTTATTGAATGAAGGAACTAAAGACTGTTGTTTGGCCACTCTGTATACTTTCATCAAGCCAAGAAAGGCAGCTGTCCACAATTTCTTCCCTGAAGTGATGTGTAAGCACTCCACGTGACATGGGGAGGGGTTTCCGCTCTGTCCTTCACACTCATGGGACAGTCTTACTGTGCACTGTTAATGAAGTTGATGATAATGAAGCCAACTCTTATCTCCTTCCATGTGTCAGAACGCTCCTCAGAGCTTTACAAATTCCCACCCTAAGCAGCTACTGCTTAGTTAAGTTGTAAAGTAGGTATTATGTTTTTGGAAGAGGCAGTTGAAGATTAGATGACTATCACACTAAGTGGTGGAGACAGGGTTCAAACCCACATATGTTGGGTCCTACTCAGTTAAACTTCTTTCAGTGAACTGAAGTTGGTAAAATATCTTGGACCCTTGTGATGAATTAGGTGATAGTTTTAAAATCTTATCACTGTACACATTTTGTAAGCATATCTCACTTGCTCCTCTGAACCTTATGGGAGTTATACAAAGTAGGTTTTACTTTTCTCCTTTCTTGCTGGTAAAACTTAAAAACCAGTTGGCCAAAGTCAACCAGCGAGTGAGAAATCAATGGAACTCTAGAACCCAGTTGTCCTGACTAGTTAAACATTTTCAGGAACTCTCTGTGGCCTTGAAAATAAGTATCAAATACCTGGACAGGGTGACCAGGACTCACTCTACCTTTCCTCAGCTTGTACCAACTTTTACCAGTGACCTCACATACAATCAGAGCAGACATCCTGCTATTTTTTCCTATAATCAGTACACATTCAGAGCTTAGCTCTTGATTTACACTATTCTTTTGACACCCAAACAGGAAGGGTCAGATGGGAGCAGTTTTGTAAAATAAGAATGTTTTGCCTGGGTCAGTGTAGACAAGTGAGACTTGGTTGCTGTGATGAGTAAAATGGAACAAGGATAGCATTTCTGCCTTTGAGCCCCAGAATCTGGATTGTCATAGCCAGGCCATACCACATACTTTAATTTATGACTTATTCACCCTCATATCACAGTTTTGCAAGTGACAAATGGACAGTAACTGTGAGAAAATTTTTAGAGTGAAAATAGCCTGTTTCTTCAGTCAATAATTGAAACATCCCAAGGTCTCAGACACATTAATAGACAACATCTGCTAAAATCAAGAGAAAGAGTGAAAAACAGGATATGAGGCTTTGGGGATTAGAGTGAAGGTTATCCAGCATCGACAAAGCTCCCATGACTAGGGTAACTGAGGCCAAGTGACTTGGTTAGGCAAAATAAAAACAACCGGAAAGAAAGCACTGAACTAGAACAGAATTAATTGTTTTCATTTTTCATCAGTCTCTTTTATCTGAATGGTTAATATAGAGACACATAAAAAGCTTTGTAGTCAAAAAAGACAGTCAACTAGATCATTCAGTCTTCAGGGAGTTACGTTGAGAGGTTAGCATTTTCACAATTTTCAGATGACTTCTAAGTAAATGAATTTATCTCATTTAATGAGATTTTTACTTAGTTCTAAAGAAAAACACACCCTTGAAAGGAAGTCATAATGGTTTTAAATATTCTTCAAACCCAAGCTTTGTAGAGTCAAACTATATTTGCAGCTGCAACATCTGAGTATCTTCATGAACTTGGTTGGCAAAATAGCAGGCACTCAGAGAGGGAGTAACATGGACGTTAGTATGCAGAATAATGCATGCACTTCTGGAGATACATTTCCTCCATGACCATTCAGAGGTTGTTTTGTCTGTTATAGGATACCTTCCTTAGTTCCAGAATCAAGGTAACCTTATTTAGAATTACTTATGGGGTTAACAATTTTTTTCTATCAGATAGCAAGTATTTTTGGCTTTTTGGGCTACCTGGTTTCTGTGGAGACTGCTCAACTTGACCATTATCTTGTGAACACAGTCAACAAATGTTTTTTATTTTCTAATGAAACTTTATTGACAAAAATAGGCAACGACCCAAGGCTCTGGATCATAGACTGTTGATCCCTGTGAGTTGCTATGAGAGGCAACTCTTCTTTCCAGATTCTAGCTAGGTTCAATGATTACTTAGGCACTTCTAGTTGACTGTACTGGTTTAAATGGCTGCATATCACAAAGTAGCCAAGATAGTGGCTTTCTGATTATAAATGATAGAAAGTGAAAAATGTCAGTAGAGGTGACTGACTGCTTTTTCCTTTGACTTTTAAACAGATGCCAGAACCCTAATGATAATGTCTCAATATGGAATAGAATCAGTCTGAGGCAGGCTGATCTTGGCCAGCATTCAAAGGGAGTTAGGCACTGAAGACCAACACTACCTCATTCTAAGATGGCGCTACTTATAGGGTGTGGGTCTCCAGGGTGTTTTTTGAACAACAGTGTTCTAATGTTGGCGGCTGTTTTCTTGGAGGGATAAAACTTGAGGAACATGATATTTTTCTTCCAAATGTCTTTCAGCAGAAAAAGGAACATACTATATTGTAGTTCCAAATCTACTTCCAGCCTATAATGTTCAGATTGGACCCTCACAGGCAGGAGAGTACTACCTTGGTAGCTCAGTTATCACCTCTGAATTTTATTTGGCCTATTGTGTTGGGATTGACTTTGTCTGTGGCCTTCTTCAACTCTCACATGGTGGCTGCTGTACACATGCTTTCAGCAGATCTGTCATTTATGAAGCTGTCCCTGGTCAACTTCCTGCAGTAGCTACACATACTTCTGTGAGCCTCCTGCACAGAAGCCCCATTTAGAACTGGAGGTGGCTTTCCCCAGGGAGCAGCAGAGTCTCTAAAGCATCAGTCCCTTCTCCTCATCTGACCCTTTGGGGGTCTGAAAAATATGATCATTTTGCACTGTAAATCACGTTTTCATTTCTAATGAAGAGACAACTTTATGAATCACAGAAGATAAGCATTAATAATGATAGTACAGATATTTCAGCACTAACATTTTATTTTACCTTAAAAACGTATAAGTAAACACTTAACGAATGACTTTTAAAATTTTATGGCCAAGGCTAATTTACTTTCACTGAGTATGAGTGCAGGGGTTAGAGCTCATTTTGTCTTCTCCCTATCAACCTTGCTTTCCAGTTGGAGTTGTATGTGAAGACACTAAAATCAAAACTAGGCACTAAAACTAAAACACTAAAAAACTATGCAGAAACAGTTTTACTGATATAAAATGTTCACATTTAGAATCCATCACTGTGCTTTAGAGAAAGACAAGAGTGTTTGGGTCAACCTGGGAAGCCATTTCAATGAAAAATTAGCCAAGTGATGTATTCAGACTCCAGAGTTCATCCCATTACCTACTCGAAGTATTTCCCAGCTATTCTAGTCTACAGATGTCTGTATCATCTCTGATTTCTTTAGAACTCATTCACTTAGTCACACTGTTTTAAGAAAAGCTGTCTCTATAATGTGAGTATGTCTCATTTTTATTTAAAATATTTGCATTAACATAATGTATTTTTATTATGCACCTACCTAGCTCTTAGCTTAGAGGTGGATAAAGAGGGTCATGGAAAATATACTTGTTCAACTGACTTGATGAGGATACTCTTTGAGATCACCCAAGCACATGCATGTGTGCCTATTTCACTAACAGCAGAATTCCATAAGTGCTCTTTGAAGAGCTCTTCTCTTCATGGCTGCAATGGGCAGATTCGAGAATAGTCTAGATGGAGGACCACTAGACCAGGGTGAAGGTAATGCCTCCTCAGCAAGGAAATCGGGGGCCACTCAAGGGTGTGCTGAATGACCTCATTATCATGGAGAAAGTTCTGACCTTGACTTATGGACTTTGAAGCTACAAAGAGGAACTCCCTAGAAGGGAAGGTTGCTAAGTACTAGAACTGATTACCCAGACAGCTTCTAGCAATACTTTCTCACAGACCTTTGTAATAGGATGGACTCATCTCTGTCTGGGGCCGTTGGGCCATGAGATCCCAATTCTACTTTTTAGCCACAGACATTCTTTGTTTAAACCACCCAAGGGAAAGGGGTAGCCCTTCTCTTATGGAAATTCTGCAGGAAGAGAGGCTCCATAACCTCTCAGAGAACATGAGTTTCATGCTTTATCACTCAGAACTTAAAAAGACCTTCTTGTGTCCAATGGCAAACTCTTTGGACCTAACTTAAATGGACTTTCTTTAGCTATTTCTCTGCGGACATGGAGCACCATTTTTAAAATTTAATTATTTATTGCCTGTACAAGAGACATCTCAGTGGATTCCAGAACTATGCTCAATGCCCTTTTCCTTTCTATTGGTGAAACACCTCTGGTTCCTTTACTTTTTCCATGCAGAAACTCGTTCTCATCTCTTCAATCATGCTGACTGCTTTTCTCTTGCCAAAAGAGGATGTGGGAGGCAGCAAATGAATTCATGCTGGGGCATGAGGCATCTCTGTTGATTTGTGGATTGTGCATGTAACACCAAGGAATCTGACTTCATGGACAGCACATGCTCTTGGAAAATGCAGAGTCTGGTGGGAGGTAAGACAAAGGCAGTACAGAGCAGGCTCCAGCACTTCGGAGGTGTCTCACAAGAGATGATTTTAAAAGACCTTGAAAAGAGGTGGTTCTGTAGAGTCAAATACCATATTTTTAAAAATAGATCAACTTTTTAAAATATGATACTGTTCCTCCACTTTGCAAAGCACAGACTTTCCTCTTGAGTATAAATGTTTCCAATACTGAGCGTGGTGTCATAAAAATACAGTTTGTGAAAAAGCATGCTGACACTAAAAATTAATAGTCTTGGAAGCAGAATCTTTTCAGTTCTCACAGTGGTAAACTAAAGAGATAAATTGACTTTTTCCTTCTCTCTCATAAAGTTAATTGACTTGCCTGTCTTATTTTCCCAGATGAAATACTTTGGATGGAGTGACAGTGAGTGCTCACCATCAGGCACTCTCTACGCTTGTCCTTCAAATGCTGTGTTGTGTTCTGGAACTCTCTGGGTCACAACTGTTCATGGTTATGTGGAGAAAAAAGTGGCCAAATTCTCAACCTTTAGAATAGTTACATAAAAAGACTTTATCCTATTTTCTTAAATGTCATAAGGAATCATGACTTATGTTCTTCCATCATTGAGCACATTTGTCATTTCTTGCTACTCGATTCAATCATTAAAAGTCCTGAAAGGAGAAAGGGGGCTTTCAAAAAGACTTGGAGAATGTGCCTATGCAAATGGGACCTGAGCAGAAATTGATGTGCAGCTTCAGGGTCTGGCATGGATTCATCATGTCTTTAGTCTGAGAGGGAAGGTGACTTCTCTATTGTTGGATCTTTTTAGAACAGCCTGAAGAGGGTGGGGAAGATCATGTCAAAGTTGATGGAAAGCCAGCAAGAATCACCTTTGAAATGAAAACTTTTTATTAGAGGTTTCCAAACTGATTGTTAGTATTTATAAATTTCCAAACTGGCTGTAAAAGAAGGGCTGGGAAGACATTGGGAAAAAAAAAAAAAACAGAAGCACAGAAGAAGAGTTTTGAGGATCCTATGGTGCTGTTGTCTCTGTGTGAATCTGTCTTCTGATTTACTTGAAGAGTGGTTTCATCTCCCCAAAGTCTTCTCATCTTCTGCCTAAATGTTCCCGATCCCCACACTACCCAATGGTTTAGTCTTTCCTACCTAGATTCCTCTCCTTCAGAAACTGCTTGTTTGCCAAAGATCCTCTGAAACTGGGACCTCTTAGAAAATTGTATCCTTTGCTGTGTGTTCATATAGCCATACGTAGGTATTTTACACTTACTGGCAGTATTTTGGCTTTTCTTTAGAAGTCATTACAGCACTTGTTTCAGCCAACTCAGTCATCTAGATGAGCTTGTCCTTGTATTTGATGGTATCTCGTACTTCATAAGTAGCCAAGTCGCCTAAATCCTCACTCTACACTTTGATAAAAACGTTGAATAGAACAGAGTCTGACATGAATTAAACATTAAATATGCTTCAGTGTGGAAATAAAGGTGGGCAGGGAGGGAATAATGGCAGGGGAGGAAGAAAGAGGGAGCCAGATTACTATGGAAAAGCGAAAACATAAGGGTGGTGTGTGATGGGCAGGAATCCTAGCTGCTGGGTGTTCTGGTAACACCTGTGGGAAATCAACCCACCCACCTGGGCAAGCCTGTGTTTTCTCTGTGGGGTTAGGAAACTAATGTGACACAATGAAAATCAACTACAATTCATGACCTTGAAAGTTTGAAGGGAAGCTGAGCCTTTTCTTCTTGGTGGCGTCAGCTGACAGCTGGCAAATGCAGCTTCCTGTTTTTATGGGGGAAATGGATGAAAAATCTTTCTGACAAGATTCAAAAAATTTTCATGGTCATTAAATTACTCCTGGAAAACACTATTTTGATTATTGTAGTGTAAATGAATCAGGATCACATGGGTTACATTTCTGCTTAAGTGCACATGGTTTCAACATGAATGGAAAAGTGGTTACGTCTCGTAAGTTTCATGATTTTCTCTTTCTGATTCTCTGAGCCTCTCCCTTACATCTGGAAAGGACAAGGGAGAGTTTGAGCGCTTCCCAAGAGCTCAAATACACCTGGCTTTCTCCTCGCCAGCACTGAAGGCTTCATGGTTGAATTTTTATTACATAAATAAATGTGGCTGTGGAAAACTAATAAACATTCCCAGCTTCACCAGGTGGGTCTGATGTCCAAAGAGCATAGACTAAGGTCTTTTTGATTTTTTTGTTTCTCTATTTGTCCAGCTTTCAGATTTTCCTGGCCATTTTTTAATATCTATGTCCTCATATCCTCCCTAATATAATTATATCAACTCTGCCATTTCCTGTATTCCTTTTAACTCTAGAAAAGTACTTTTGTAGTTGATAAGGATGCAGACAAATCTCAATATATTTTGTGAGCTGATCTGTACCTGGTGAGGGAAGAGACCAACAGGTAGAAGAAATTGCCAGGCTCTTGGCCCCTGTGTCTCCCCTTAATCTTGAGAGCTGGTTCATAACACTCTCTTGTGGATACAGCTCTTCTAGATCAGCCCCATCCTGTCTTCTCTGGGCCACTCAGCAATTCTTTATTAATGATGTCTTGTGGCAGGTTCCACTCAAGTTTCAAGTGGGGACTAGGAAACAAAGACAAAAATAAAAGAAAACCAAGATGGCCAATTCACTTGAGTGAACCAATTTCACTGCATTGCGCATTATTCTTAATCACAAGATTTTGCATTGTGACCTCATATTTAGCTGGTATAACATGCCTCAGGGCCTTGATTTGTTGCTTTTGAACCCAGATCCCCATGCTCAGGCCTCTCAACTGCTATCCCCAGTGCGAAGGGCATCTATTTGTTGCCTGCCAATTGTTAATTCCCACATACCCACCCACCAAGTTTCCTGCTCTAGTTATTTGGTGGACTCCCTTATTATACGTTTTTCATTTGCTATCTATCAGTTACCCATTACATTACATGATGGCACTGGTGCTGTTTGAATTAAACAGGATTTAGATGGTTGAAAAATAGAATGGAGGGCTCTCCCTGGTGGCACAATGGATTAAGTCTCAGCATTATCAAGCATACACAGCCACTACAGCTGGATTTGGTAAGGCCAGGGAGCTGACCCACATGGCATAGCAGACCTTTCCTGTCTTGCCCATTGCTCCCCTCAGCATTATATTTCAGTAACTCTGCTCCCCACTCTGTCTCTAGTAAATACTCTCACCCTTCCACACATCTGGCCTATACCCCAGTTCTTGTATGCATACATTAAAAAAATCTTAAAAAGAAAAAGAAAAAAAGTAGAATGGAGGGCAGATATTGTTGGCAAAGGGAACATCTACTTTAGATTCTGGATCTACCACAATGACAATGGCATACAGTTCCTTTGCTCTTAGAAAGCTTAGCCTGTCATTTCACCAGGAGGGATTATTAAAAACACAGATTCCCTGACCCCTTCCCTAGAACTTCTGAATCAGTAGGTCTGTCCGAGGACCTGGGTATTTGCATTTTAAGAACTATTCCAGGTGATTCTTATCATCAGCAAGTTTGGAAAACTTAGCAGCAATGGAAATGTTACAGCTCACAGGTAGGGTGTATTTGGAAACTGTGAGCAGTTTCTTCTGGCTGGATTGGGGGTGTGGGATGAGAATCTGGGAGAGATAATTTGGAGGTCAGCAGAAATCCTGACTTTGTCCCAGGCATGAGAAAGTATGTGGAAGGCAATGATACAGTTATCTTTTTTTCTTTATTTTTTATTTCAAATACACATTACTTTTCATTTTTGTACATTGTATATTTCTCATCCCCATGAAATTTCCATCACCAGTTCACCAGTGCACCATCACCGTAGTCTCTTGTGCTCTTCCCACCCATTTTGTTCTTTCTCCCTCCTCCTCCCCTTGGGAATGTCTCTGGTTTATAGTTGTCTGTTTATTTTGATTTTTTATTTATTGTAATTGATTGTTTATCCTTAGTACCTTGTTTGTTTCCTCTACATTCCTCCTATAAGTGACATCATGAAGTATTTTTCCTTTTCTTTCTGTCTTAGCTTGTTCAGCATAATCCCTTCTAGCTCCATTCATGTTACTGTGAATTGTGTGAGTTTATCTTTTTGATTGCTGTGTAATATTCCATGGTATATATATACCACATCTTTTTGATCCAGTCATCTATTTCTGGGCATTTGGGTTGTTTCCATAGCTTGCTTATTGTGAAAAGTGGATGTGGCTGTCTTTAAAAGCCCACTAGCTTTTTTTTTTTAATTAAAATATTTTAAAATTTACATATACTTGCCATTAATTGTAATCCCCATGTATTCCCCATCACCATCTCCCCAGTGCACCATCACCTCAGTCCCTCG
>JAGFMF010011638.1:8082250-8108142 GCA_019455555.1 Galemys pyrenaicus | reverse complement strand
TTTCTGTGTCTTTATTGCTGTTATTGTTATTATTATTATTGTTCTTATTCCTTTTCTTGATCTTTATTTGGTTCCCTTATGTTCCTCCTAAGGGAGGAAGAGTTTTAAAGATGTTTTTTGAGAGGTATTTTAAAGATGGAGGCAGCTTTCACACCTGGAGATGGTCCTTATCACTCCTTGTGGCAGTTTAGAGCCATCAACAGACTAAACTGGAGACAGCACTTTTTCCATCAAGATCTATAGAGAAGAGAAGGGCAAAAATATTTTCAAAGTACAAACCTAACTTCTACTCCCATGCACATCTGTTCACATTCTGGCACGGCAGGATTTTGGCATTTGTCTGAGCTCGTTAATCTTTAAGAAGGTGTAAAGAGATTGTGGAAAAACCTTTCTTGCCAGCAAAGAACTGCAAATTGTATCTTGAATGTTCGTGCCTTTGTATGATAATCAAGTGCTACCTTAAATTGTCACCAGTTTGAAAGATGCTCCTAATCTGGAAAGAGGAGGCGTATCTTGAATATACAGAATTAATTAAGTGCATTTCTTAAGTGTATTTGAGATACTTGGTATTTCCTCTAAGTAAAAACCCCTCTTCAGCTAACACTGCTGCGTGTAAGCTATTGACCTAGCTGGGATGAAGTCGGGCGGATTCTTTCCTCGTGGACAGCATCAGAGGAAAATGCCTCTGCTTGCCCCAGGTGGCCACCTGTGGTGTGTGGCTTGCTGTGCGTAGGAGGGGCCCTTGACATATTGAACACACGCAGTGGAAAAGAAACCCAGCAGAGACAAAACTGTTTGTGGTATAAGAAGGCACATTTTGTTTATTAATAGAAAAGACTAGAATATGCAGCAATTTTCTTGCGAAAGTTGCAGAAATTTATAGAACTTAGAGTACAACAGAACAATTTGTTGTCCCTGAAATTTTTTTTTCATTACCAATAGATGCAGACCATAATAACACGTTCAGTATTTTCTCCATTACAAAAGTAATACTTATAAAACAATATTTGGAAATATAGAACATTAGTGAAAATATATCCATATTTTTGGCATATAAGGGCAACCAAGTTTAACATGTTGTAATTTCTTGCCTTGCCTTTTTTTTTTTTTTTTGCAAAAAGGGTATTTTTGGTTCCTAAAAAATGTTTTTGACCAGGATGTGTGGGTTGAAGGCCTCAGACCCACCAAGAAATGAGGTAATTAGCCGCTCCATAATAAGATAGTGTGGCATGTGACATGCTCAGAGTTACCACAAAAGGTGAAGTCTCAACATGGCGATTCTTCATGTCCTGCTCAAACAATGCAACCCCTTTTATAGACTGTGTTTTATGGATGAATTCTCTTTGGTGTGTTATCAAACTCCCCTCCCCAAGCCGCCCTTTAAAAGAGTTTGCTTTCTTCAGTGCGCTTTCCAGGACTACCTCCCGCCCTGCTGAGTACCTTGTGCTCTCCTCAGATCTCCCCTCTATACCTGACTATATAAAACATCCCTGTCCCCACCTGACCACACATGCATTCTTGGAGGGTCTTAATTTGAACTCTTGAATGAATGCAAACCTATAATTTTCATGAATTAAAGAACTGGTAATCCCCAGCCTCTGGCTAGCAAGTACCCATCCTTCCTTCCTGGAAAATGAACTTTATAAACAACAGGTCACATTTTAAAAATTCTGAGTTTATAGTTTTGTTTTCCAAAGAAAAATGAAGATGACTTATTGAATACTCAGCTGTCATATTTTTTAAATTAATTTTTAGTTGGTCTGATATAAATTTTACAGAATTTAGTTGACCTTGTGGTAAAATGGTAGTAGTTGTATTTGTTGAATGTTGTGAATTTTATGTTTCATATTTTCATCTTATTGAGGTAAAATTTACATACAAATAAGATGCAGTTGGGCGAGGTTTGGCAATTGTATGGTTCTGTGTAACCAACACCCCCACAATCCAGATACAAAACATTTCCACCCCAAACTCCCTTCAGGAAATTTATTCTCAAACATGTCTACCTATCACTTAGAATATTTTAATGTGATATATGAAGATAATTTCTCATCTGCTCACAATCATTCCCCACCCTTCCCCTAAATTAGTGGGATGTGGCTTTAGTAGGTAGGGAAAAAAACAAACTCAGATCTTCTTTCATTTTGGGGATCAAATCCTAAGAATGATGATCATATATCACCTGATGTTGCCCAGCAGAGGACTATGTAGCTCTGGAGTGTCTCTTTCTCACTATCTCCCCTCCCCACTCTTCACCCTCTTTTTCTTTCTCTCTGTGTTTGTGATTATTCATTAAAAAGGCTTATAGATCTTGTCTTTCTTGACCAGTTAAAAATGACTTTCTTCCCAGACTTACAGTAATAAAAATCTTCAGAAATATTTCATTTAATGGCTAAGGATTCACTTAGGATGTCTCAGTGGGCATTTAAAAAGAAAACGCACTGGACCAATAGAGTAATTTGTCACATAGTAAGAACTTGCATTTATTAGTAAGGGATTTGAGCCAAGGTGTTTTAAGTCAATCAATATCTGGGGTAAGAAAGATCTCTGCATTCATAAACCTCTCAGAAAAATTTCCCCCTATTTATCAGGAATGCCAGATTCCTCAGGGTGAAGTGTGTACTCCAGGCGCTGAGTGGAACAGATTTCTCCTTCTAACTCCTTTTTGATTTTTCTCTGAAGGATACTTAGAAAAACTGGAATTGATAGAGTGATACAGTTTGAATTGTATTTTGTCATTGACAGAAACACATTGGTAACTAATGATTTTTCTGGTAAATCATGATAACTTTGAGAAGGGCCTCAAGTCTTAATCTTCTATACAGAGCTAGAAGACCACATGAAGTGTGAAGAAAAATATCTTGGTTTTCTGAAGCTGTTTAAAGTACAAGACTGGAAAACCAGTTGAATAATGTAATAATAGTCATTAGGTTGATCAAACGTTCTGATGGGTTAAGTTTAAATATGCTCTGGAAGAAAGATTGAAAAATACATGGAACATAATCATTTACAGAACAGAATCCTGCCAAACTTGACCAAGAGTCACACTGATATTGGAAACTGTAGTTTTTAAAAAAAAATGTAAGAAATTAAGTAATACTGTTTGGAGTATCTCAGCTGGTAATCAAATACAGAATGTTATGAGATAGTGGATGAGATATTCTTCTGTTTGAATTTTTCAAAAAATGAAGGCTGTTGTTGATTCCTCCAAGACAACTTTGCCTGTAGGACAACAACTAGCATGTGTTCTTACCACCACGGCCATATGTTTGTAATTGTACCCATACACTTTCTTAGGAAGGGAAAGTTTGCAGGCCACTGAAATGAAATTAGTACTTCCAGAGTGGAATCCAAAGCCAACAAGATAGGAAACATGCACAGCCTTCTGAAGAGTAGAATTGGTGAATCATTTCAGAGTGGTGGAGAACATGGGGGCTAATAGACTTGTCATATCTCCTTACAAATGATCTCACCATCAAAAAAGAATGAATATGTCTTTGACTGCTGCTGTTAGATAGCAGATATTACCAGCTGTATCAGTGAGCTTATGGTTTGATTAATTGCATTATTTTTTATTGAGGCAATATTGGTTTACAACACTGTATGTGATTCAGAAGTATAGGCTCCCACCTCTTCAGAGGTACGTCACCACCTCACCCTCACCAAGATACCTGTAGTCCTTCCCCTCAGTCCTTTGGGTTCCCTTTCTCCTTTCTCCTCACTCTCTAGTATCCTCAATTCCAAAGTCAAATTTCCAGAGTTCCTTTGGGTTTAGTTTTGTCTGTCCCTTTGTTTTGTTTTTCTATATTCCACACATGAGTGAGGTCATCTGGTATTTATCTTTCTCCTGACTGATGTCCTTTAGTATAATCTCCTACAGTCTCACCCACTTTATTGAAAATGACAAGATTTCATCATTTTCATCACTGAATAGTACTCCATTGTGTATATACTTTTAAATAAAACATAGTAGTAGACATTAATCAATTTACAATGAAAAAATATCAGAGTACTAGAAGACTTTGAATTTGAATCTTGGCTCTATGGCATAAAATGTGATTACAGGAATATATTTTAACTTTAATGGACCTCAGTTTCCATTTCAATTAAATGCATCCACCAGCATCCCTTACTTTCTATTTAGCACAAGTCCCGTTGATGCTACAAATACACATGAGCACTTCCACTTCTTCAATAATTGCCTGAATGTAAGACTCCACTGTCTCTTGCTTAGACAATTAAATAGTCTCCAAGCTACTACTTTTTCTCCCCCTTGAACTTTGCCCAATATCCTTTTAACTAGCCAGACTGGACCTGTAAGTAGGCCTTGGGTCACATCACCTCCTTACTGTCATTGCTTTCTCACTGCACTGGACACTCTACCAACTCTTCACGATGCCCTGCAAGACTCCATGTGAGCTTGCCCCTACCTACCTCACCTCTAATCACATCTGACCTGCTGTTCCTTCCACACCACCCCCCTCTCCACCATGGTCATCCAGTTCTTATTCCTACACTGGAAACTTGCTCAGTTTTCCACTAAGAGAAACTCTTACCCCATTTCCACATGGCTGGCATCTTCTTATTATTTTTGCTCTATAACTAGTTTAAATACTACCATCTCAAAGGGGCTTTGCCATCCTGTCTAAAATAGCAAACTTTGTCTCTATTTGCTTGCCCTATTTTAATTTTCTTTATGGGATTATTGTCATCCAAGATTATTATTTTTTTTAATACTCTTTCTTATTAAAAGCTAAGTTTCATCAGGATGGACTTTGTCTTGTTCACTATTCAAGCACATAAGGAATACTCAGTAAACATTTTATAAATGAAAAATAAATTTTAAATGGTAATAATTATAAAATATCATCTCATATTTTGTAAGAGAGTGTATACATATGGGTAAATTCTTGAAAAACAATGAAGTACTAAAATAGTAGTTATTCAGACATTCGATTACTAAAATGTCCAAATACCTTGTGTATTTGAACACAGTACTGGGCAATGACTCCATGAGCTCCAAGTTAGGTCTTAAAGTTAATTCAGTTTTCTAATGGAAGGGAAAAGGAATGAGTTTAACCTGATTGAAGAAATATTCATGACTTATTTCATGATTATACTGCTTTTATGCATTTTTGATGGTTATCATATTCCTGGCAATTGCAAAATATTTTGTCTCTTTGGAATCTTGGGGGCCTGGTGAATATTATGTTTGCAGTAATGCTGCCTATTCTATAGCAGTGTTTTCATCCTTTGCATCAATGAAATGGGAATAGTGTTTGTTATTTGTGCTAATCAAATATGCACAGTCTGCATGGCCCTTACTGCAGATGCCGATGCCATGACTCAGGTTTATGTGAGCAGCGATCTTGCCAGCACCAGTGTGGGGGCAACAGTGCAACCTCCTAATGTAATATTCCTAGTGGATTCCTTAGACTTGCTATTCAGCTGGGTCTACAAATTCTCATTTTTGCTATAGATTCCACTAAGCAGGGATCAGAACAGGTAGTGTGGCCAGCTTAAAAGAAAAATCTAGAATGCTTGCTGAAATTTGAATTTCAATAAACAAGTGCTTTTCTGTGTAAGTATGTTGGGACACACTTATGCTAGATAATTATTCATTGTGGTTTGAAATTCAAATTGATGTGGGCATCATGCATTTTATGTATCAGACCTCAGTATAGGCAGAAAGCTGGTGGCCTCTTTCCTGTGTGTGAGTCCTCATTCTGTGATTCTAGACCATCACTGGAGCATTGGCTCAGAGCTCTGCAGAGCAACGGGCAGGAGAGTGCTCAGACTGTGCACGTGTAGCATTGCTGGCACAGTCCTACCCCACTGTATCCCAAGTACCAAGAATATTTACTATGCCTCCTTTTATCTAAGTGACTTGAACATATTTTCCTTTATTTGCGTGGCAAACAGACATCAAGGAGTTTTCCCCATGATGCTTGGCTAACTCCATATATCTCTTGGCATTTTTGTGAAGAACTTGAGCACAGTGGATTAAGTGATCAGTTGCTGCTCCCAAGGTTTCTGTCTTCTCCTTCCAGAATCAGAGGTGGACTGTATGTGAATCTGATGACATTATAGGTTTAAGGCCATCCCTGGCATAGATCTCTTCCCAGCCCCTGTACCTCATTTCGTATCATTTTTCTTAAAACAAGGACCCTCCCAGTTGGGATAAATTTCAGACTCCGTAAAGACCTGGACCCCGTTTTCCCACCCCACCCTTGTTGAGGGAGAAGTCTAGTGCACTAGCTCTAGAGAATTTCTGCCTTTGATGATTTCCAGATAAAATGTCCAAATTGTCAAGGCAAATGTTCTGCATTTAGACAATGGTGCTTACTTATTGTGAGCCCCAAACAACCTGATTCACTTCAGTCGTTGGCTTTTCTCCTTTCCTATCAGTCATAGTTGTCACATTATGCTCCCAGGAAGACGGGGCAGGAAGCCAATAGCCAAGCATATCCTTCTGTTTCCTTTTTCCTGGCAGCACCTAGCTTGGCATGCCTGCAGCCAGTTACACTTCATGCTGATTTCAAAGTACAGTCTGGCTCTCCAGGAGGAAGCTGTATGTTCTCTGGCTGGTACCAATAGTTCATCCCTTCATTTCACTCTCTTTAATTTCATAGCCTCTTGATATACTTTGCTTCAGTCCTCAAGCCCCACTTAGGACAGCAGACACCTCTCACAGCCATGCTTAGCTTCAGCCACCTGGACAAAAGCCCTGGAGGTAGCGCAGGCTTCTGTAGGCCTCCAGAAGTATTTAGAGCACCATCAGTAGAGATAAGGGGTCCAGGTAGGGCTGGTTCTCAGGGATGGGAGGCATTTGGTTTCCTCTAGGTTCTGTTGAGGAAAGATTATGTTGGGGTTACCCAGGGCACATTCCTGGGACCATGTCTCTCTTTTTAGACACTGTCATTCCATGCCATCTCATTATTGTCATGTCTTTAAAAAGCATCCCATTGCTGACAGATCCCCAGTTGAGACCTAGGAATTAACTGGAAAGGTCTAGAGAAAGAAGCAATGGGATACAATATGGCCTTAAAGGATCAACTCAGAAATCTTCCCTGATCTCAAAATTTATTCATCTCTATACCTGGAGGTCCACATCACCTCTTGGATGTAATGTGCCCCATATTCCTGAATTTGCCTCAAATCTTTTTACATTTTCTTACCTCAGTAAATGACTGCTCCATCTTCCCAGGTACTTGAGTCATTTCAACACATAGTAGACACTTTTTATTTGGAACATAGTAGACACTTTATTGTATGACGAAGCTGATAGATGGATGGCTGGGTGGAAAGAGAACAGCGTGGGTCTATTGAAAGAGGTGACTTTAGGACCCCCAAAGAAGTTTCTTGAATGGGGAAGTTTCTGATTGACTTTCTGCTTGAGTGTTCATTCCATATTTTGAGCTAGATATCATTCACTGAGGGAGACTTGGACGGTTTTTTATTTACTTCTTGGCCAGCTGGGCAGTTTTCTTCCCTCTCTCCCCACACATCCCTTTTATCAAAGGAAATTCTTTACTTTCAGTCTCATTTTCTTCCTCTCCCTATTATTTTCCTCCTTGACCCTCTGATGTGGGTAATTTTCTACAAATCTATGATGCCTAATAAATAAGAGAAAGAGGAAGAAGAATGACAAACGTGTAGCAGAAGGAATTGACTAGTGAGATTGAATGGAGCTCCTTATTAATGCAATATAGTAAAAAGAGAAGATGTGTTACAGGGCAGGGAGAGGAGCACCCCAGAACCTCCAAACCTGCCCTCTCTGAATGGGTTCTGCCATTCGCTGCATTAAGACAAACATAGAAGGCCTTTAATGGAAAGGAACTTTAATACAATTAGGGTACAATACAGAAAGGGCAAAGAACATAGTTACTAAGTTAAGCATCCAAAGTTACCCATCTCCTTGAGGGTAAAAGTCCAGCCAAATAGGATTGACTTAAAGCAAGGCCTAAAAAGCCTGCCACATGTCTAAAGAACCTTTCAGTAGAGACCCCTAGAAAAGGGTCAGAAAGAGTCAGACAAATCTGGGAGGAAAAGAGCAAAATTAAAATTAAGATGAAAGCTGCCATTATTAAGCTTCCCCACAGGTCTCTCACCCACATCTGTTTTAACCGGTCCAAGACCAAAAAGTAAGGACAGTTTCTTCACATGTCCCTCTGCTCCATGTGCCTCCTCCAGGTCTCCTTGATGTTCTTCATTATCCTTTCTTTTTCCTTCCTTCCTTCTGTCTTCCTCTCTGCAGAATTTTCTTTCCCTCCTCAGCTTCACCCGCTTAGGGTGGAACTGGGATTCTGGAACTTCCCCCTTTCCTGGGGACAACCCTGTTACAGATGGAGATTAAAAGCTGAATGGACACAAGTATAGAGGGGGAGTTTGGTTGATAGGCAGTCAGTGAAATTCCAGTGGGAACAATGCTGAGGGTGCTCAGAGAAAAGCAGATATAAAAGTGTTGCCACATCACAATGTGTTGTTCATCAGTAATGTCATTTAAGATATGAGAGGAAAGAATAGCATCCTCTATTTTTGCTACAATATTGCTTGAAAAGGCCACATGTGAGTTCCCACTTTCTATAAGTGGAAATATAGCCCACTCTTAATTGCTCTGTCAAGAGGCAAAGTCCACTGGAATAATGACAACTAGCTAGTTGTTATGCTGTTTTCCTGGTTGCATGCTTTCATTTGTTACTATTATTGTTGTTATCATTGCATATGGGTATTTTAAAGGGAATTTTGTTGATATCACCCTCTGTAATGGGTACTTCTAGCCCAATAAGATAATAACCAAGACTAAGTTGGGGAAAATGTCAATGGGTTGGAGAGGTAGGAGGGTAACCCATTATGGAGAAATGTCAAGTTGAAGCACCAGAAAATAAAGAGAACGAAAAAAAAAAAAACAAACAAAATATGCTTCATCTCCATATTTCTGGGTGCTGAGTCATTAGAGTTCATCTTCCCCTAAGGGGACACTTGTGCCAGGGCACAGCAAGCATTTCATTTCACTGTATGTTAGAGCTCCTGTCTGGACACTTTGGCTTTTCTATGATGAATGGCCACTAGGCAAGATACCGAGTCACCATCTTGGCTGAGTTGTGATTGGCAGAAGAGGCCGCTGATTCTGCATGGACGTCTGTTGGCCAACCGTGATGGCAAATAGACACGTGCATCAATCCTTTCCTGATAAAGGAGCATGATAAAGGTCTGGCTCCCTCAGAGGTGAGGGCCTTTTACAGGCCACCAGGTCAACCACGGAGAGCAGTAGAGGTGCTACCTGTGGTGAGGGGAACCTAGACAGGATAATGGGGAAAGGAGATGATGAGGGTCAGTGGTGACTCCAAGAACAGGGGCAGGAGGAGGGGCAGCAGTTCATCCCATGACTCTTTGTAGATAGCCAGTCGGTGTCAGCCACTTCAGGGACTATCTCAGCTACAGAATTGATAGAAGTGGAGAGGGAAAATTCAGGCTGAGAGTTGGCCAATGAGAGATTCCAAAGGGAATAGAGTTGAGAGTCGTAAGAAGGGAAAAGCAGATATAAGCCTTACCAAGGTCACTGTTCTCTCAGGGGAGCCGTCTGCACTGACTGATGGAGTAGGGGAGTGAGGGGCCAGTTATTTTAGTCCTGAGCAGGAAAACTCTGTGGAGTTGCCTAGGGTCTATATCACAACTCAAATTCTTCTGCTCAGTCTCATCCCTTAGCCCCTTCCAGGGCTGTTGATTCCAAGGGAACACATATCTACCAAACAGGAGGCCCACCTGGATAACCCAACCTATAGTAATGATAAATGCCTGGGAAAGGGGGTGGGGGGCTTTTGCGGGGTTGAAACTGGTAGGCAGTATGAAGTCTGGAGCATTTTTTATTTTATTTTTAGCAGATGCAGTATTCTGAGAAAGGGATTAGCATGATTAAAAATGGTGGCCAAGAAATATGATTCTTGTTGTATTGGAAGACCTGGAAATGTAAAAGGCTAAAATATAAAACAGACTGAGACTGTTTTAGGAGTCTAGGAATGAAATCCACAGGCTACCAGAGGCTGTGGTTGGAGGGGAAGACTAGACAAGTTATTTTTCAAAAGAGAATCGGAAAGATTTAGTATCAACCTGGATTGAGGATGAAGATCAACCAGCTAGAACAAATACTGATTCCCAAGTCAAGAGCAGCGGTATCTGAGAGACTGCTGAGAGCAGCAGAGGTATTATCTGTGGTGAGGGAGCCTAGACAGGATAGTGGGGAAAGGAGATAATGAGGATCTGTGGTGAAAGGTCTCACAGACAGGGCAATATCCCCAAGTTTTCACATGTGCAATTAAAAAAAAAAATCAAAAACTATTTAAGTGGACATTTCCTTATGTTGGGAGCCACCTGAATTGCCCAGTCCTCCTTCAGGACTTCCTAACCAGTGCTAGGGCGCCATGACCACGGGGTTGGGGGCTGAGAGCTGACCTGTCTTGGGTGGCATCTACTGGGAGGGCCTATAGACATTGTCTTAAAAATCAGTGTGAGATGATAAATGCTAGAATTTTTGACTCAGATTAGATGTGGAAAGCTCTTGAAGGAGACAAGCTTGTAGTAAGTAGTGTTGAGATTATAGAAGTCACTTCAAACTTGTTTATCTCCTTCCCCCTTATTTATGTAGCAAGGAAGTTTGTGCCTCTAGATGCCTCCGCAGCTTCCTCAGACCCAGAGTAAGACTCAGACCCAGAATGAGAGGTTTGGGAAGGCAGAGAAAAGAGGTGGAGATTCTCAGTGTCACCATGAGCCACACTTATGCTGAGAATTGAGTCACCGTAGCAGGGAGATGCTGACTTGCATATAGTTTGCCCTGAGACTGGACAAAGCAGGATGCATTTATTCATTCACACTGCCATTTTGGGGATCTAATTGTCCCTATGTAGCTACAGAGGGAGAAACCAGGTGGAATGCATAATATCCATGGCCTATAAGAGGAAGAATTGGGGCTTCTGGGGAGCAAAGGCTAGAAAATGAACAGATCGAGAGGACTGATTTGTACCTTGCATCTGAGAAGTTACTGGGAGGTTGACCAGAGGTCTGCATTGTCTGTTGCTAATGGTGAGACTGATGACTTGTACTTGATCACAGTCAGAGAAGGGAGGACCTGGGAGGGGAGCTGGACAGGCCAGGACATGAGCAATGTACTTGGCCCCCTAGCTTACTGGTGCTGGTGAGTTCCACACGCTGGTCTTGATTCAAGAAGGAAGCACAGCTAATAGCACCCTCCACAGGGAGCACATGGGAGGGGCAAGCCCCTGTGGACTCTTTCTTGCCCTGCTGCCTGTCCTTGCTTGAACGGCAGTGCTATATTCTGTCACTTTTCTGAAAAGATTCCTGAATATTGTCATTTTGGAGCTAGTGTCTGTTGCTATCTCTGGTGCAGGACACACATAATTAAATTAAATTGCATGAACCAAATAGCTATTTGATGCCTTGTGCCTATTTGATGCCCACAAAATGGCAATTCTTATAATGCCAATATCTCCTTTTCTTTATATGTGTCTTTTCATCTCAAGTTCTAGTTTTCCTTGCTAAATGGATATAGGAGCAAATCCCTTCAAAAATACCTTTTGGTTTTAAATGGTAGAATTAACAAATACTTTTAGAATTGTATGAATTTGCAAGACATAGAAAAGCACACAGGACATTAATATCACGGAGAAGTTACAACCATTAAGAAGACATTTTCAAAAATTGTTATTTTTAATATTTTTATTTATTTATGCTTATAAGAGCTGGGGTACAGGCCAGAGGCAGAGAGGATTCACCAGAGACAGAGCGGGGAGCAGAACAGGCAGATCGACCAAAATATACTGCTGAGAGGAGCAGAGGGCGAGGCAGGAGTGGTCTGCTGCACCATGTGGGTCCCCTTCCTGGCCGGGGATCTCAGGGATCTCATGCTGCAGTGGCTAAAGAAGTTCCACAATGTGGCACTCAACCCCTTGTGCCACCAAGGAGACCCCATTTTCGAAAATCTTTCCAGTTTTTATTCTACAAATAGAACGTTCCTGATTCCCTTCTTGCTCACTTGTCCATTGCTTTTATTTTGTGAAGCACCATTAACACTGGCAGACATGTATGGCAATCATTGTCTCCTTAATTGAAGCATGAACTGGACGTAGATAAATAACTTTGCTGTGGACTCACCTTGGCTTTGGCTGCTCTGAACACAACCACATCTCATGACTTGGTCTCTGAATATATCCATGTCGTAGAGTTTTCCATGAGGCTGCAGGTTTTTCCCAAAGAAAGAACCAAAGAAACCAACGACACGCACAGTGCTTCATATAAATGATCTATTTAAACTGCTCAGTGGTGTCCTTAGAATGATGGTGTTAGCTTCACTTTACTGGTGAGGGAGCTGAAAGCGGGAGAGCATCAGTCTCTCCACTAGAGTAGTCCAGCTGCTAAGTGACTCTGACTTTGAGGAAGAGCTGGTCACCAACACCTCCTGCTCTCACTAGCACCCCTGTTTGAGCCACTGGAGTTCTTTGCTTGCACTTTCACCTTCACCAAAGCAAGACCCCCAAACACAAGGCAGTTCATGTCATTCCTCTGCTTCATCCTTCACTGACCCATCCTCCAGGCAGACTTCAGTAATTACATAATTATGATGTAGTAGTGATGTGGTAATTATGATGAATGGTGAACCCTATGTCTGTTACTGCTTCCTCTCCTCCCTGACCTTGCCACTCTCCTTGACCTCCACTTCTTGGACTCAGGCACTATGCATTTCTACCTCATGGTCTTTTGTATCTGCATGTCTAGTCTGCCTGGCATCTCTCAATTAATTTCTGACTCTGCTTCAATGTCATCTCCTCTTCAAACCCTTCCCTGCCTATGTGTGTGTGGTTTTGTTTTTGTATTTTTTTAATGCTTATTGAGGTAACAGTGGTTAACAACACTGTGTGTTATTTATTAGTGAACATCGATTCGCATTATTATTGTGTCTTGGAGGTATGGACCATCTTACATAAGAGGCATCCTTTCCAACTCTCACTATCCTTCACACTGCTTTGTTCTTTTTCATCATATTTATTGCCATCATATTTAATGTCAGGCTTAAAAGAGGCTCTTTTCTCTCTGCATTCTGAATGTCTCATTTCAAATATGGGTTGAAACTTGATGCCCTTCCCTGAGTCACAGAAGAGGGGTTCCTAAGTATGCAAAGCAAAAGGACTCACAGAATCTCAGAGCGAGTCTGAAGGAGTTACACACTGTCTTAGAGGTGGAAGCAGCAAAGCTTGGCATTGAGTGATCAAAAGTAAGACAGCTTAGTACAGGGGAAGAGTCACTCATACTGGTGACTCATGGTGGCAGTGGCAGATGCACCCACAGCTACAGGGAGGCAGTGGCCTGGTCAGCACAGGTATCACCCCTTGACAGCCAGGTGGCAGGAGGGGGGATGCACCAACCTGAAAGCCCTGGAAGCAGAAGTCATCTGAACAGCTGCAGCTCCATCTCTGCCCTAGTTCCTGCCCCCCCCATTTCCTCTCTTCCTCTTACTACCCTTCTCCCCCTCCATGTGTTCTGTTCCTCTTCCTCCTCTTCCTTCTATTCCTCCCCCTCCTTCTCTTGCTTCTCCTCCTCTTCCTCCTCTCCTCCTATTCCACTTTTCCCTTCTTCTTCCTCCTTTTCTTCCTCCTCCTCCTCCTCCTCTTCTACCTTTTTTTCCCTCAACTCCTCTCCTTTATTTCTCCTCTTCTTCCTCTCCTTTTTGTTTTCTCCTCTTCCTCCTCCTCCCCCTTTTCTTCTCCCCTTCCATGTAAGAATGAGCTTTGTTTTCCAAGATTGTATTGATTAGGACAAAGACATAAATCAGTGATAATAATTAAATTAAGCTCCTATACGTCAAACTGCATTTGATATAATCATTGTCTTCATTACTTATTAATCTCCCATCAGGGAGCTCTATTATCTCTGTACTGAAGGTAATGAAGCTGAGGAGGGAGACTCACTTTCTCAAGGCCTCAAAATTCATAACTGATACTGTCATAACTGTAATGACTTGAGCCCAGGCCTTGTGGCTACAGGACGCTTGTTCTAAGGCCACACAGATATGATAGGTGGATTCGTATACCTTCGTGGTAGATGGGCTATGGCAGGGGGCCCAGGGCTGTGAAGGAGGAACAGTCTAGAATAGCTTTCAAGTCTAATCTGCATGGGTTGTGAGGCAGTTAGAGGTGCTTTATCTTGATTCCTAGAAATAGTTTCAGACTAATTATTGTTGAGATCACCTCTTAGGTCAAACAGGAATGCTGACCAGAGTGACGGGAATTCTTGTTTTAATCCTCACTTGGCCTTGCCTATAATAGGTCAGTCACATTGTGAGTAAGAGACCTCCTATTAATTCGCAACTGTCTTGAACTCAAAATAGTCAAACTATTAAGCTAATGAATGAGCTGTGTTCCTGTTTTCCTTCTATTCATCCCCCTGAGTCTTTTCCCCAGTGGGCACCAGACATCATGTGAGAGCAGTAAGAGCTATTAGGCAGGGGTTGCAGAAATCCTGACAAGTAGAAAAATCCAGCACTGGAGGAGCCTATTAAGGAGAGAGTAGTCTGGTTCTGATTACTGATAATTATAGATAAGCTGGAGCCGACAGTCATTTTCTGACCACGAACTCAAATCAATCAATTAAATCTTCATGTAGCTGCAGCGCGGTTAATCAGTCCCAGGCACTTCAGGATGATCCATTAAGTCCTACCTCTACCCTGTCATGGCTGCTGGGTCCCATCTGCTGCTCCGACAGCAGGTCAAACACACACCTCATTTTCTGCTCTCCCACTAATCAAGAATGCTGTTAGCTGCGCGAGCCTTCATCCACTGCCTGAACTCACCCTCCTTGCACAGGAAGCTCGGAATCATCATTTTCCTTTCTGAAACCGTGCAAAGCTAAGAATAGTCACCAGCCAGGAGAGACAATCCTTGCAGGAGCCTTTTTCATACTGGGTTGTCCACTCTTGAAAACAGAGGCGGGAGGAGCTTCCGGGGGGAGGAGCTTGGCTGTGACTGCGGGATAGAGAAACCTCTCATGGAGGCTGTTCTTGAGGTGGACTGTCATCTCAAAAAGAGGAGATCACTGGAGAAAGGAGGTCGAGCTTCAAAATCAGATGTGGAGGGGGAGAGAGAAATTCCTGGTTACTCCAACCACATGGATTTCCCACGTACCAGATTACAACAGAAACTAAGGAAGAAGTTTTTAATTGATCAGGGTGCAAACTGGTAGGTAGTCTATAAATTAAAAACTGCCAGCAGATGTGACTGGTGGCACCCACCGTGAACAGAATTTGAAACCGTTGCCACATTTAAGGCTCAAGAAAGTGTACAAGGTTTTAGATTGTTGCCTTTTTATTTTTTCTAGGAAATTTTGAAAGATCCAGCAACTCTCCTCTCAAGCTACCCATTCTCCCCTCCCCAGTTCTCCCCCGCCCTCCTCCCCAGCTAGAGACTGTTTCCTTTGGAATGGACTTCTGCTTTCATGCTCCACACATTCCACAGCTTTCTCTGGATCGGCATCAGCCTCCTCTGTCATTTATGTTACTTCCTGGCTCCTGCAGCTCTTTTGACGTGTGACCCCTACTAAGACGGAAGTCCCTTCTGAAATGATGATCACTTGGTCTTTGGTCCCAAAGGAGGTGGAAGGAAGCCCACTGGTAGCAGAGTGGACCCTTGGATGAAAGCAAGGGACCCTCTTCTCTTGAGTTCTTCTTTGGCCCAGTTCCAATGGCATCTGCCCCACCCCCTCCTGCCCTGGAGTGATATGGACAAGTCCTCCTACACCCCAGACCTCCAGACCTAGTACTGCTCACTCACCCTAGGTTCCAAGGTCACCAGCTGCTTTCCCAGAAGTCTGTCCTCTGGAGGGTGAGCCATGTGACTGGTATTGAGTTCCTAGTTGTGAGGGGTGAGCACGGGGAGGCTGATGGGTAGGAAGTTCTTGGATATGAGACTTGCTGAGAGTGAGACCCTGGGCAATACAGACAGGATTCAGGGTGGGAACAGAGGTGAGCTGGGGTCTCTGGGCCCTTGTCCTCAGGGTTTATGACAAGCTCATAAAATCTAAAAGGCCATGTTCCTCAAATTCTCCTGTGTTCTAGCAGTGACATTTACTAGACTTTGGAAAACACTGGCTAGATGGAGGTCTCCAGAGGGGGAACTACACACCGCTCTAAACTAGATAGCTTTTCTTGGCAAGAAGAAATGAAAGAAGAAACACCATCTTAGAGTAACTCTAGGCCACTCCTATGAGTTCTTTTCCTATTTATGAAGTATTAAGTCATAGGACGTGGTTCTGCCCTGGCTCTTCTGGAACATAAGACTTTAGACCAGAGAGTTTGGTATTCTCTTTGAGCTTAGTTGTTCAGTTCTCTTGGGTTTTCCTTATCTGATCTTGGCTGACTAGGCTGCACCTATTTTTGTTTTTAATATTTTTTTTTATTGTCTAGGTGACTTTGGTTCTAATACTGTGTATGATTTAGAGGAATAGGTTCACACATGCTCAGATCTATGTCATCACACCCATGAGCAAACCGTCCTCATCTCTTTACTATAGAACATTGGGCCCCTTCCCTCCTTTGTTCTTACCTTCCCCTCAGTAGCCTCAATTCTGCAGTCATATTTCTAGGGTTTGTCTTGGATTAGCTCTGTCAGTTCCTTTGTTTTATTTCTCTGTATTCCACATAGGAGTGAAATCATCTGGTATTTGTCTTTCTTCTTCTGACTTACTACACTTAGCATCATCATCCCATCGAGTTCTATGCATGTTGTGGAGAATGGCAAGATTTCATCATTTATTACAGCCAAGTAGTATTCCACTGTGTATATAGCCCACATCTTTTAAAAAATTAATTTATATGTATTTTACATGATTGCTTGTTTTTAAACAATGTTTGCTTTCTTTTCTCAAGTTTAGTCCCCATAGAATTTCTACTACCAACTAGTCCATGCACCATCACACAGCCCCCTGTTCTCCTCTCTCCCTCTTTCTGAGCCCTCTGCCTCCCTCTCTTCTGCAGGATGTCTCTGGTTTATAATTGTCTGTTTGTATTTGTTTTGCTTTGTTATTATTTTCCCCGATCCCCTATTTGCCTCCCCTATATTCCTCCTATAAGTGAAGCCACCTGATATTTTTCTTTTTCTTTCTGACTTATTTCACCGAGCATAATTCCTTCTAGCTCCATCCATGTTGCTTCGAATGGCATTAGTTTATCTTTTTTGATTGCTGAATAATATTCCATCGTGCTTTTATACCACATTTTCTTGATCCACTCACCTGTTTTTGTAGCCCACACCTTCTTAATCCACTGCTCTGTCTTTGGCAGTTAGGTTATTTCCATACCTTGGCCATTGTACACAGTGCTGCAATGAACATGGTAGTGGCTACGCCAAAACTTCATGTTTGGTCCTACTCCCTTTGTGGCACCCCCACTATGAGAATCAGGAGTTTTTGTTTTAGGATTGGGATCATCTGCTGATGCACTCAGGGATTTACTTGGATGTGATCGCTTCTTGTCTTTGTCTTTGAAAAGGTGTCCAGTCCCATGACTCCCAGTTGTTCACCAGATGTGCATGGACTTGTCATTGAAGATCAAGGCAAAGCATCTCCATAGAGTCTGCCTCCTTGATCAAGGAGAGAACTTAATCTTGGTAATTTTTGTAACATACCTCAGGTTATGATAAGAAAAGCATAATGCTTCAAGTAAAAACACCAGCAAAAAACTGGTGAAATAGGCAGACTTGATTCCATTTGTTTTCATCAAATTTAAGTTCAAGCAAATTGATGGGATGAATGAATTGGCCAGTTATGATTTTATTCAAATCCTGTCAAATTAGTTAGACTTATAAACACAGCTGTGGGCTCTCCAGGTCACAGTGTCAATTACAATTGCCAAAAAGGAGAGCTATGCTCTCAGGGTTTTAAAAAAGTTCCATTTCAACACTTTTCCTTTATCTCTGATCATTTTGGCTGTGTTAAAAATCACCACACCATCAAGTAAACGTCAATATTTGGCCACAAATCACAGAGTTGTAGAAACCCTAATAGCAAATGGACTATCATCACTTTCCATAATTAGAGTAATAGAAAACAGATATCTAAAAAGGCATTTCAGTGATGGCCAACTTATCCTTGCCATCTAATTTGACCTGAGGATGAAGCTGTAACCATGTTTAGGGTGGTATTGGCTTATTCATTTGTTGAAAGGTCCGAAATGTGTTAAGAACACACAATTTGTGTTTGGGTGTTTACCACAAGCCACTCCTGGAAGAAACCTTTTTTCCCCACTAAAAATTTAAAAAAGAGAGATTTTGGTATTATTTTCCTTGTTTATTATCATTTCAAAAAATGACGTATTTAAAAAATACCTTGGAAATCACTGCTAGCATCTTTGCATTGTTCTGCAGAGGCACTGCAGAAGGTAGTGCTTTCAGAAGGTAATGTGCTCCAGCCCCCCAGATGATCAGTTCTCAGCCTGGCCTACACTTAGAAATCATCTGAGCGGTCAAAAAGAAAGGCTTATCTCTTGATTCCAGCCCAGAAAATCTTGGTGTGTCGTGAGTATTAGTTATTTAAATCTCCCCAGGTGATTCTAGTCACATGTGATAAACTCCAATGGCGTGTAACCTGGTGCATCACAAACTTTGCGTGGCTCCTTTTTACAGATCTTCTGGACAGGTAGTTAAAGCACAGCTGGAAGACCTGCTCCCCAGACAGCCTGATTCTCTAGTCTGGCTTCTCACACCAGTTTCGGGGTGATGCTGGTGGTGGTCATGCTGAGCAGCGCTGAGGTAAGCCCCTCATTTATCTCCCTCTCTGCCTACCGAGCAGGCCGAGACCACTGGGGAAAAGTCACCACCAAACATGCTCATCAGTCTCTCAAAGAGCATGCGTCAGAAATGTTAGATTGCTTCCGAGGCAGGGCCAAGCCAGTAAACAAACTCCTGAAACCCCGTGGGATTGTTTTAATAACTGGAATGTCAGCACAAAGCGTAATTTATGTTGGAAGAAAACTGGGAACGAATAAAAAGAGAAATTCTGATCACATAGACTCAAAATTTTCAAAACACTCTGTAATCCAATATCAACCAGAAACAGAAGAAGAGGACAAGGTTAGCAGGGACATGAGAGAGGCAATTTTCATTATCCAACCACTTGTGTTTGTTTTCTTGGTGCATCCACATTTGATTTGGGGTCTAGAAAGGCATCCATTTGATTTTTTGTTCTGAGACAATTTAGGATGGTCTGATTTATGCTTTTTTGATCTTATACTGGTGGGAAAGGATATGCACTGAGGAGAGCCCATGCTTTGAATTTTGCTCTCTTCCCACCCGCCCGGCAATGTGTGATCTGAGGGTCTCTCATGGTGTGGGCAGGGATAGCGAGCTCAAGCGTCTTTCTGCTCAGCCACGCCCTCACCCGGGGGTTGGGGGTGAATCCTCTCTACAGTTTACTGTGTTCCCAGCCTTTTCAACTTACCGTATTTCAGACTTCCTATGGATTTATCAGGGTGTAGGCAGAGCCCCTCCATTTTGCAACAGAAAATACCCCTAGACTACAAATTAGGGATAAGTGGAATTAAACTCTAACCACAGAATTGCATTCCTCCTTCAGGACCATTAACTCACTAAGTTACATTCCCTCCTTAGGATTAACTGTTAACTCACTGAATTGCGCCCCTTATTCCTTCCTTAAGATTAACCATTAACTGGCTGAACCTGCATTCCTGGGATCTCAGAAAATTGGTAGTGTTACAACCCTAATACAATTCCCTGTGTCTCTCTGAGTTGGTAGTGGTCTCAGAAATAAAGTTCTGCTAGTTGCTAAGAAATACCCTGCAGGGAAAGTCAGACATCTTGACTCATGTCACCTCGACCGCCGGCACCTCCTCAGACCTGGAAATATGAAGCCTTGACTTCCCTCACATTCCTTGTTCCTTAAAAAAATCCCAGTACCCCTGTCATTCAGGAAACCAGGTGTTTTGGGAGACATTTCCCACCGATTCCCTTGATGGTCATAGATCCCTTCATGTAAAGACCATTCTCGTGATTCAGAGTTTGCCTTTGTGGGCACCAGCGAAAGACCTGCTTTGGTCATTTGCAACACCATAATCCCCCCAAAGTAGCAGAGGATCAGCGCTGGTTTTGTGACCTGATGGAATGATCAGCTCTCTAGATTTGCCTGAGCTCCTGATTTGGTCATTGAAATTTCTGTGTTGGAAGCCCTCGATTCCCTAACACAATCCCTGAAACATGGCTGTGCTTGATCCACCCTAAAATGAACAGACAGTTTAATCCCTCTGTAGCTCATTCTCTTTAACCCATCAGATTTCAATGATAGAACTTATCTCTGTGAACTGTTGGGAGGATTAAAAATGAAAGCGTAAAGCACCAAATAACTGGCTACCTGGCTTCTAGGAAAAACTGAAAAATATTGGCCTCAATAATTTTTTCCTGGCTGTGAAATTTTGGAATGGTAGGATATCTAAATAAAAAAAAAAAACTGTACCCATTGCTTTAGAACATGCCTATTTTGTCTTGATGGGTGGTTTGATGGTGACAGGGAATAACGTTTTTCTAAACTAATGAGAAGTTCTAAGTGTTTGCTGGCTAATTCTCAGTACTCTAGTAATACACTTTGGTCTTCATGCTGTGGCCCTAACATTTTTATTTACATGAGTTCTCTGAAAAAGCTATGCACACTATTGCCTACTTTAAGAAAACACAGCTGAATCCTGACTGGATGTGGATTTGAACTTGTTTGTTCACATAAAGAGCCTTCTTTTTATTCATCTCAGGATTCCTTTCTCTTGGCAATTTTCTGTGACAGAAATTTTCTGTGTTGGTGTAAATTCTCTATATCTGTACTGTATTAGCTGATCACCACTAAAAACTCTTGGCTATAGGGCTTTTGAATGTGGCTGTGGTGACAAAAGAATGGAATTTTCAAATTCATTTAATTTTAATTTAAATTTGGAAGACCATCCATGGTTAGTAGTTGTATAGGAAAGAGGGGGTTCAAATACATTTGATAATGTTTATTTTGACTATCAGATTAGCTGAGAGAGCATGGAAATGGAGACACCCATAATCATAACCTAGAACAGAGATTGGACTATTTCTGAAAGCATTTCATTCTACTGAAAATAAAGACTTACGAACTGAAAGAACAGTAGTGAACAACTTTCAGAGTGGCGATCCCAGCCTAGAATAGCCTGGGAGTCATGGGTCAGAGTTCAAGTTGTATGGTGGGCCCAACCTGCTGTGTGTGCTTAAGAAAACCACTATGTGCACTGGGTCATTTTTCTCTGACATCTTTTATTTTTTATTAATATAAATTTTTTAAATTTACATATATTTGCTATCAATTGTAATCCCCATGTATTCCCCATCACCATCTCACCAGTGCACCATCACCTCAGTCCCCCGTGCTCCCGTCTGCCCTCAACCCCTCCCCACCAAGTGTCCCCAATTTGTCCTTCTCTTTTCATTTTTGGCTTTTGTGTCTGACATCTTTTAAATCCCAACATCTTTTGAAAAGAAGGGCACCTGCACACTGGAAGGAACTATTTCTTGGCAGGCATGCAGGACAGCCATTCTGAGTTTAGCAGTCTTGAAAGAGTTGAGAGAAACACTTATAGTAAGAAAAATTGTTTCTCAGGAGAGAATCTGAGCTACCATAATTGGGTCATAGAAATTCAGTCTTTATCAACTGTGGACACAGAGTAAAGGCTGGAGAAAATCTCTGTTCTTTTATTACCTACCACCTAGTTAGGGAGGGAGGTAAGACAACTCAGTATGACCCAAGGCAGAATGACATCAATATGCTTGTAGGACAAACAAGATGGGTGGGGTCATAAGTAGGTCAATTCCTCCTTCTGGGGTGTGGGCAGGGTGACAGAAGGCTGAGTCTGACCAATCCATGTGGTTTAAGGACACAGCATTTGTGCACAGGCCTTATTTATTTTTTTCTTATCTTGCAGAAACAAATCAAGATAGACATTTTTAGAGAACCACTAGGACTCTTGTGCCTGTTCACAGCTGGCTGAGTTCACATCTTTAACTGTTGATGACTCTAGCACATTTCCCATGATCATAAGCTTCCCAGTCAAGCCCTCCCCCAGTGCTTCTTATGCAAAGGACGTTCTAGGTGATAAGAACCCTGAGATACTCACTCAACACAACAATTTTGAGGACTTGTGGTGGAGTTTATCCTGGGATTCTGACTATATTTGATCTTGCAGCCCTAAATCGCTTGCTAATTAGACTACTATTCCTCTTTTTCTTCTTCTAAGTGCCTAAGAACACTCAGAAGTACCCCTCCCCCCAGCACACACACACACACACACACAGAGTCTACACAGTTTCCTCCAAGGCTCCTGCACCTCTGGTGGCTTTGCAGACCTCCCTCACACAAGTTTCTTAATTAGATCTTCCACCCTCCCCAGCTGCACCACCAGAGCAGCTGCCACTAATCCTAAATAAACATTTCCTATTCTCCTTAGAAACAATTAAGCCTCGCCTGTACCAAACCTTTGGCACCTGAGCCTTAGGCTGGTGGTGGTGCAATCGTTGCCTTTTTGTCCTTGTACATGGAGACTAATTCTGGTCTATTCTTACTAAAGTCCTTTGTCTTGAACAATGGCCTCCGCTGATAGCTCTATAACCTTTTGGTTATACTCAGAGAACGTGGAGACTTATCCTAAGGGCCTTCTACCCTCCAGACAACATAGACACAGGTGGGACTAGGCCAGTGGATGTGTGAGTTTTGGGGTGAGGCTGTCTGTAGACTCCACTAGAGATGATGCGGACACCCACATGACCTCCTTCCACCCTCTGCCTTGTCAATGGAGGATGATGGCCCCAAGTGCTGGTTTTCAGTCTTGGCTTCTCTTAGAAATCACCCAGAGTGTTAAAAAAGAAATGCTAACACCCTGACCTACCCCAGGAGATCTGGTTTAATTGGTTGTAAGGTGACTGTGGGAAATATGATGTTTATGAAGCCCTTAGATGATTCTAATGACAACAAATGCAAGATCGTAAATGTACAGCTCTTATGCTCCCAGTCATTCCCTTATGCATTTTTTGTCAGTCATTTCTTCTGATTGTCAGCAAGACAAAGACAGAAGAGAGGAGGCTTCCAACCTTGGTGATTGGCCTGGCTGGACTTCTCAATGCAGAACCAGCCCAGAGGAAGGGAATAGCCAGAGGGTCTATCCCGAGTCTAATGCCTCTTTTTGTTTGCTTTGATCTCTTAGACCCACATGGGTGCTTCCCAAGAAGTTTCCAAAGAGAGGGATTTATTTCAAAGGGAATCTGAAATGGAAGAGCAAGAAACTTCTCTCTGGTTTGCAAGTGCAGGTACAATATTCAGTCCTGGCAGGGTCATCAGAATAGGGTGCTCTCTCATACCTTTGTAGGTCAAGCTGATCGGGGGCAGTGCCCCCATGAGGAAGCCTTTGTGACTCCTCAGGAGGCCACATCTATTGTGCTTTGAAGTCAGCTTTCAAGGATGCTTTGCTTTTCACCTTATCCATATGGAGACAGTATATCCAGGGAGGTATGGAAATTTAGATGGTATCTAAAGGCACTAAGATCCTGGTTACAGATAGTCCTGGGCAGTTTCTGTTTTACCACATCTTACAGGCTTTGTTCACCAATGTGACAAGCAGCTTCTGGAAAGTTCCCTCCAGAAGTGAGAGATCCAGTGATTGCAGAGTGGCAATTCTCTCAACAGCAGCTTATCCCTCATTTCGACTTTGTTCCATTTACAATTAGCACATTAAATTTCCACTTTAATGAAGGAGCTGAAAAGCACATAACGGGCATAAATACAGCCAGTGTGAGTGCTAGGTAAAATCTATGGCCCTTGACAACAATAGCCACTTGAGTGTTTGGTGTTGTCTAGCATCCTGGTGTGTGGAGTAAGGCAAGAGTGTCAGCAATTCCCAGGTGGTAACTGTTGAATCTAAAAATTCTCCATTTCTCTTGGAGTCTGAGCTATCAGTCAGTCAACAACATTTATTGAACTCCCACTCATTGAGGTGTGGAAAGAGTCAAAATAAACTCAATAACACGTGCATGGAGGTGCAGCACAATTCCTGCGGGCTGAGTGGGTTGTGAGTGTCCCCTCTTCTTTAAAAGGGTCTCAGGTGCTATTTCAAGCTTCATGCATCCACCAAATCAATTTTGAACCTCAACTAGTGCAAGTCACTGCTAGAATGCAGTGCAGACATGAACAAAGGATCTATATACACACAGATCTTACACTATAGCAAAATGAGGGCAGGCAAGTAACAGTTAGTGGAAAACTAGAATTTACCATGGAATCTTTTGGCCTGCTTACATTTTTAATCTAAATCTCATAGTAATCCTTTGGAGCAGATTTTTTTTTTTTTTTTAATGTAGCCCCTTCTCCCAGGTGAGTGGATGAGGAGTTTGAGGCTGAGAGGGAGAGGTAGTTAACTGAGGTCATAGAGCTCCTATATGGTGGTGATGAGGGGACCTCCTTTCTTTCAGTGCTATTACTGGAGTTGGGACATCCTCAGGGAAGGAGAAAGAAAGGGAGCATCTGAAGAGGAGAGATACTAGTTTTAGAATACAAGGCTTTTTAATAGATCAACGACCTCTCCTTTTGAACTCTCATGAATTATTGTTAGAGTAGTTATAAAAATGACTACTGCAAAGCAAAAGGGGTTTTGCAAAGGGAGAATGAAGCAAGAAGGTGAGAGAAAGGAAAAATAAAGCTGAGATACAGCCGGTGGGAACTACCACCTGTGTGCTTCATGGCTCTCCCATCTGAAAAGTTACTTAAAATTCACTCTCAAGTGGATTTTTTCCTCACCCACAAAACCCACTCTTAATCTTCAGATCAGTTTACCAAACACTCTAATGATAAGGCTGATAATAAAACCTCTTTCTTGAGTACCCTGGAGGAGTTTGGGGGGAATGTTTTGAATGCTTACTCCTTCTCAGATCTTTGAAGACAGCACCTAGGAATTCCCCACCAGGGGGGCTCCCCACCCTGCCTTCAGGAGCTCACAGAAATATCCCAGGGCAAATAGCACCTGGGATTCCTCCATGAATTCACTAATCTCCGTGGCTGCCATGTTGGAAAATGTAAAATGCTTCCTAGTTGTGTTCTTCAATTTGACTTGGGTTAAAATGTGTTTTCATGACCCCTGGTATGAATTAAAAATAAAAATAATTTAGTTTTCGCTATTTTGAATGGCGGTTTCCGTCTATAATTAGCCAAGATCTGAATCCTCCGGTCCCTTTCTCCTCGTTTTTTAGAGCAAAAGTTGAGCCGTCAAAGTGGCATGCTGACACTAGAGGATTTGTGTCACTTTTAAAAAAAGATTTATATTTATTTATGTATCTAAGAACCGGTTTACAGACCAGAGGTGTGGAGGGTGAGAGGATTCACCAGAGACAGAGTTGAGGAGCAGAACAGGCAGATTGACTGAGGGGAGCAGCAGGCAAGGCAGGAGAGGTCTACAGCTCCCACATGGGGAGCGAACTTGTGCTGCAGTGGTTGTGGATACTTTATAGTGTGGTGCTTAACTCTTTGCTCTCTGTGATCCAGCCACACTGGTCTCACTTCTGTTCTCTGAATAGGTCATCCATGCTCTTAGCCTCAAAGCCTTTGGACTAGCTATTCTACTCCTCCCCACTCCTTTGAATATTCTACTTCAGATACCTATGTGGTTCTTTCGGATCCAGTACCTTTCTCAGCAGAGGCCTTCCTTGAGCACTCTATTTATTTATTTATTTTTATTTTTATTAAAATATTTTAAAATTTACATATACTTGCCATTAATTGTAATCCCCATGTATTCCCCATCACCATCTCCCCAGTGCACCATCACCTCAGTC
>JAGFMF010011638.1:7994904-8080836 GCA_019455555.1 Galemys pyrenaicus | reverse complement strand
TTGAAGAGCAGTGGTGAAAGAGGACATCCTTGTCTTGTTCCAGATCTTAGGGGAAAGGATTTTAACTTTTTCCATTGAGAATGATACTGGCTATGGGCTGGTCCTATATGGCCTTTATTATATTAAGATATGGTCCTTCTGTCCCCAGAATTCCAAGGGCCTTCATCATAAATGGATGCTGGACTTTGTCGAAAGCTTCCTCAGCATCTACTGATATAATCATGGAGCACTCTATTTAAAATTGCACTTTTCTTTCTCCTTTTCCCATTCTGAGCTTTCATTTTCAGGATACTCTCCACTTCCCAACACACTCATTTTCCTATTTATTATTATTATTTACATAAACAAAAGTGAAATTTAAACTTCATGAGGGGATATCAGGGGCTTCTTAATCATGGTTGGGTGTCCAGGATAGTTCTAGACACACAGAGAATATTCATTAACTATTAAAAAAAATTTTTAGTGATATTAAGTTACCCCAACAGAAGCTAGTATGACTAGCATATAGAACTTGGTGTCTGACATCATGCTCCAGTAAAAGGAACCAGAGCTTTTTTGAGAAATGGTTGATTTTAGGTCTGGGTAGGAAAAACAAATGCTAAACCAGGAGAATCGTGTAGTGCTAGAAAGTAAGAAGGTTCTAAAAATATTCCCAGTCCACAACCAACCAATCGACTAACCAACCAACCAACCAACCCGCCAAATAAACAAATGTCCCCCAAACCCTACACAGATGGGGGGATGTCAGAGTGACTCAGAAACCAGTTAGTAGAGATTCTCAGTGACTGAAGGTACAGTATTTTGAGCAACAAAATAAGGCAGTATTGGATGACAGTTGATAAAATCAATATCCATGAGTCCACTCTAATATAAATAAATCAGTGAAAAATACATAACAGAGACAAATCTCTGTTGCAGAAGAACTTCAAATTATGTATGTAGATATTCCTCCACTTGCAGGGAGGAGGAACATAACTCCCTGCTCCAGTGTGGGCCCAGCAGAGTGACTTCCTTTAAGAGCACAATAGAAAAAACCCTGACAAACATTCCCTCAGCCCACTATTCAAGGTCAACATTAACAGTGGTAACTCATGTGATACATGGTCTGTGCCCTTGATATGACGGTATGAAATGGCATTTTATCTCTTGTTTTCTTCTCCCAAGCCCATAATCCCAATCTCTTCATGAGAAAAAAATTAGACAGGTCCTGATCAAAATAATGGATCACATGTCTCAAAATATTCATCAGAACTATAGAAAGTCCAGGGTACTGTCACAGCCAAGAGGAGCCCACAGTGACATGACAGCTAAATGGAGTAGGGTCCTGGGATGGAACAAAATTAAGGAAACACTAAAGGGAGTCGAGTGAACTCTAATCTTTAGTTAATAATATTTTGAAATAATCTTTTATATTTTTATAATGGTAATTAGGAATATTTTCTTTATCAATAGGCTGACTGTTCTTAATATTGGTTCATGAATTACAACAAATGTACCATACGAATGTAGGGTATTGCTAATAAGGGAAACTGTTCTAAAAAGTGTCTGTAAAAAAAGCCAATTCCAAATGAATTCAGAAGTCAGAAAACCATTATTATGTCTTGAATCTGTCAGTTCCTGTGGGCAATGTGCCAGCTTTCAGAGACTGAATGTTGACATTCAGTCTGACAGCTCTATTAATCTCCTGATACCAGCAGTAACCAAACTCCTTTTCAATCTGGAAAGGAACAAAATGGTCACTTTTCCTCCCATCATCTTTTCGTTTGCTTTTGTGGTACTCTTTAATATCACACTTGTTTTCCAAAGTATGCCACAATTAACTATTCTGTGCCTTATTTTTAAAACTTTCCATTAATTGCCTTCCTCCAAAACCTTATATTTTATCAATAATTTATTCTAAAGCTGTATTTTCTGCATCTTTTTTTTTTTAAATTTTCTGCATCTTTGATGCAAACTTGGAGACTGGTGTTCATCTTCTGGAAGGGTAAATTTGAATGAAATTGTCTGTAATCTCTCCTAGGTGAGATTTGTTATTATAGAGACTAATAGGCTCCAAACAATGGTATTTTAGATTTTTACTATTATACATGTTTTTGCTTGGAACAAAATTCATCAATTGAAAAAATAGAAGTGAATAAAAATTAATAATTAGTTTGTTATGTTTTAGATGCTGAGTAAAGTCCCATCCAGAACAGTCTTTGGCGTTGGTTCCTTAGCATGTGGCTGTGACTCAATTGTTCTTTGATCTCCTACCCTTAGTACTTTGTTTCTCTGGAAAACTCAAAAACAAGAGTGTTAACAATACTGGCTTTCAGTTGGGTTGAGTCTCTTTTTAACTATCTCTTTTTAACTAACCTGAAGATGGCAACCTCAGTCTTGCTTGCCTTTTCCAGGGTGTGTAAACACTAAAATAACCCAACCACAGGTCCCTTGCCCTGCGCTCTTGAACTGTGTAACCCTGGTGAGAATATTTAACTGCTCCAAACTTTGGATGCTTAACTCACAGAATAAGGATGGTACCAACTATCCATCTTGCCATCTTTCATGTTTGGTTGGGAGGGACAAATAAGATAAAAGATATCAAAGTATCATGTAAACCATAACACACACAAAAAAGACAGATAATGGTAATTAGGAATATTTTATTTATCAATAGGCTGACTGTTCTTATTTAAAAGATAACTTTCAGAGAATTTTGAGAATTATTTTTAACAGTATATCTGATGTACCAGAATTTAAATGCTGGTCCTTCTCCCTTGCTTATCTTTCTAGATTTTCATTTCCCCTCAATTATTTTATTTATTTATTTTTTTGCCTGTCAACTCCCTCCATTCTCTGGGCACACTCAGAAACTTTCTTTTTGGTTTAGATACTGGTTTTACCCTTCTGAATTTCCGTTTCTTTATCTGTCCCATGGGGGTAGTAACAGTAATACCCATCGTCATGGGTTATTTGGGGGATTCATTGAGCCAGTACACTTGAGGTGACTGATGGTCTCACAGGAAATTCTACTAGGAACCCAGTGAATATTTGTAGAATAAATTACTGAATTTCCATTAGTGGTTTTCAAGGTGCGCCATGCCTTCTGAGCAGCTTGCTGGCCTGGTTCTGATTGAGGTCCCAATTCTTTACCACCTCAAAGGGGCCAAGCAGGGCCCCATACCTGTATGAAGCAAGGTGGCCATCTTGATGATGGTGAGGAAGTGAAAGTTAATATAGAGATGAAGTCTGGGTCACATTCTTTTCCATTTCAGTCAGGCCTGGACTGGCTTGGTCAGAAAGAGGGGGCTGGAAAACATGATGGAATTGCAGTAAAGGGAACTGTCCACTTGCCCACGAGCCCTGGGTGGTGTGACAGTGTAGCCTGTGTGGTTGGCCAGTGGGTGTGACTTACTTAGACTCTGGGTTCTGCCTACCCCTGTGTTCACCACATGGCTGATTGGTGCCCCCAACACATTGTTACGAGGAGTCGACTTCTGGAAACTTCATTACCAAAGATCCAAAAGGTGCCACCTGCAATAACTCAGAAGAAGATATTTCAGTACCTGCCCTTCAAACTGTATGGGGCAGTCCAGTTCCACAGCTAAAGCTGGGGTAGAAGGAGGAAGGAGAGGTTAGAGGGACAGAAGGCGAATTGATGCTATCTGAGTGTGTAGCAAGCACCACACTAGCCAGGTCCTCACTACCTATTTTTTGGCCTGTCTATAGCATCTTCCTGGGTAGTTCTTGATTTCTCATGGATGCTGCTCCAGGAAACCAGGGACAAATCTTTGAGGCTGCAGACGGTTTATTGTTTTACTCTATTGGGACACAAAAGCCTATTGTATGTAGGGCTTTAGTTGGTGCTTGAGTGCAGGTGGAGGTGACACAGGAGCTGCTGAGATGGGGTCCAGGGCCTTGAGCATGTGGAAACCACTTGTGCTCTGTCCTGGGCTTGGGGGGGGGGGCTCAGGAGCCAGCTTCCCTCTAAGGATCTATTCATAGTGATAGTATCTTCTTGGGTACCCAGTTAACATTTCTGGAGGGAAGACTTTTCCAGGATTGGCCCCTTTTTTGATTTCTGTCCTGTTAGGACTTGGGAGTAAGAAGTCACATTTACCATGCTCTTTGGAAGCCCCCATTCTCTCCAGAAAGCATGAAGTCAGCAGGCTTATTCATGCCCCCCTTTTGTAGGGGAAACCATGTCTTCAGTCAAGTCTTAGTTTCCAACATCTTTTCATTTTACCACAGTTAATGGACACCCTGTGGCCAGTTTTAGATTTTCGCGAGTAAGGACCCTCTGTGACATGCATCAATACCTGTCTGTTATTTGAGTTCCATGTATGTTTAATTTATTTCTCTGGAAAACGCCATGCTTAGCCAACCAGGTACCATAAATCTCTTCCAAAATGTCATGCCTTGGGTTAAGTTCAGGGCTCTTAGACTCTAAGGACTGTGTTAGATCAATCAGAGTCTGTGTTCTCTCCCTCTGTAATATCCCAGCCAAGAGTAAACTGAGATTTAAAAATATTCCCTGGTTTTCAGTGTTCTCCTGGCTACATCTTTGGTAGTCCGGGAAGCAGTAGGGAGCAGTGATAGCTAACATTGTTAGCCTTTGGTTAGTAACTAAGTGGGCAGAACATGCGGAAGTCTGAGAATGCTTGTTCCAAGCAGGATATGGCCCAGAGATACCTGCAAAATAACTCTTCAAAATATTCTGAACTGCATTGCAAAGCTCCATCAATATTCACTGAGCTGAGTCCTTTATACCTAGAAGATGTAAAAGCAGCCAGTTACCAAAAGGTGGCAGTCCTCATCCACTATTCATTTCCTTCCGAGCTAAGGCCATTCTTCTGTTCCTTCTATTAGTTTTTCATAGTAAAATATTATACCCTCATCCTCTACTGGTAAAACACAGCAATAAAACAGACCTGATTCTTTCAGTTGATCTTTGTTTTGATAGATGCCAGTCCTTATCCCTCTGGGTAGACATGCATAAGGTAAATTGTTTGTGTTTTCAGTAGAGCTTGGCTTATAACTGCGTGTGTCTATACACTTATGGCACAGAGCTGAGCACCTTTCCAATAAAATCATCTTTGACCAGATCCAAGATTTTAATTTGTCTCTAGAGTTTGCTTCTCTCAATTTCATAAACCGTGAAAACACAGCTGGAGCAATTTACAGACTGTGGAAAACTCTTGAGTATTTTTGCTGAAGTACTAATGCAGGGATCATGCTTTGTTATTTCCTGTTTCATTGTTGTTTGTAAAACGAGTTAATGGGCAGTGGGCTGTTTCGAATTTGCCTGGCCCTCTGTCCTGTTGCGTGCGCCTCCTGTTGGGGCATGACCTGAATTGGGTGCAAGCGTGACAGCAAAGCTCATTGATTCGAGCAGACACACATCACTGAGAATAAAATCAGAACAATGATTTGGAAAGAGCTAAGCTGGGAGAATTTGAGTTTATATGAATATGGGGTCTGGGATTTTAAACAATGCAAGTTCAGGACAGCCACAGTATTTTGAGATAGATTTTCAGAACCAGCACTGGGCTGGTGACAACGGAGGAAGTCTTCTGACGTAGGGGTCATGGGAAGCAAAGTCATAAAAATGATGGAGAGCAACATGCCTGCACGAAGTGAAGACAGAAAGCACTTCCTGATGCCCAACTAACCTAGAATTTGGAAATCTAGAAACTTCAGTCATTTCAAACACGAGCACGAAGTCATCCATTAAGAGAGTTTTGGAACACCATGGAAAATCTTGATCATCTAGGGCAAGCATTTTTTTTTTTTACAGGAATAAATTCTACTGGGGTTTTAGGACTTTAATGTCTAAATAACTGAGGTAAAGGCCCAACAAATAATAGAATGGGTGGACCACAAGTGGAGAGAGGCAGAACTCGGGGGGACAGGCTCACCTCACCAAGTGGGACGTTGTGAAGGGGACATTTGCCTCTGTTCTTCAGCTCTGTCTGGGGACACCTCTGCTGCCACATGATGACATGACTGAGGTTCTTCAGGTAGACTTAATGTGTGGATAAAACACAGAATTACATGTGATAAAAATGGTTAGAATTAAATTAAACCACTCAGGCTGGATAAACTTCATGACTTAATGTTTTTTCACATTGAGACAGTTAATTATTTTGCTGGATTGAACTATTTATTTTGAACATCTACTGTTGACCAAGAACCGGACTTACTTTTAGAACATGGTAGTAAACAAGTACCGGAAGGGTTCTTTCAGATTTCACGTCTACCCCCAAAATGAGACATCACGTACATTTTATTAAATACATGTAAACCTACAAATAAAAAGAAAAAAATGATTCAATAAAAAAAAATAAATACATGTTAAAACAAGTGCATTTGAGCAGAACTGACCCAGTATACTTACAGTTCTCCAGCAGTGATTGGAGAAAATATTCAGTTTATTGTACGGGTTTGACAAGCTTTGGTAGAATTTTCTTAGTGATTATGCTATTCATGAAGATAAGACTATGAAGTCAGTCAAAGTGCTGTGAGACCACACCCTTCTCTGAAAAGTGTGGGAGAACCGCTTTATGAAAATCAGCTTGTTTTCCAGTTAGCTCGTGGGCTCAACAAATACTGAGATTTCTAGTACTGTGTAGGTGGGGGTGGAAACATTTCATGCCACTTGGTGTGTAGAGGGTGAAGTCCCACTGTTTGGAGTAAAGAAGTGAGATGTCATTAATTCTTCTTACCCACAATGCTTTATTACCAAACTCTAGGAGATGGTTCTGGAAAAGTTCATATGGTATAGGTTTAAACTGCAGTTATAGTTTGTTTTACTTCTTTGAAAACAGGAACATAATTCTAGTAGTGTCTGCATTACTCTTCAGTAGGTCCAACCATCGTTGGTCCAGTTGTCTTAACATGACTCTAAACCACATGTGTTGCACATCTTATTGTTTCCATTGAATTTTAGAGACAGAGTTAGATTGTAACTTAAAGAGTTTGCATGTTCTACTTAAGGCCACATAGAGTCATTGAGCAGGCCTGGGACAGAACTTCTCTTGAGTTCCTCTACTACGGTGTTCACCTCTTCCAAGATTCAGAGTCTACACATTTGCTAGCCCTAACCTCACTGTCTCCAAACTAGAAGATGCTCTTTAATGAATCGTTTTTTTTTAAATGCAGATTTTAAAAAATATCTTTATAGGCTGCTGTTGAGTTTTCAGAATGTTCTGTATGTGGAAAAGTCTGGGTCTCTCCAACATCAACGCATTCTCGTGTTACAGAAACCAAAGAGCCAGTTGCTTATCTAAAATTTTTCACTTTCCAATCAGTGTTCATAGAGATTTTGAGATCTAGCTGATCTCAGGACAACTCCTGAGATAAGGGGCTAGTGTGGTTCCTGCACCGCAGCTCTGGGTCATGCCTCATTTCCAGCCGTTCCAATTCGATGAGATTCGAGAAAGAAATGCCCTTATTCATGCCACCAACCTGAACTCTTGAGTCTGACTGATTTTCTCTCCACAGAGTTCTTTTTTTCCTTTTTTCATTGACACTGCTGTTCACACAAACACAAGGTCACCCTGGCTGCTATTTGCAACTTATAGGCTGACCCAGAAGATGAATGAAGTGCTAAAGCCAAGCGAATCCGAAGCCAGAGTTAAACTAAGTAAGTTTACTTCTCAAAAATTCACACATTGATTTGAAAACCTAAAGGGATTACATATTTTATTATTGCTGTTTTTTTTTTTTTTTTTTGGTGGGCACAATTAAGATTCAACAATATGGATTTTTTTGGTGCCACCCACACAGTCTTGCTTGTTTTTGAAACTATGGAAATTTCCACCCAGGTTGCATTTTCTTTGTTTCCGCCAACATTTCTCTGCTCAAATGGTTTCTTTTGTGGTTCAATTTTTCCATCCTTTTAATATAGATTTGAGCCCAGCTGTAATTATGCAGTTATACGCTGACAACCCACATAAACAAACATCAACACACACAGTCCTTGACAGGGTGATATCATTGCAGTGAGGGGTTCAAAAGCAAATATAAGTGTGCAACTTGGACACCTGTGTCAGCTCATAGTCCTCCCTCCCCTTACCCTTGATGATGAAAGAATTATCTTCAGTGAAGGTGGAAAGCTCTGTTGACACCCTCCCTCCCAACCCCCAGTCCCAACCCTGGAAGATCAATTTCATGTCAAGTTGTTTAGATTGATACTGAGGCCACCTGGGCCTCAGCTGTCAGGAAACCTAGTGGTTTGCTGAAACAGCAGGCAGCTATCAAAATAGGGGTTAGGGGAGAGGGAAGAGAGAGGAGAAAGAAGGAAAGGGAGAGGGAGAAAGAGAGAGGGAGAGCAAGAGCGAGAGGAGGGAACTGGGGAGAGAGGCTATCAGACTATTGGCACACAGCAGAGGGAGTGAGCCAGAGAACTCTCCCAGGCCTGCTAATGTTGCCCTTACCATTTGTCAGGTGCATACTTGACCAGTAGAATAGGGATAATGGGGTCTTTGTAGAATCCTGAGTCAACATTCCCAACAATTCAACCACTGTTCACGGGTTAGAGCTATACCTCCCTGACCCTTCTCCCCTCTGTTCTCAAAGAAATCCCCTGCTCCGTCAGTCCTGGGAGCATTATTCCATCAATTGCTACATTCACTTTTCCTCAATAGGACGGTGGTTAAATGACACCAAGATGTTCCCTCCATAGCAGCCCCTGAAAAGAACTATGGGAGCAATTTTGCATGTTGTTCCACCTGGTTTCTAGCATTTGAGGGCTTAGAGTTTAGATGTTGTGCAAATTTGGATTTATAATTATTTAGTTACTAGGAAAAGTGAATGCCTTTTATGGTAGGAAAAAAAAAGAAGGGTAAGAGGATTTTTCGCTTGTGAGTTTATACAATTCTCGGTTTAATCCCCTTCATTTTAGCATTAAAAGTGGTGAATGCCTCCAGGATAAGAGGCCGAGGGCAGAGGCAGTTTGAGCTTGGCTGGGATGCTCGCCTGCATGGCTGCAGCCGGACACGCTGCTGGCCGTCATGTTGCTCTCCCGTCTATCTTCTCCCCGGCTCCACCTTCCCTTTCCTTGTCACTTCTCACAAGTCCTTTATGTCCTTTCCAAACATCAAGCCAGGTCTAAAACTCCCCTGAAAGGATTCCTTTTCTTCCCTGCTAGCCCTGGAAAGACAGCAGAAGTAATGTGGACAGCAGCATCAGGTAAAGAAGTCCAGATCCACTTTCTCAGCTCCCGTAGCCAAAGACTCGCTCTAGGAGTCCTGGTAATGTGAGTGTAGATTTCCAAAGATAAAAAGTCAGAACTAACTCCAGACTGTAGCTCCCCCACCCCCATTCCGTCCTTCCTGGATCTTTAGGACATCCAGGAAGAATTTTTCAGAGCCCTCAAACATGTGACTGGAAAATGCACTTACTATGATTGAAGTTTTCCAAACCCCACAAAGAACAGGTGGCACACCAGGACTTTGCAGCACAGCCCCCTTCCAGAACACACTTAGTTTTGCCTCTTTATGACAGACACGCCTGTCTCCTTTGTGGAGGGCTTGGTTCACTTGGCAGGAAAACGGGGGTTTTCACCAGTGCTGCCACCCAGGACCCATTCTTAGTGCTTGGCCCATGTAGGGCAAGGAAGGGGAGGGGGCAAAATACGTGTCCTGCACATTTAGACATCATCTACTATCAAATACTCTCTTGAGAAGGTACACCCGCGGCTTAAATTCACAACTATGTGTGCACTGACGGACACTCGGAGACCCTGTGTTCCTCGGTGCATGGCTCACATGTGTGGCTTTCACCAGAGACCCCAGCCCGTGTTGGTTCAGGGACAGATAGTCTTGGTGAATTGCTTTTGTTTTTCTAATTACTGTCCCATGAAAGGATACCAAGGGCCCAGTTTTGTGAGACTCAGAACAATCTATCTCCATTGAAGAAAATCCATTTTACAGAGTGCCGAGCAGTGAATTTAAATTTACTCAAAGAGAATTTGGTTAGCAGAGTCAATGAGGTCCCTTAAAAGGTCACACCTGTTGAAACCAAGGAATAAAATATGTGAGATACACAAATTGCCATGTACCCACCTCCTCACTCCCTGAACACAAGTGTTGAATGTCCACTGGATTTATCTAACAAAGACAAAAAAGACTCATAAACTAGCAACCTAAATTTTGTCTTGCCCCCTGTTCTTTGGTATGGGTTTCACAGAATTATTATTATTATTATTGTTGTTGTTGGTAGGTTTTAATAGCCTCATGAGAATGGAAGAGGACCCCAAGTAAGCAACTCTGTGGGTGCTTGCTCACCATTCTCCAGTGCACAAGAGCGAGGGGAAAGGCGCGGCCAAGGGCGAGGGGGAGATTGATTCATTTTTCACATCCTTGGGAGTCCCTTGGTGGTTTATTTGTTGTGAGGAGCCAAGAAAACAAATCCATTCTAAAATTTCTCTTCCCTGGCAGATTTTTCAAAGCTGAGGTTTCTGTGCTGACAGTGCATGTCCTTTTATCATGTGTTTGGTTTTTCAATATCAAGCTTTTTCACAGAGAAGAGAACATCTACTTTCAATTAATAGGCCGCCCCGCAATTACCCTTTATTCACAAGCCTGTAAACGCTTCTGTGTGTGCGGATGAGAGCTTACACTAACACAGCGCCCTCCAGTGGTTGTCCAAGGCAGCGTGCCCCTCACTGCGAGACTACAGTGATGAATGGGTTGTAGAAAGACACATGGCCACCAACACTGCAAATTTCATGTTCATTTACAAACTGGGAATCAAGGTTTTTTTCCTTCAGTGCCCTTTGATTTTCCACTTTATTTGCAGCTTTAACATCTGTAAATTAGGTCACCGATTCTCACTAGTCTTTATGACTCTTCTTGTATGTAGTATAATTATGTTCTGCAAAGGAACATTAATTGCTTTTAGTAAAATAAGGGGTATTTGGAAAACAGTTGGTTATCTGCATAATTCTCTTGGTTGGATCAAACAGTGTTTGGAGCTGTGTAGACACAAATGAGTTGTAAGGTCATGGAGGGCAGTACCGGATTTTTCTCTTCTTTGTATTCCTGTAATTAGAAATAGAATTTGGACTGTAACAGAATTTTGTGTTGACATACAGATCCAGGGGAAAATGAAGAAACAGAATAGAGAATCATGATTAAGCTGGGTTGCCATCCCTTAGAGAGAATGGATATCTTCTTATGGGAAGGAAGCTAATCTTCCTCTACTCTTTTAGGACAGAATAGCTGGAAAATAATTAAATTGACACAAGAGAGATTAGCAAGGAAAAAACAAACAAACAAACTTTAATTACAGACCCATAGAATATCAACTCATCCTCTCATCATTCCAGTGAGGTTACACGATTTTTGGAAAGGGCAATAAAACTTGAGCGGGAAGGACAGAACAAAGAACTTTGCAACCTCAAGAAAAAAGAGTTTTGCAGGGTTTATGTACAACAGGCTTTGCAAACAGACTTAGCAGATTATACTCATGGAGATAAAGTCATCTTTCATCTTCCACACCACCACAGAAATTTCTTTTTTTTCTTTTAAAGATTTATTTATTCATGCATACAAACACTGGGTACAGGCTGGAGGTTTGAGGGGGGATAGGAGGATTCACCAGAGACAGAGTGGGGAGCAGAACAGTCAGATTGACTGAAATACACTGCTGAGGGGAGCAGCAGGCGAGGCAGGAGATGTCTGCTGCAGCCTGCTGGGGACTTGACCCAGAGATGCTCCCAGCAGGCTGCTGGGATCGAACTCATGCTGCAGTGGCTGCAGTTTGTTTCATATTGTGTTGCTTAACCCATTGTGTCACCAGGGATGCTCCCACCACAGAAGTTTCTGTCCTGTTTTTAGGGAGCTAGGTAATTAGGCCAGAAGACATCATGCCTGGATCTTTTCTCAATTGCTTTCAAGTCAAAATAACCAGCCTGGCATTTATGCACATCTTTGGGCAGCCTGTCTGCACCTCACTGTTCCTTTGTCTACTCCTTTGGGTTCTTTTCATTCATTCTAAACCAATCGGCCAACACAGTTTTCTTTCCTTCTGATCGTCCTGGGGAGAATGTTGATAGAATGAAACTAATAGAAAACATACAGTAAAGTCAACCTGATGCATACTGAAAGCAAGACTCAAACTCTAAAAAGCTCTGCTGATGGGAACCTGGTGGATGCTTCTTGCTTGTTAAGTATTGATCTCACCTCCAAATTGTTCAGAGTTCTGTCCTCCAAAATTCTGGTTTGTGGGAGACAGAAATTTTCCTATTTCTACCTTCCTTATAAAAACAACTCATGATTATTATAAAATATCCAGTAAATACAAATTGTATAAATGTAAAAAGGAACTCCCTCACATTCCATTATCACCCAGAAACATTCTGCTCTATGTCTTGTCCAGGTTTCTTCTATAGCATCTGAATAGCTGTCCATCCACCCTTCATCAGAATTCATGTCTACCTAGCATACTACACACCTGTTTTTTTTTTTAAATATTTACTTATTTTTGCACAAGCACTGGGCTATAGGCCAGAGGTGTGTGGGGGGGAGGTGAGAGGATTCACCAGAGAGGGGAGCAGAATAGGCAGATCAACGGAAGTACACTGCTGAGGGTAACAGTGGGCACAGCAGGAGAGTTCTGCTGCACCATGTGGGTCCCCTCCCTGGCCAGCAGCAGGGATCGAACTCATGCTGCAGTGGCTGCGGTTTGCTTCATAGTGCGTTGCTTTACCCACTGTGCCACCAGGGAGGGCCCTACACACCTGGTTTTAACTATGTTTCCTTCTTCAGTGTTTTAATGGCTCTCTAGTATAGCACATGAGTATATTATAATTGACATAACTAATTTCCTTGACCAATTGCTGGACATCTCAGTGGTTTTCAATGCTAACACACTTTTAATACTTATTTATACTTTGGAAGTGATTGGACAACACATACAGGAATACAAAAAAAGCATTCTCATTAAGAGTCTCAAAATCCATTTAGAATTTGTCATGATGCTTTTTTGTTAAGATTTTAAAATCTTGTAATAATGTTAAAATTATGAAAGTTCTGTAAAATTGGATAGATTTATCATATATAAATTATATATAAATTCATTAAGCATTTATTATAAATGAATTATATATACATAAATTGACATCCATTTTGTCTGGCACTAGGTATGAAGCACTTGTATAAAAATATAAGTATAGAATTTATGAATAATGTAAGAAAGGAACAGAAAACAATAAATGATAGGGTTCAAGAACACAATAAATATTTGGAAAAGCAAGCTAGAAATCATAGCCTCTGAATTTCTGCATATATTCAGACATTCAGAAATTGGTTCTAAGGGGCTTAAGTTATCATTTCTCTTAAAATTCATTTCAGGACCTACTGATAGATAGTTGAATGCTCCCTAATTGAGGTTTTCCAAACTGCAAATGATAGTTCATACATTTTACAGCATATGAAATAATACAAATTGCAGGTAGAAAGGGTATAACTGGGTCTCTCAGGGCCAGAGTGCATGATTGGGAAGGTCACGTACTCTAAGAGATCACCTGGTGAGTAGGGTGCCAATCTAATCACAGATTGTGGAGGTGCTTATATTTATTACAAAGATTTTCTACCAGATGGCAGTTCATCATGAGACTGTTCCAACATACAGAAATAAAACATCTGATTGAGGAGCCTCTTTCTCCAATTGACAACTTTTCTGGTCATTACCCCAAACACCACATCTCCCTGTTCACTTCTTCATTGCTTAATCGCTAACATCTTTTTTTTTTTTTTAACTTTGCACAATTCAAGTTTTATTTTTTATTATTTACATAATTTTAATATAAATTTTTAAAATTTACATGTATTTGACATCAGCTGTAATCCCCATGTATTCCCCATCACCATAACACCAGTGCACCATCACCTCAGTCCCCCGTGCTCCCGTCTGCCCTCCACCCTTCCCCTCTTCCCTCCCCACCAAGTGTCCCCAGTTTGTCTTTGTCTTTTCATTTTTGGTTTTTGTTTCTTTCTTGTTGTTATTATTATTATTGTTTCTATTCCTTCCCTTGATCTTTATTTGGTTCCCTTATATTCCTCCTAGGGGAGGAACCATCTGGTATTTTTCTTTTGCCTTCTGATTTACTTCACTGAGCATAATCCCTTCCAGAATCGATAACGATAACATCTTATGGAAATCCTATAAATCAGCGCATATAATTCTACATCATCCTTTTAAATGATTTCTTTGTATGTAACTTATGTGAAGAAGTGGAAAGGCATATTGAATATCAACCTTTCACAAGCAACCATACTAATGAAATTATCAGAATTTTAAGTTTTACCATGTAACTCAGTTGAATATTTCAGTAATTAATGCCTATATTCATGCCACTTCCTTAAATAGTTTTCTCAAGTCGGTAATAGTTGTAGTGAAGATTATTGTGGTATGGAATATTTTTTTCATGTTCTTTGAAATTGCTTAATCTACTATTCATAGATGTGATGATTTTTTATAAAAATAAATAAATTACATCTTTGTACAGGTCCTTACAGCTTTCAGAACATTTTTCTATGATCTTGGTATTGCAGTTTCAATGCTATGAGGTAGGAGGTGTCAGTTCCCTGATTTTCGCATCGAGAGCGGAAAATGTCTTGTCCATCTCCCTTGCCTGAAGATACAGGAAGATACAAGGGGAATATTCAGTGGTCTTTACAAGACTCCACACTGAATCAAAGGGAGTGCTTAATCAGAACCCCTTGTTTTCTCTGCTTTTGGTATAAAAAGGTGGTACAATTTATGGGGCCAGAGTTCTTGTCTTTGTTAGACTTTTATCTGTCTATTCTAGTGGGTACATTTTTGACTTTCCTCCACCATGTTTCTCAGTTCTCTCTCTCTCTTTCTCTCTGTGTCACACACACACACTTTTAAAAGCTTTCATTTTAGCTATCAAAATGCAATCTAACAGAAAGAGAGGACTGTCGATTAGCCTTATAAACAATGTACCCAAATCTAGCTGATGTGAGTCAAGGTCAAGGTGAGGATTTTAGTGTTTTACAGCTCCAAACATTTTACAGTTTACAAAAACATTTCGTCATTAACATTTTAAAATAATTTTCCATTATTGGATGGGGTGGATACAACTTCAGCTAATGGAGCTACAGGGTCTTTGCTTTCTGGGGTGGGAAGGGGGGCTCATAAAGTAGAGTCGAACCATTGCTTTAAGGTATGATGAAATGGAACTCTTTCAGATCCTTGTGGTTCATTAACACCGCAGCACCACCAGCCATCAGAGGGGTCCTTATTTTCAGTTAAATAGCCAATCTTTGGCTCCTTTAGTCAAAAGCCTGTAGGTGAAGTCACTACACTTATTTACATCTTAGCATTACAGGCCAAGGAACAATTAACTGGCAGACTGTGGTAGTCTGCAAGAATTAATGAATTAATTAGATATTTACATCCATTACAAGCTTTAGTCTTTTCAGCTGTTAAAAGTTCCAAAGTGGGGCTGTTCATTCAGCTTTCTGAATGGCTGAATAGAACAATAAGGTTGTGTAACAACCAGGACAGGACAGAGATCTTCGTCAGGGGATAATGTAGCTGGAGAAAGCCCTTTTCATCTTTGAGCAAGGGCCCATTATTCCTATGTATCTCTCTTCAATGCTTTATGAAAAGGTTTGTACAGTAAATAATGACTGACTATGTAGTAGTTCTTTCTTCTTTTGCCAACCTCTTTTTAGCTTTGGCAGCAATTTTGTTTTCCCTGTCATCATCTAATGTCTATTTATTTTACATTGCTACAAAGCCAGTGAAATTCCCTTATAAATTCCAGGTCATGAAGATGAAGCAGCAACCTGATTCCTTTTATTAAATGTCTCCAGTGTCCTCTGCTTTTTCTAATTAGGTTCAAAGTGGTCAGTGGCTTAAAAAGGCTCTGAGCAGGAATGAAATCTGTTTGAATACTGCATTCCTAAGGGCAGTGCAGAGGAGATGTTTGGATTTAGTTAGAAGACAGGTATCAAAATTCAGATACTCTGGATGCTCAGGGGTCCTTACCACAATGTCCTGTTCCTACCCAGCCAATCTGACCAAAATTCCAACCCCCTCTTGGACTCTTCCTCCCACCCACCTGCACATACAATAGGCATTAGGTATTTGGGGACCTGGGGCTATTACTCACCACTAGTTTTATAGGACTGCAGTTTTCTTTGTCAGCACTGCCATGGCATGAAGGTGAGAACAAGAAGCTCTGAAACTGAAGGAAAAAGATAAAAGGAAAAGTGTGCAGAAGAAAATAGAAGCTCTGTAACTGCCCTGTCAACCCAATTTTTCTTTGCTCAGCCGTAGACCTGCCTTAAGATGGGTGGGCAGAGCGGAGCGACAGCTGGCATGGGGGAGCAGCTGGACTTTCCATCTGGGTGCCATTTAGTAGCAGATAGAGTTTTCAGGCCAAAGTCTCCCCCAGTTGTTGTGGTTAGAGAGAGAGAAAGTAAGAGGCCTGCTGTGTTTTCTTCCACTTCAGATGCTCTGGTTCCAAACCATTGTTTCTCCCTGTGTTGGCTGGTTATCAAAGACAGGGGGATTATTTGATTGTGGAGCGAATGGGTGGGGGAGTTAACTGATGAGAGGTGGTAGAGCTCAGATACAAAGCATCTCATGGAACTCATTAAATGTTAGATTTATCCAACACATATTCCTCATAGGTTCCGTCATTACATTCCTTCCAGATATGGAATCTTTAGGAAGATGGTGAGCTTCTGAGAACTGTTTTCAACATTTATGCCTGTGCAGACCTGAAGCCACTGATAGAAATATGAGAAATTCATCCATTGACAACAGTTCTTTTTCGGTTAAGAAACCAGTTTGACTCATTTCTCTTTGCCTCTATGACAGATGTGATATAGACACCAGTACAGGCGCCTCAACCAAAAGGATTGTTCCAGACAAAAAATTCTTTAAAAATACTGCAAATATGGAATGATTGTGTTAAGTAGGTTATTTGAGTCACATGTATTAAAAAGCCAATGCATATTCATATTTTTAAAATGGAACCTTTTGCATCTTCAACTTAGATGTGTCAGTGTGCCAGGGGTGTTGATTGAATTCACCAATTTCTGTTTTTTAGTGAATTGAGTGTATTTCGCTGTTTACAATTCCTCATATCCATGTCAGGGACACTTACAGGAGTCAGGCTGGAGGCTATTGAAAAACCCTTAACAGGTAGTTTCTGGGCTGAAAGTTGGTGATTTTTCACAAAGTGAAATGCTTTTCAACGAGGCAGCACCTATGACCTGCTCAGGGCCTGTTCTTATGTTGTTTGCATTTGGGGCCTGAGGTGTTTCACAAGAATTGGCAAATCTAATTTAGGGAAAGATTGCGATATCTTTTCTGGCAAACCCAGCTCCCTCTTTCTTGCCAAAATGGACATTTTCCAAAGTTGGCCTAGATGCTTCAATTTTTCTAATGTACTCAAGGTCAAGGTTTCTATCCCTAAGGAGAAGCCATTGCTGAGAGTCAAGATTAACTTCAATTTTATTTTGCCCCTTAGTTTATTGCCCTTTACTCTAAAAAACCCAGAATAAATTTAAGAACATGTTGATAGATGTGATGAAATGTACTTGAGTTTTGGAAGGAAGAATATGAGAGATGAAGTGGGGTGGTATTGGTGGGGTGAGGTGTTTGAGGGGGTTGCAGATACATCAGTGGGCCATCTGCAGAAAGGCTGCCCAGTAGGAATGTAATGCAAGGCACAAGTGTACTTTCACTTTTTTTTTCACTAGCCACATTAAAATAGTAAGAAGAAACTGCTGTCATTATTTTAATTATTTAACATAACTCTGTATATCCAAAATAATATTATTTAAACAAGGAATCAATGTGAAAGTCATTCATGAACATTCATGAGGTACTTTATCTTTTTTTTTTTTGTACTAAAAATTCAAAATCTGGTGTATTTCACATTTACAGACATCTCAAATTGAACTAGTCTCATTTCCAGGGCTCAGGAGCCATGCGAGACTAATGACTCCTACACTGGACAGTATGGACCTCAACCTGAGGCAAACAGATAAAGAGGGAACTAGTTTTTACCAAATATTTTCTATATGCAAGGCACCTAGCAATTGTGGTAGCAATTAATATGCATTATGGATACCCTTCACAACCTCCCTGTGAAGGGACCATTGTTTTAATTTTACAGAAGAATGAGTTGGCCAGAGAAATTGTTATCCTAACTGGAACCCTTGCGAATCAATAGGGTTACCTTTATTAATAACCTGAGGACAGTTGTTATACTCTAGGGCTGTCCCAGGCAAAATGGAATGAAGACTCAGCCCATATAGCCTAAATTAATTTATTCAAGATCACAAAGCTAATAAATGGCAGCATGACTGACAATTTAAAACCATATCTATTTGCCTCAAAAACCCATGCTTGGAATATACTTGGATATTCCTTCTAGCATCCTGCCTTGAAAGTTTGTTAACCATTTGAAGTTGGAAACTTTGGTCTCATCATCTATTGACACTGGGGTTGTCTATCAAGTGAAAAAACTCAGGCTCCCTCTGTGCTTAGAAAAGTCCTTCCAAGAAAGCAGAACAAACTCATAGGCTGACCATATTTACACCATTGTTAGCAGAGGGCTGGCCACCCACCAAGGCCCCCTAGCTGGAAATGTGGGGTGTCAGGTCAGGGAGAGAGCGTCTCTGGCATTCCTCTGCCACCGTCTGGTTTATGGAGCTGCTTTCCCTATTGGGAAACGTATTATTGGAATTTGTTCACACACATGTGAGGGGGTCAGAGATGAAGGCATTGTGTTCTGTGTTCTTCATGTCCTTTGAGTCTTCAGCAAAATAGAAGTCTGTCTTCAATATTGACAAGGGGTTTCCCTAATCCTCAATCAGTGATTCTCTGTTGGCTTGTCCTCTCCTGAGAGGATCTGTCTCAGAAACACATTTATTGCCTCCTTTGAGTGAGACCTAGAACCAATGATGGTTAGAGAAAGTCGGGACACAGTAGGAGGATCTGGGAATATTGCTATTGGTGATATCCAGTAGCACTAGTGGAGGAACCGCTATTTGTAGACACCACTTAAGTTAATTTGTTATCCATGTTTTTATGTGTTTTTGACGTCCCATTGGTTTACATCAGTGTCTGTATTTTGGAAATAAAGCACCTCCCCCTTCAGGGGTGGTCACCTTGGCGGCCCCACCAGCAAAGTACCCATAGTCCTCCACTGTAGTCCATTGCACTCTCTCCCTGCCTTCTTCTCACTTACATCATGTTATACCTAGTTTGATTCTAACAATAAAACTACAAGATAGGAACTATACTTTTCATCCTTTTACAGATAAACAAACCAGCTCACAGAAGTTAGGTGACTTATCCAAAGTCACAGAGTTCCTTAGTGCCAGGATCCAGAACCTTGGCCCCAAACCCAAGTCTGGCTGTTAGGAAACACTCATCTCAAAGTAAATAAAAATCAAACCCACCTCTATTACCAAAGACAGTGATTGGAAATAACCCATATTCACATTTACTTTGTTGTCCCATTAAATCAGTGTTGTGCAGACATTCCCTAAAAAACACTTGAAAAGCAAATTGAATGAGAAAGGTAAGTTTGTTTTGCTTTTTTTTTGGTTTGTGTCTGTATTTCCTGTTTGTGAAACTATTTTGGGCACTGATTAGCATCTTTCTGTCCTGTGGGTCAGGTAGGATCTGATGAATTTTCAATTTGGCTGACAATTTAATTTAGGAGAAAAGATTAGCTTATGAATCCTGTGTGTCTGCTTCTCATCTATGCCAGTACTTGCAAATTTGAGTGGCTGATAAGCAGTGTCATTTTTTTCTCATTTATATTCCTGGCAATTCGGTGGAGCATCTCAGTTGCAGATGTTTGCTATGGAACTCAACAAGTTGTTACCAAGTGGAATAAAAAAAAAATGTGGCTGTACCTTTTTCATTTTTATTTTTTGATTTCTCCTGGATTCGCTCTGAGATTGTGGGATGATGCCCAGGGGAGAATGACCATCTCCCTTCCTGGTCTGGAATAGGATCTCCTGGGCCTCTCTGAAATGTAAAGGAGAGATTTAACAGAATGTTATAACTAGGGTTAGTGTTTATATTGGACATATTTCAGAACGCCTATGACTATAATTTGAGTGGCTTGGTATGAAGTTTTATATCCTAATTGGCATTAAAAAAAAAAAGGAGGAAAAAGAAAACAACCTTGGTCTTTCCATAGGCTGAAACAGCCAAGATCTTATCTGTTCTTTGTGTTAATGAGCTTAAGCCACAGATGGCAGAAACTGACCAAAGTCACAGGTTGTCCCCAGATAGTAAGGGCTGTGTCTTCATTAGAATGTTAGAAGAGTGGATGATGCTACGAGGGGGCAAGGACAGCCCAAGGTGGGTCTGCAAAATGTAATTGCAATGTACCCCCTCCCCAGAAATGAAATGAAATCATCTTCCCTCATGCTCTGTCTTTGTAGCAAGCCTAGGGCTGGGGAAAAAAATAAAATAAAAATTGCATTTATAGGCCTGGAAAAAATAGGGTAGGATTATCTCCCTCATAAAACCAACTTCTAACCCTGAAATGGTATTTCTTCCAGACTACTATTTTACTTTATCTTTGATCATTATAAATTAGTCTTTTTTATTTCTTTCTTTTTAAAGTCCTGGTTGAGAAAATAGTTAGTAGTCTATTCCATTGGAGTTTAAATGGACTTAGTTATTGAAAAATACTGAAAAGGAAAAATCCGAAGTGCTTCTCATTACACTCCCAGGGTCTCTGCATGTAACTGTCAGTGTCGAATTATGGGCAGAGTCGAGTAACCACCTCTGGCTACAGACTCAACTTTCCATGGCTATTCTTGCCAAATACGTTTGCTTACTCAGATTTTCGCTTGAATCATAGTCTTCTTCTTTTTTTTTTTCTTTTTCTTTTTGGGTGATACCACTTTGTGAGATGGTTGGGAAATTTTAGGGGCCTGAGAAAAGATGTCGAGTGGTGGAAGGGAAGGCGGTCAGGTCTGCCTTCAGGCATGGAGAGCTGGCCTTTCCACCATGAAATGTGTGGAGACTCCAGACAAAGTCTTGCACAGTGTGAACATGTGTGTGTGAGCGTCCACGCCGGGGCATCAGTTCAGCAGCGGAATGTGCCTTTCAGAGTTCGCAGGGTCCTCCTGGGCTTGTCGGTGTGGCCGCTCTCTCTGAAGCCCAGAGCAGTGATGGAGGATGTCCTCTCACTGTGCCACTCTCCTTGCGTCTCATGGGATACCTTTCTGAGCCTTCGAATTCTACATTAGCACTCTGGAGCAGGAAGCTTGGTGACTCATTCTATTAGATGTAGTAGCAATACTAATAAATAAATTACTAACAATAACAAAACAATCACTGACATTTAGGACTTTATGGTTTTCAAAACATTTTCTCATTCATTATCTCATCTTGAGATAATGGCCACTCTTATCACAGAACTGCGGGCCCAGAGGACTTTCCACACAGCCCTTCTCGGAGGAAAGGAGGGGTTTTCCCAGCCGCTGGGAGGGGTGGTGAAGTGACTCTCCAGGGATATGAGCCAGTGTCCCATCCCCCAGAGAACAAAGGAGGCAAGAAGAAGGAATCAAAGAGCAAGCAGTGGATTTGAAGCCATTAGGGAAGGAGCTTCGTCTCTCCCCCATATATTTTTAACTGAGACCTTGGGACTCCGGGAGGTGGTTGTGTGATCACACACTCTTTGAATGCTGTATTGTGCCTGAAACATAAAGCTGCTCCATAAAAAGTTTGTATTGTGAAATGTCAAGCTTTTGGCAAGTATCATATTTGTCAGATGGGCTGTGTAAGCTGAGCTTTGCAGTGTGGCTCCCCTGTCCAGCACTAGAGAAAAGGTTCAGAGAGGAAAACCTGAGCCATCTGAAGCCAAATTGTGCTCCATCTCCAACATGGTGATAAACCACCCCCAAAAGAAACATTTGAAAAGAAAAATAAGTGAATCCTAGAGAGGAGACCAGGGGATAGGACAAGTTCTCTTACATCCTGGACTCTCTGGAGGAAGGAGAGGGAATGATCACAGAATACAGTAGGTCTAGGTGGGGAGCTGGAAAACCATTTATGTGTGTTAGTGATGGAGCACAGGTGGCTACTTACATTCTTCTTGCTAACCCCCACTCCCGAGTCATTCAATTGTTGAGTAAATAAATCTCCTAGGCAAAGCTTTGGGAATGGAATAACTGAGGCAGAATCCCAAACTGAAAATAAAATCAGGTAGTGATTTGGGGAGCAAGGAGCTGCAGGCTGGCTTGTATCAAATTTAATGAAAATAGAATTACAGGCTTCCCTCATTATCACAAAGTAGAGCATTACTATGAAAACTTTCATAAACCAAAATGGTGTGAAGTGAAGAAGCACTTACCATGCATTTATATGGAATTTTTTTTAACATCTCCAGAGTCAAAAATACCTACAACTCACACCAAAAATCACATAAAACCTAAAATAACTCAAACATCCAGTAAAAGCCTATATGAAGCATTTTGGGGCAAGTAGAGTTGCAGGGTTATTCTTTTGCTCAGGGTGTCTCTGCCTCAGGAGCGGCTGCTGCAAAACTAATGCTGAACCCTATTTTCACATTTTGCATTTTGTTTTCAAAAGAAAAATCCTTTGCAGATGTCCTTTGATTAGTGAAAACAGGTCTTGTGTGAAAGGATGATGGCCTATTGGGAACTTTCAAGAAGTGGGGGATACCTGTAGAGTAAAGTGAGAAAAGCCGCTGAGAGGCTTCTGCCGGAGACTGTATTTCTCTCACTTGCTACACAAACATGAAATCAAGTTACTCTTGGTTGTACAGCTCCCAAGTTGCATGGAGTAGAAATGAGAGCCCTGGACTGTTCTGCGGGTAAACTCCACCCACCTGCACTAGCCAAAATGACCTGGGATCAGACTGGAAAAGGGAGCTGCAGGACTACTGCTATTTAACTGCAGTGACCCTTGCTTGACCATTTCCTAAAGTCTGCGCCTACCGTGGGTCTGACCCTCCCTCGTTCTCCTGTACGCATCTTCATCCTTTAGTTTTACTTGCTGAGAAGAGGCTGCTATGGGCCACTTCCCTGCTGTCCTCCTGCTCACTTCCCTGCCCACTTCCTATTTCCTTCCCTGACCCAGCACTTAGTCCTCACACTCAGCTGTGCCTTTCCTTCCAGCGAGAAGTTGGGCTCTACTTTTCCAATCTGTTACTGTGTGCTACCTCCCCGACTAGAATGAAAACTAAGTGGGGGAAAGAGGGTGGAAGAAGGCAACCATCAATTCCTAGGTGATAACAAAGAAGAAAGTTAGAATACGTAGAACACCTTTCTGGTTGTAGTTACTCCATCTGTTTATTGCCTGAATAATAATAAAGTAGTTGATTAGTCAGGATAATAGGACCTTAGTAAAGTACCAATACTTAGTGAGTAAAGAATGAAGTTTGGTCTAATCTAATGGAGGAGACACAGCAGATTCAGTCAAAAAAAAAAAAAAAGGCATGAGGACAGATAAATACAAAAACCACAACAATGAATACAGAAAAAGGTGGATTTGGGTCGTGCTGGTGGGTTGGAGCAAGATCAATAATAATGAAGCAATGCTCCCCAGCAGATGACCAACTTGAGATAAGTTTGAAAAGGAGTGGTGTGATTTGGCAAATACAAGCTCTCTTGTGCACAATCTAAAAATCGATTCCACATTCTCATTCCTTTTACAGGGTGTTCGCACTAAAAGTGGTATGGTATATTTATTTTCAGGCAAAATTCAATTTAAAAGCAGGAATAATTGAAAACATCATTTTGAATGTTATGGCTCTAAAAACTGAATTAAAAAAAATGTTGACAGTCTTTCTGAGCTCTTGCCACTCCGTCTGCTGCACTGCAAGGCTATTTTTTGCAGACTAAAATTTCTTTTGTTATCTGAAACACACGTTTAAAAAGGGTGCATACGTGCTGAATGAAACTAAGGTTAGCTTCAAAATCCTAAGACAATAAGCCAGTCAGCCAACAGATGCCTCATTCTGCCTTTTAAATACTTTGAGTTAACTTGTACCAGGAGGGGACACACCCATCATGCAATTGACCTACGATGCACTTTCTGAATTATCTGCCCAGTCGTTCATGTCATCGGGGGACACATAAGAACTACCGCCTTGTTCTATTTCCAGAAAGGACTCTTGTTCCGCTTACTGCCCTTTCATTAGTAGGAAAAAGTCCTGGGTCAGATTTTGCGTTGGTGGATCTAGGACATAAATTAAGTGACTGACTGTATTAATGATTTCCTCTTCCTGTTTTCTGACAAGTTTGGGAAGTTCCTGAAGTCCTCACCTAAATTCTTTCCCTTCTAGAATGATAAGAGTTGATATACTCCTGAATCTTGCACTCCAGTGACTCATGCTAGAAACCTCAGTTTTAACTCGAAGCTTTTTCTTTCCTGGATTTAGCCTAGTTGACTTCTGTACGTCTCCTTTTCTAGCTGATCTTGAATTCATCCTCATTTGCCCCAACATTGTCTTTATATGCTAGACAAATTATCTTCGTATTAAATTCCTTCCACTTTCCAATCATTATTCACACTGCTGCACAAGCTTAAAATGTCAGTCTAATTTTTTTTTAATGGAAATGTTGGAAATTAAGTCATTAACAGCACTTTTAAAAGAGATTTATTTTTATTTATTTATACATAGAAGAACTGGGGTGTGGGCCTCCCTGGTAGTGCAAGGGGTTGATCGCCACACTGTGGGGCTTCCTCAGCCACTGCAGCACAAGTTCAATCCCTGGCCAGGAAGGGGACCCCCATGGCACAGCAGACCTCTCCTACCTACTCTGCTGCTGCCCTCAGCAGTGTATTTCCATCGAACTGCCTATTCTGCTCCCTGCTCTGTCTTCTGGTGAATCTTCTCACCCCCCTTTGCCTCTGGTATGCATAAAAAAGAAATCTTTAAAAAAAAATAAAAAGAAGAAGAAGAACTGGGGTATAGGCCAGAAGTGCAGGGGGTGAGAGGATTCACCAGAGTAGGAGTGGAACAGGTGGATCCACTGAAATACACTGCTGAGGGGAGCAGTGGGTAAGACAGGCGAGGTCTCTTGCACCATGTGGGTGCTCCCTAGCCAGGATGGTCATCAGGTCACACCAGTGACAGCGCTGAGACTTAACCCTTACACCACCAGGGAGGCCCAAAATGCCAATCTATTTAGAAGCCACCAAGTACTCCCTATCATCTTCAGAATAGATACATATTTATGATTTGGTCTTCCCCCAACTCTGATTTGGTTGCATACCTTCATGTTCTCTTACAAAGCCAGGTGGCACTAATGTGCTTGTCCCCAAAGGTTATGTCCTTGAACCTTAGTGTCTTTAATGCAACCATTTTCGTGAAGTGCCAGTCCACCTCACGAGCTTAATTAGCTCTAACTGCCCTTTGATAATTCACTCAAGCCTTTCTCCTGGACATCATCCTGTACATCCCTGTGAGAAGCAAGTGATCCTCTACACTGTCCTCTCTGCTCATACAACAGTTCACCCTTTATCTAGGGTGATTGTTCCCATTTGGTAATTATTCTCCTCTGTGTCTTCCTGGGCACTTTAGCAGAACTGAGCAGAAGACTTGGGTTGTTTGCTTCCTTATCCTCAGTACCTGGGGAGCACTTGGCACGGTAACTGTCTACGGCATGGATAAGTAGATCATTTGCAGGGGACACTGCCAATTTCTATGAAAGTGGCAATTTCTTTGTGTGTTTGTATCTTCTGCTGGAAGAACACAAGCCTCCTCTGATACTTGTTCTGGAGACAAGTCCTGGAAGTGGGGAATTTTATAATCCTTCCTGGGAGTTTAGGGTCCTGCCTGTAGTTCAGAGTAAACACTGACTGTCTCTAGAACTGGGAGATTTTCACTGAACATTACCAATTACTTGATTAGTACTTTATTATTTTCAAAGTAACATTTTTTCACAAATAATATGTCTTTTCATCCTTGCTTCAAATATATGAGAACAATTGAACAGATTATGTTTATGATCCAAATTTTACAGATGATGAAACAGACTGAAGAGTTATTTAACCTCTTTGCAGTCTCACAGTTGGTGAGGGAAGACTTGGTTCTGCTCTACTGGGATGCTGGGTAATAAATCATAGCAGTTTACAGTTTACAGTGACCTTTGTTCATGCGCTCACGGTTTCTGTGGGTCTGGTATTCATGGATGATTTGATTGAGGTCTCAGCTGAGGGACTAACAGGTTGAAATCAATGTGTCAAATGCAGGATCTTCTCATCTGGACCTCGCAGCTCTTTTCCAAACTCCTGTCGCTGGTGCAATTCATTTTCTGGGATTGTGGGCAACAAGGTCTTGTTTTCTTGCTCACTGTCAGGTGGGAGATGTTGTCAGCAACTAAACCACCCTCAGGTCCTAGTTACATGGGCTTCTTTCAGCCCAGCATGGTACTTCTTCAAAGTCAGCAGGAGAATCTGTCTGGTCGTGCAGTGGAACCTTACAGAATGTAGCCAGTCAGTGGAGTGGTAACCTCCCCCTGTTCATATTCACAGGTCCTGACGGTGCCCAAGGGACAGGGATGGTACAGAGGGTTTACTGTGGGGGCAGAGCATGGAACCACCCTAGAACGCCACCTACCAAACACAGGCTGTCATCATTATGTTAAAATGTGAGACTCGAAAGAACCTGCACCTAAAAGGCGGCCCTCTGCTCCGAGGCTTCCACTTAGACTGTGCGTGCTGCAACAGGAATTGCTAGTCTGTGCACTGAACTCATGGATTCCAATGAATCTATGACCTGGAGAAGGGGAAGTAGCCAGAGGCCGTTTTAACTCTTCCGTGTCTGGGAACACCTCAGGTTGGTGTCCCGGGTAGTCCTGAAAAAGTCGCGTCCAGGAACGTGAGGGCTCAGGAACCTTATCTTTTCAGTCGTCTTTGTGCAGACCTTAGCTGAGGACAGTCAGGGGGCCACTGCCAGGCTGGTCCCTGGGGTGGGGAACTCGGCTAGATGGTCAGGGAAGTGTGTGGGTGCCAAATTGGATTGCGAATCTGAGTTGAGTCCAGAGTCCTCTAAGCCTCTGAGCTTTCCAATTCTTTGGTCTCAGGCTCTGGATGAGAAGTTGACTGGTCTTTTACCCAGCCATCTCTGGACAATTTATGTCTTTGTTTTTATGGGTCAAAAGTAGCTATTGCTTGCTTTTGAGAAATCACTTTCTAAGAGTCTCAAGGTATGATGTGGCTATTTTTGTTCCGGTTTTGGGGTGTTGACCTGTAGGCCCAGGAATATGGGACATATTCAGAACTGCTTCTCTCTCTGGAATTCAACGATCACATCTTCCTTACGAAACAGCCAGGCAGCTATTATTTAATTTCTTTCATTAGGAAACTCATCAAATGTTTGATCCTAAATTCTCCACTCCTTTGTTCTGGCGGGAAAATACCACCCATTGTAACCAAACCCTAATCCATGAAATTAGTCACCAAAAAAGTTCTGTGTACAAATTATCTTTTGGCCCAACCTCTTTTCTTTATTCCACCTTAATCAGGTTTTACTTAGTTAGAAAATGAAGCTTTTGCAGAACATGCTATGTTGAGACTTTCTTCTAAGTTTATTTCCACTAGGGCCTGCCAGGACTCACACCACACATTCCCTGTCGGGCTGCTGATGTCTGCGTGATGCTGTGTCAGCATTGTGGGCACTGTGCCATGACACAGGTCGTGGCGTACAGCTTTGGAAACACGACATCAGGTCCCTCTGACCTGGTGTGGCTCAGCTCCCAAGGCAGTATCTACTAGGAAATGGTTGACTGAGAAATCAATAGTGATAATAAATAAGATAAATAACCAATATTTACTGATGACTAACTATCTAGGTGACCTAGCCAGCACGTTTTCACACATTTCTTCATTTAATTCTCATATCCTCCATGAAGGTGGGACCCAAAGTTGTTATTTATGCTACCTATGGGCATAAACTTCAAGTAGTTCCTTGTACTTGAAAAAACAAATGCATTTTGGTGTCATTATAAAAAGGCTTTGAAGGTTTCATTGCTGCTGTGTACACTGTGAACTACAGAATCACTCCATTGTTGATTGGAACTTCCTGCTAATGAATCCATTTTTTAATCCCGATGTTAATCAGTTTGTATGATCCTTTCCAAACCCACAGAATGTTCTTCTATTCTCAACCAACCATCAAAGAGGTTTCTAGAGCCACAGTTTGAAGAGCTGGGAGGGATTCAGAGGTCTCTGGTCCAGCTTTTCTCTGCAGAATTTCTGCCAGGAACATCCGACTAGATGGTCATCTGACCTCCCTTAAAATAATAGACTGTAGAAGCAAGTGTATTTCATTAGAAAGTCCTTCTTTGTCTTAAGCTGAAGTTTCCTCTTCTACAGAGCAAACAGATGTCTTACCAATTCTTAGCCCGAACCTTTCTAAACTCAGTGTTCTAAAGATACACACCATTTCCCCAACCACTACTATGCTCCCATCCAGTGGACACATCTAAATTCATCTTTATCACCAAGAAAACATCTAAAGTTCAAGTTCCAATGTTGGCTTGTTGGTGACAGCAATTTTCACATGAAGGAGTGCATCTTATGTCAGTAAACTCCTTTTAAAAATTTAGAATGAAGTTCTTCTTTGTCTAACTAACTTTGGCCTTTTACAGTAAGCTAGTGGTGTCTGCCTTTAAGCTAAGGGTGGAAACAAAGGGTGGGGTGAATGGAGGGTGGAGAGGTCACAAGGCAGGATTGTGGGTGGAGAGGATTAGTGCCCAAGGGGCAAAGTGTTTGAACCCAAAGGTTTCTGTATCTGTTATATGGCACAGAAGAAGCCTGTGGAGTCCAGAATTTCTCACATAACAAATGGCTCTTGCCCAGTTAGGGGTGACAACAGTGGAATTGCTTCATCAAATAAATCCACTGGGAAGTGCCAGTAGCTCCAGAGCTTCCTCTCCTCCACTGGGCGGGCTTTGTGTTGCATGAGGACTTGATGGATTCAGGGAGAGGAAAACTAGTGAATTCCAGCTGGGTTTCCCAAGGTCACATTCAAGCATGTGTCAGAACTCAGAGTGCCAGACAGTCAAGACATAGGATTTGCTTTCAATTTGCAAGCATTGGGTTATCAACATATATTCCTTGGTATTTCTTGCCAACCCATCCTAAGTGATGAAGAATCCTATTTCACAGGCATGTTGCAGAATTATGAGGGTGTGTGTGTAGGTGGGGGGAGATGATGGGTTGTGCAGTGGAAGGTGAAGAGGAGGGGTGTACACAGATGATGGAAGATGAGAAGAGTTCTCCAAAAAGCAAGAAATAGATCTGGAATGGAGGTTCTTCTACTGATCAGCTGAGAGAGCTTTGAAAAACCACTTGCTCTTCTCTGAGTTTTAAATTCTCCATCTGTAAAACATGTGACTTTCTCCTAGACAGTCTCTAAGGTTCTTCCAGTGGTAACAAGTCTGGAAGAACAAGTTTCATCCTGAATGGACCACAGGTCTAGGAAATGGAGGTAATTCACACGAATCATCTCTGTCCTGAAACGCAAGACTTGGGCATGAGAGCTCATATCTGGGACACTATTAACTCCTTAAAATAAGCAGAGCTTTGTTATTTCCAGCCTCCCTTCATCTTCCTGTTACTCACTCTTCTTCTTCCTTTCTTCTTGTGATTTTTAAGGCTTCTTTTTGAACCTGTCTTACTTTTTCTGCCTTGACCATCTGAGAACCTGTGTCAACAGCTACACTTGGTGTTCTTTGTGTGATCAGGATTATTGGAATAAAATTCATTAAAAAATTCATAAATCTTTCTATTTGGCCTTGGTGGAGGCTTAGAGGTTTTTATTCTGACCTAAGCTGATTCCCTTTTTGTAGGTATTATAGAGGCCTAGCTCAATGAGAGTCATTCTGCCTTACTTTTTTGAATATGAAGCTATTATATTAGAAGAAAAAAGAAATAAAACCTCTCCCAGTATAGCAGGGCTTCCAAGAGTGAAATCATCATCCCACCAAACAAAGCCACTTGGGCGTGTTCGTATTCATAGCATTTGTGCCTATTAGTTTCTTCAGTTCACGTGTGGGTGAAAGCAGTACAGGCTTTTTACTACATTTATTTATATATATTTTAAAATCCATCAAAATTTCACTGAACTAATAAATCCAAGGCAGACATACTGTAGGATTTGTGAGGTCATGAATAGTGCTCTTTGAAAACTCCATCCTGTTTTGCAGGCAGCCCGTGGTGGTCAAAAGCTGTCCAGCTCTCATGTGTGAGAATAGGGCTTTAGATGGTCCAGCCTTGCTTTGAGGAAGAACAGACACGCTCATTGGATGATTAATGTTCAGTCTCAAGAAGGGGGAATTCCAGCCCAAGTGCATCATTTCAGTGCTTGGTTGAAACAAAACAAGGAAAGATCCTTTTGTCTGATAATACAACTGCCTTGCATATATCAGAATATAAAGCATCCAGGGAATCTTAGGAGTTAAAAAATGTATGGATCCGCACATTTTATCGGTTGTTTACTACAAAAGAAATGTGTGGCTTTTACTATCTTTAAGGTATAGTAGCTAGTATGAAAAGCTTTTAGTGTATCAAATAGGAGATTTCATAATATTTTCCAGTTGCTAGTTGTAGAACTTGGGAAACTAGGCTTAGGTTTGCTCATACTGGGTCTCAGAGCTTCTTCATATACCCTCATTATATTGTCATGTATTATCAATTAGTTGTTTGAGATGCTTGCAGATTGCTTTCCTGGCAAGGCTGCAAGTTAGCATCTGCAGCTCCTGTGAAACCTCCCTCTGATCAAGGCCTTGTCTGCAAGTAACCCGAATAGTGTTTGAAGGGCAAAATCTAAATACAAAATAGACTGGGAACTTTTTTTCCCCTGATAAACAAATATCAACTAGCTTCCTGGCAAGTTAGTTGAGGGTAAATGCAAGTTTTATTCTCCTCATTTCCTAGTTTTAGCAGCTGCTTATTTGGCTGTCCCTGGGCACCAAGGGGTTTTATGTCAAGAAATTGGGGTACCGGGGGTCAGTAGCTCTCTAGACCTCTGAAGGTCTGTGCTAACTAGGGCTAGTAGCTATTCTGGAGATACTGGAAATTTCCTCAAAACAAGGAATATAAGGGTAAAGTGAAGAGTTTCCAGATAAGGTAACTTTATTCTAGTGGGCTCTGGATATTAATAAGCAAAAAATGGGAGGAAGAAAGGAAGGAAGGGAAGGCGGAAAGTAGAGAGGGAGGGAAGAAGGGGAGAGTTTGGATCCCTGAGGAGGTAAAATGTAGGTTATTTTCTGCCCTTCCATTTTTTTTTGAGAAACAGGGACTCTACTCCCTCCCTCCCTCCCTCCCTCCCTCCCTCCCTCCCTNCCCCCCCTCCCTCCCTCCCTCCCTCCCTCCCTCCCTCCCTTTCCTATTCCACTTGACCACCTCCTACCCCACATTTTCTAGTAGTTTACTCCCATGGAAAACAACAAGCAAAACCCTGGGATTACAAATGGCTCCTTCCCTCTCTCTGCCGGGGAAGTAGCGAGAGGCTCCTGCAAAACTTCCCTCTGGTCAAGGCCTTGTCTGCAAGTAACTTGAATAGCATTTGAAACACAAAATCTAAATACAGAACAGACCGGAACTTTTTCCCCCTAATAATAACAAATATCTGGAACTGGAATCCAGGCTCAACTGTAAGCAGCACAGAAGCAATTAGATGCTGCCCTAGGAAAAAAGAACATATTGGAAAGGAATAGCCTCCATAGACCCTGCTGACCTTCTCCTGTTCCCTGTGTTCTTACATTCACACGGATAATGAGTGAACCACTATACACCAGGGCATAGATCCTTCTGCTTTTTATGTTCTTCATTTGCTACTTCCATATGGTAGAGTAATTTTCAAACATTTAGCCCTGGTATATTAACTGGCCATTCTGGGTGGGAAGGGAATGTCAGGCTTATAAAACAGCTGATAAAAGAGTCCCGCACTGTGCTTAAACACAGCACACTCTTCCTAGACTGACATAAGCAAATGGGATTATCTCAGCACTGTCTACTTTAAAGAGAAAGCTGGCCTGGTCACCAAGGCTGGGTGCAGGAATTTGCAGATGTGTGCACTATACAACAGAGACCATGCTCAGGGCTAATTTGGGGTGTATGTTTTCTCTATAATTTCTCACCCCATAAAGAGTAGATGCCTGGATATTCCTTCTTAAGTGAATGGGTGGGACTCACAGCCTTCTGTGATTAAACAGCCCCAGAGCAAAGAGGTCAGTTTCCCAGGATGCCAGACCTCCCAGCAGAAGCCAGCTCTTCAGCTCTGTCAGCATCAGATAACGAGAAATCATCAGCAGTCTTCTCACCATCCCCATGCTGCCTTGCTTCATGGCCAGAAATGATCAGCCTTATCATCCAAAAATCTCTTCCAGTAAAGTAGATTTTATTGATATGTTCAAATTCTGTTAATATCTTTGAAGAGCAGGACACCGATCTTTTCTGTTGCTCCTCAGAAAATGAAAAACAGTGAAGTCGGTGTATCGGTGTACTGGCAATTACCCCCTGAAATAGTTTTGCTTGCTGGTTTGCTTGCCCTCCTGTGTGGGAGCAGATCAAAGCTGTCAGAGGCAGATACAATTCCACTGCTCAGGAAGTTGTTGTTGCCACTGTATTACCCAAATGCATCTTATTATTAAAGGTGCTTTGACTCCTTCCATTGGCTGAGATTTAGGGAAGAGTCAGAGGGAGTCCTCCTGCAGCTTAGACTCAGTATTTTTTATGCTATTTTATGAAGGGATTAACCTCTCCGAGGTTGGAATTTGCTGCTTTGTAGAAAGGCATCTTTCCAGCGAGTTTTCATAATTCACTGATCCCGCTACCCCTGGCCATGGATAGCTATGTGCTGACAGTCGGCGTTGGCTACTTGTGCTCTAAAAGAACAGAGATCAGAGTGGTTGAATGACTTGTCCAAAGTCATAGAATAAATCTCTCTTTGAGATGATAAGAGAAAACAGGTTTCCCAAGTTTTCGCTTTTGTCAAATGGTGAACGGATTGGATTTAGCAGTTAGAAGTGGGACCAGACAGTGGATTTTGAAGCGAGCAGAGCAGTGGGCTGTTCTTAGGATCTGAAAAGCAGTCGTGCAGCTGAGCATCAGGGTCCTTCCAGGCTTTCTGTCAAAGGTCATCCATCATTGTTCTGGGGCACCAGGAATCTGAAGTCTAAGGCACAGCCTCATTGGTGCCCTGTTCTCCTCAGTGGCAGGGGCTCAGGGCCAGGTCAGTTGAGGTTGCATTGCAGTTCTTGATGATTTGACCCATTCTGATTGGCTGAGCCAGGCTTGTGTGACCTGCGTCAGGGGCCCTTAGAGAGCTACTCAGGTTAATTTCCCTGGTGCTTCTGAATAGAGAGGGTTTTGGGCTCCCAAATGTCATTATAAAGCAGCCATGCAGGAAAAGTTTGTTGTTAAGCCTGAAGGTGTTGATTGCAATTTGGTGGAGGAAGATTTTGTTTTGCTCCCATTGTCTTGGGAGAACACAAGACCCCAGGTTGAGCAACATCTTTCTGTTCTTTCCAAAGCCCTGTCCTTCATGCCATCATATTTGTTGGAAGCCCCTTTGCTCTGACAAAAAGACATATGGATGACCTGGGAAGTCATCATTTTCTCTTCCTAGTTGAATTAGTTCAATACCATATTGTGATGTTACGTTTAATCATAGCTGGTAAATTTGCTGTTGGTGGTAGAAGGGAGACCTCACCCTCTGATTCCTCCAACTTCGGCTTGCCCCATCATCCATAAAGATAGTTTAGGGTTTGAAATCAGTTTCTCAATACAGGCAAATCTCTCTTTTCATTTAATTCCATCTGATCCAGAATTGGGATGGACATCAGACTGAATTTGCCTTTGCATTCATTGGCAAATACATGGGTTAAACCAAGTGCAAAGGGCACTGACAGCTATCACGGGTATCAGTGGATAAGAAGCCACGCTAAGGAGAAAACAGTATATATTTATATTTATTCCCTTTATCCCTTCTGTAAGCACAAGGTTTCTGGAGGAGAGGGGATGGTTTATTTACTGACAGACTCTCCTGGCACTTTCTCCCCACGGTGGACATGATGAAAACAGCTGTCACCTGCACACATGGGCGGTGGGATGCCTGTAGTCCAGGAGCAGAGCTCTGAAATTAGGAATTGGGCATCCTAGGATTGTTCACGAATCTCCAAGGAGAGAAGTGGCAGGGACCTGGGGTGTTATAACCCTTGAGTTGTGAAGAAATGGCTCTAGAGAGGATAACTCTGTCCATCTCTCCAGGGTAGTTCCCTGTGTCTAACTTCCCAGTCTAGTTTGCCATTCACTTGTCCTTTAGCCCAGATTACTGAGAAAGCCCTGAATATGCTGGAACATGAAAATGTCCATGCTGTTTTTTGACACTAGAGGGTTCCACCAAGGAGGCCACAAGCATCACAGATTTAGAGGCTGGCAAGAACTCACAAGCCTGAGTCCAGAGGCACCAGATGAAGGGGTTCTGATGTCAGTGGGGGGGGGGGCTCTGTTCTCTCTCTGCCTCCTAGAGGAGGCAGGTAAAGGGAAGGTAGAAATACCCCTGATGTCTTCCAGGGATGGCAGAAGTAGCATGGTACAGAGATGGCAAGAAGAGACAACAATGAAAAGAGAAGCAAGAGGAGAATAGGGTTTATTGTAACAACGAGCCATTTCATGCACTTCTCTATCCACACACCCGTCCTGTTTTGTTGGTGCGAAAATTGAGGCCGAGACTTATAGCCAGCCATGACAGGAGATGCAGTGACAGGAGATGGGCCAAGCCAAGTCGGCCTGGAGCCACCACCCGTTACCACTCAGTGCTGTCAGGTGGAGCCCAAGGAAGGGGCTGCCACATACCACGTGTGTCCTGGGTGGAGATCACTCATCCTCAGTGAGCCTTAAATTCCTCATCAGTAAGCTTGACATACAGAAAAATGGCCAAAAAAGTCTGTTTTTATTAGGCTGCTTGCAAGTTAGGCAATGTATTACAAATGTCTTATAGGCAATATATCACACAAGTTCTAAAATTGTTTTCTAATCAATGGAATCTAATAAAATGGTATTGTGACTTTGGAAGTTCTCTGATTTTTCACCACTCTAATGCTCCAGTGAGCACCATAGTTCATATTGCTTTTTTCCTCTTCCTATTTATTACTGTTATGTGTGGCCATACTGAGATACAAACAGAGGAAGTGATTGACTGAGAGTTCACTGTAAGTTGTTTTTCCTACTTTATTTAAAACTACACCCTGAGCATGGGATGAGACATTTTTCTGTTTGGAAGTCAAGTCTGGGGGAGGCAACTTGACAAATTTTGTGTGTGGGGGTTGGCTTTACTTTGGCTATTGGTTGCCAACTCTAATATCTAGGTAAGTGGTTAAGCTTAGTGGAGTTTCAAAATGGGGGTGGATGGTATTCTAGAGAATCTCACTGGCATAAAGGAGGGAGAACATTCCTAAGGGGAATCCATCTGAGTCAGTGGAATGGAGATGTTGACCTTTGCCTTGTTGTCTTAATAGCTTTGACTGTAGAGAAAAAAATTAATTCTTAAGTGATGTGGTTGAATGGACCAAGAAGCCCCAAGAGATATGGGTGTGGAACATGCAAGGAAGTGCTTTTCATAAATTAAAAGAGAGAGGGAATATTTCATCACATGGTGGGTTTTCTATTAGGCCCACTGCATAATTTGTTTCAGCTCATTTTTCTGGCACCCAGTTGACTCTTCCTCCCCATCTCTAGGGTCTGGAAAAGATTACAGTTTCCAAAAATCATGTGTACTCTCTTCTGAGCTATCCCAAGAACCTTATGAAAAAGACAAATCTAGAGTGATTTTCTTACTGGTTTTTAAAGACAAAGAATCCCAAACTTTTCTAAGTGCTTAAGTTATCTTCAGCTGTGGTCTGAGATTTGGAGCCAAGTACACAGTATTTCAAGGAAGAACTTCTTTGCTTGTTGTGGGCATAGACGTGGCAGGAATAGATGGCAATGGGCAATGGGCAGTAGGCCATGCGCATGCGTTGTGTGCACATTTCACATGCAAAACCCACAACAAAGGCTAGTCCTCTTCACTGTTTTGCGAGTATAGGTCTGCGCCATTAGACTTTAGCTTTCTACTTATGATATGTAATGGCGTGTATTACTATTTCGGCTCCATACTCTGGCTAAATACTTAAAAAAGAACTGCACAGATTTATTTCTGATTCAGTCAAAAAGTGTTTAACAGATGGTGAGAAATAGAGCAGTGTTGATGGTAAGAAAACCCACCTTCCTTACCAAGGCTTATAAGATCCTTGGTGAGCTTGATCCTGCTTATTTATCTGTTCTTCATCTTCCACTGGCCTCCTTGTACTTCCTCATGTTCCTGCCCTTCCCACCTCAGGGCTTTGGAACTTTGTTTCTTGATAATGAAGGAGATCATTATTCTGTTGGCCCTCTGTACAGCGCCTTCCGGACCAACTTATCTAAACTTGATGCCCCTCCCAACTACTCCCAACCCATGAGTCTGTTCTGTTTTCTTCTCAGTACTGACTGCTATGTGACCTTATTTTATCCATTGAGGTAAATGCTTATTATCTGTCTCTTCAACTAGAATGTGAAATCCATGAGCCAAGCCTCTGTCTGTCTCATTTGATGCTTTATCTACAGATATCTGCAACAGTACTTAGCACACAATAGGTACACAATAAATATGTGTTGAATAGATGAATAAGTGAGGGGAAAAATAATGAGATAAGGAGAGTTTGAAGGAGAAACATGTCAGGGCTATTTTCAGTGACAATATTTAAAGAATTCTATAGTATCACACAGTTGAAAATGGGAATTTAGGACCTGGTGGACTAATTACTTTTACTCTTGATTGTTAAAATAATTGATTTATTTCTACACCTCGCTTTTATTTGTACTGTTAGACTGACCCACTCCAGGTGGAGAAGTGTTTCATTTTCCTTAGGAGTACTAGCTTGCTTTACTTATAAATGTTGGTTTGTTTATTTATTTTACAGTTTTAGCTTTTATTAGCTTTTATATTTTTAAGTGACCTCTTTAATCTCTGGATCTATATGTGCTGGCACCCAGCATCAACATGTGTGTGGTTTTGGACACACCAGTTTGGGAGAAGTTGCTAAAGGGAGCTGACCTATGTTGAGGAATAGGTGGGGTGGAGAGAATCAGTGGAGGAGGGTAAGGAAGGTTGAAAAGATGACTGAGGCAATGTGAACTGTCCTCAAACCCTTTCCCCAGATCTCTCAACTTTTCAGTAGAGCCTATTATGACCATGGAAGTTTCTATGGAAATAGAGAAAAGAGCTAAGGATCTGTGTCTTTCTCAGTGTTGTATAAAAGAGTGATATACAGCATGCCTGGATGAAGTGAGGACTAGGATAACTGATGGGTCTCTGGGACTCTGCAAATATCTAATGGATGTGTTGGTACACCCACAGAGCATGACACAAATGTCTCAACTCTTGTGATCTAAAGCTTAAGGGCCACATGACTTACGTGTGTGTGTGTGTGTGTGTATGCATAAGGGTAGGTCAACACAAAACAAAGGTGACTAAAACTTATACTACCACTTCCAAGGCTCTAAGTAAGACTAATGTTCCTCCTTATGCATTTCTGCTTCCCAGCTTTAGAATCTTGGGGATAGATAAAGAGGTTGCTGCTGAGATTCTTAGATACGGTGTGAGCATATTGATAAAGCCTGTCTCACCATGATCAAATGGAATGTGGAAGGCGGCTGGTCTGATTTGCTTTCTATCCTCATACTATTCGTCTTATATATTTTTTTTCATAGAAGAACTGGGGTGTAGGCCAGAGTCACAGGGGTTACAGGAGTCACCAGGTACAGAGTGGGGAGCAGAAAAGGCAGATTGACTGAAAGACACTGCTGAGGGGAACAGTGAGCTACACAGGAGAGGTCTGCTGCACCATAGTTGGGTTAATGACCCGGGTAGGGATTGAACTCAGCTGTAGTGGCGATGGCACTGAGACTTAATCCCAAGGCCACCAGGAGGCCTGGACTCATACTATGCTAACCTTGAGAAGTACGTTTGTTGTTCACTACCTACCTGTGATCTTCAGATCTACTGTTTATTATAGCCTAGCGGGCTAGAACCCCCAACAGCAGTTCCTGGGTCCTGCTCACTTTTCTGTCTGTCTGGACCATGAATAGCCATCTCTTTTAGGAATCATCACCACCTGACTGCTTTGGGTTTTGCCATTAGGTCAATTCATCTTGTTGTAGACTGAATTGTAGAATATATCCCTCTCCCCTTTCCTTTCGACCACTCCACTGCTCAGACTGCTGCTGCCCATCTTGACCCCTCCCTTTGTGCTATCTGATTTCTATAAAGTTACCTTAGCAAAGATGATATTTTCTTTCCTTTGAAGGCATGTACATTACCTTACAGGTGAACGAAAGTCTCAGTTGCAGAATGCATCTCTGTAAAAGGGTGAGGAGCATTGAACTGGTGCCATTTTCTCCATCCCTGCAACATATACTCTCTCCTTGGATTACAACTCCCAGCAGACCATCAGGGCATCAGGGCTTCCTGCATCAGGGCAGCTGGGAAGGTACAAGGTGGGTTAATGGGGTGGGACTGAAGAAGGGAAGGGGGACTTGGAGTAGACGTGAATAGGAAAGATATGTAGCGACACTTGGAAGAGATGTGGGGAGACTACTCCTCATTCTTTGCAGAGACAACGGCAGCCATTATTTTGACCTCATAGTGGATTATGGTACATTTTGAATTTTGAGACTCTCCTTATGTTCCAGCTCTCTAGGAACTCCCTAATTTCTGTTTTGTGGTTCTCTGCTGGAAGGTATCTTATGGCAAGCTTTTGAGTCTCAGGGGGCCCTGATTGAGACTGAGCCTGTTTGGCTGGGTATTTGCCCATAGGGGATGAATAATTTTGGTAGTTTTATTGGAAAGCTATTATTTGAAGTCTTCTCTTCTGCCTTGCACACCAATTCTATTAAAAAATGTTCCCTCTAAGTGTCTGTTTCCTTTGCCTTTGTGGACATAGATGACTAGATCCCTTTTAGGACTGAACCCCTTAACACACTCTAAGCATGTTTGGGGCCCCTAGGTGCCCTATGGTGATGCACATACATTTGGGAAGGTACAGTTACCTCATATGTCACAAGAGTAGCTGAAGACATAATTGGAATGTGGTCATATTAACTTGGTTAAAAAAATGTCTCAAAAGCCATATTTTCTTATTGGAATGACTTTATAGATAAAGGAACTCTGGGGAAGGGTAAAGTCAAGGGGTAGGTTTCTTTCTTGGGTCAAGAAATATGCCATAGACTGTGAGCCCATGAGGGATGTCTCAGTGCACAATTGTTTTGTCCTCTTAGAAAAATGCCGACTCTGCAACTTTGTGTGGCCTAAAAGTACATGTCCATGTGGAAGACACAGGCCTCGTCCTTCACCACTTTTCCCTTTACACAGCTTTATTCTCCGGGAGGCCACAAGTACAGCATGTTAATTCAGACTTTTCAAAACCATGAAACCACTGAATATCACAATATCCGCGTGTGGACTCTCATTTGCCTACTTTGTGTTAACAGAGAAACATTTGGTTTTAAACAAGACTTTATTTAAGGGGAAAAAGTGTATAGGATTACATTTGGAAATGTAATTACTGAAAAGATAAACCATATGTTGTCGTCTTTGCTTCACCCTCTTTGCATGGAGGCCTGCTTTTAAGAGTTCATCTGGAGGTGTATGGAAATTCTAATTCTTCTATAACCAAGCTGGATAAGCCAAACCTAGCTTACTCACCAATCATATATGTTTGCATTTTGATGTAGTTCCTGCCAAAGGATCTTATAGCCCAGTGGTTCAGTCTTACTGCACAGAGCACAAGATATCGACTGAGCGCTGAACCTGAAGGCAACACCTGCTTCTCTCCTCTGCCCTGTGTGACCTATTATGTGGGTGTGGTGGGACTGTCAAAAGACACTGGATGGAGGTTGGTCGTGACAGTAGAGTAGGAATGAGTAAATAGCAATGGAGCTCTCTGAGTCCTTTGACTTTTAGTTGAGTGAGTCCTTAGGTATGACAAAACATGAAGAGCCAGATCGGTCTCTTGCAGATTATAAAGGCCACCAGAGGTCAGCCCAGATCTCTTACAGATTGGTAATTCTAACTTGAATAAGCAGAATTAATACAATCATTCCCCTTTTCCATGGGAGATACTTTTCAAGATCTCCAGTAGATGTGTGAAACCACAGGGAGTTTATAGTGTGTTTTTTCTTATACATATATACTTATGACAACATTTAACTTCTAAATTAGGCACAGTTGGGGATGACCAATAGCTACTAATAAAATTGAGAAATTATAATAACAAAATACCATAATGACAGTTTTGTGCATGTGGTGTCTTTCTCTCAAAATACCTTATTGTAGGTAATATTTTCATCACTGGTAACCAAAATTCCAGCAAGCAAAATCAAGAATAAGGGCGAGATTAGCAAAATCCTCTGTCAAAGGGAACAAAGAAAGCTAACCGCAATACCATTTTGCAGGTTGCAAAGTTACCTGATTTCAATATGTGTAACTTGGGTTATTCCTGGAAGATAAAGGATATAACCCGAATGTTTGCATTTAGTAAAGGTTAGTCCCCTACATCCTTGATGCACAGTCATGAAACAAATTTCTGACCAATTTCACTGTAGATGTAGACACTGAACAAGCTGGCACAGTGCAGGGTGCTGTGCAAGCTCAGGCCCAGTTCTCTCATCTTTCAGTTCCCTTGACCAACATCTTGCAAGGAAGTTTGTTGCAAGGAATCTAGACAGTATTCTAGAGGAAGGCATAGGAAGCTCCTATTACCTTTTTAACAGCAACTAGAAATCCTTCTAGAGTTATTTAAAGACAGACAATTTTTTATTAGATTTATTTAATTATATTTGATATCATTTGTAGTCCCCAGGGAATTCCCACTACCATTTCACCCGTGCACCATCACCTAGTCCCTTGTGCTCTTTCTGCCCTTATTCCCGTCTTTGCCCCCCCCCCCACCATGATCCCTTTGGTTTGTCTTTGTCTTTTTGTTCTTGTTGTGTTTCTTGTTTGTTTGTTTGCATGTTTGTACAATTTTAAGGAAAATTTGTGAAAGATATTTCAAAGGGCAAAGGTTACTAGATGTTTTTAATAGAAAACTATGTGTTTTATTTTTAAAGATCTATTTGTGCATAGAAAAACTGGGGTCAAGGCCAGAGGTGGAGGTGATGAGAGGGTTCACCAGAAACAGAGTAGGGAGCAGAACAGGCAGATCCACTGAAATACTCTGCTAAGGGGAGCAGCAGGTGAAACAGGAAAGGGCTGCTGCACCATGTGGGTTAGCTCCCTGCCTGAGGGGTATTGAGCTGGTACTACAGTGGCTGGTGACAGCTTAATAGTACTAAGACTTTAACCCCTGTGCCACCAGGGAGGCCCCAAATAACTATGTGTTGTTTCAGGCAGTCTTTGTGGTTATTTGATTCTCAGGGTTTCTTCTGCCCTTCACTGTCTTTGAGTTGTTTTGCAGTTCTGCAGATCTAAGTTAAGTATAACGCAAATCATGTCCCCTTAGCCCATGACATAGATTCTATCTTGGGGTTCAGTTGACTTCCCTATGTTTGAAGAAACCAGCTTTGTACCATTCAAAAAATTCATTACGGCATTGCCCACAGGCTTATCTAGTTGTCTGATCTTTGAGGCCTCTTTTGAACAAATTGTAACTTCTTTCCTCACATTCTTATTAAGTAATGAGTCCCATGAGGTGTTTGATACATGTTCATTTTATGTAAGAGTGTTGTGATTTTACCTACCTATCATTCCCAAGGGCCTGGACCTGGGCCTAACTAGGTTCATGTTCACAATTTGCCAGACAGTACAAAGTGAGTTCAAAATATTTTACCCAAATTCTAGTCTACATTGCTTAGATTAATTTTGTAAGCTGTTTTACCCAATCTACATATCGCAAATGTATTTAAATTTCACTAATAAGGGCCCAATTGTAACACTTAGCATTCTAAATACTCTGACATTCTGATATATATATTGTAATAAAATGCTTCAAGGGATGATCCAAATATGAATAATAGAAGTGCTTGCAGTAGTCAAATGTGGCCATTTTGATACACTAAGTTGTTTCCCAGATTGGCAGATTTTTAGTTCAAGGAAGTAACTGTCCATAGAACTCAAGTTTGAATAAAATGGCATGTTCGCAACATCTTAATGTCTATACTTAAGTATTCTAAAATGTCACAAACATCATACTTGGCCTTGAAAAGCATTAAGAAAAACCCACAAAGGTGAATTCTGTAGCACATTAGTTCATCTTTAAACACTAAGTAATTTGGTATTTACATTGTCAGTGGATGAAAAATTCAACAAATCTTACTTGGGTTGAAATGAATCCTGGTAAGTATTATACAGCTATAATAGCTATGTATAGATTTCTGAATATATAGAAATATGCATAATAAGTACCCTGATATGTGTTATTTTTTGAAGAGGGAATAATAGAAAGTCAGTAGTAGTTTACAGATAACAATAATGCTTCACATCTATATGTACTTTCCTAGTGAAGTAGAGTCCAATGGTGGACTCTAAACGTTGATTGATGGACTTAAATTTCAAGCCCATTCAGCAGCAAGTATAGGCAATTTCTTCTTCAATGGAACATCCATAGGATGAAGGGAGTTGGGGAAGGAAAAGAAAGGGCCATCTGAGTCATGGTGGGGAAGATTCAGTTCAGAAATGTAATCTTGTCCCCAAAGTCACATCTGAATGGGAGGAGAGCTTCTACTTAAGCCACAAGTCAAAGTTCATTTGAAGTTAAGACGGACCTCATCATCATTACCTATAGGTTTAATCTTGTCTGGAATTGTGCAATAAAAAATTAGGAGTAGGAATAAAAGTTGCAAAAGCGGGAAATGATCTGGTGCAAATACTAGGGAAATGGAAGCCAAGATCTTGTATGTGAAGATAGAAAACTGGAAAAGTTGCAGAGAATTGAGGACTGAGGGAAGTGGTCAGACCAGTTTGGTTCAGTGGGGGTTATAGCCACATACAGTTTGGACTGGAGACAGTATTGAGACAACAGATAAAAGAAATGGGACAAAAGTATTTCTCTTGACAGCTTAGCTAAGGAACTTGCTAATGCTCTAAGAAGGGTTTTGATGAATTCCCATCAGAACTGCGCTACTCTTGTATCTGCAAATGATTTGTAATTTGTTATACTCTTTTATGCTTGAGCTGTTAAAAACTCATGTTATTCTAGAGCATAGTTTTAGTTTATGTAAATAAAAAAATAAAGTTAAAGAAATGAAATTTTAAGTTAAAATAAATCTCGCTAGGGTATATTAAGGAGAAATATTTGAATCAGGAGACCCTAATGGACCACTGTAGTTCTCTTTAAGGATAATTGAGAATCCTTTATAAAAAGTGGTTACAACCAGTGGGACCTTCCCACCATGCTATTTTTCACCTCTGTCCTTTTGCTACACTCCTCCTTTGTTGGCAGTGCCATCCTCCACACCAATAGCAGTGTCACATGGCTAACCTCTTGCCCACAAACACCAGGTTAACTGCTACTCATCCTTTCATACCTAGCTTATTATTAAATTCCTGCTGGAATCTGTAACCCATTTTTATAGGTTACCCAGGGCCAAACTCTTGTTTTGTATTGTTGCATTTCATTGAAATTATGCCTTTGGTGCTCTATTTCCAAACTGACTATAAACTCTTTGGGGTAGGAGCCATGTCTAATCTATCTCTGTATATTTAGCTCCTTTATGAGTGCATGTAGCACATAGTAAATGTTTGGTCCATTGAGTGGAGGATTGAAGGAGTAAACTACAACTTAAGGCTCATCTAATTCAATACCTTCACTTCAAATAATAGAAAACAGAGACTTCTCTTTCTGACAATTGCCAGAGAGGATGATGTGGGGTGGAAAGGAAATTCCCGCCCACCCCTATGGATTCTTCTAGGACTGGCTGAGCAATCAAGTTAACATCACACAGATTAGTAGGAGAAAAGAACAAATTTAGTTACATGAAAAATCTGGATGGCTGTAGATTCCAAAGTAAATGGAGTAAAATAAGAGTTTCTATCCTGAGTTTTGGAGTGGGATAAGGAACTGGGACTTCAAGGGGAGAGACGGAGAACACACAAATGAAGAGAAAGTGACTCTTATGATAAAGACTAGATGCTCAGTAATTACGTTTGCCTTGCCATAGACAGGTAGGTTTCTCCAATAGAAATGTTATTTCTGGTTAAAAAAAAAACCTTAATTCTTGGCAATAATCTACTTTTAGATAGTGAAGAGAATGATAACAGTTTCTCCCACCCCTGCAGAGCCCCAATTGACCTTAGCTCAAAATGATCCACTTGCTAAGTTATCAAGTCTTCTGAAGGGCTGTTCTAGGTACCTTGAGGAGGTCTTATGAATATCTCAGGAAGCCCTATTTTTCAAGTATCTTTTATAAAACATTTTAAAAAGACACATAAAACATCATCATTTTCTCCCACGCAGATGGGAGATATTTCAGTGGAAAGCTGAAACCAGAACTTGGAGGGATGCAGGGGTGCTGCTGCCTGGATTTGCTGAGCTCTTCTTAATCGAAAAGTTCTTTTGAACAGTTAGTGGAGGCCAGAGATCAGGGCAAGGCGTGGGACATGGGAATGACTAGGGAGTTGGGGTATTTGAAGGGCTATACACTTGTGAAAGAGTAGATTCAGGAAAAATCCTCATAAACAGGAAATAAGGAAATTTGTTATTTTCTGTGCTCTGGAAGAGAACATATTTCCTGAGAAATTGTAATATAGCTCTGCACTCCTATGGGATTAAGGTCAATTTTTATTACCTGTCTTGTCTTATGACCTTAAGCTAAGGTGCTAATACCATAACCCATTAGCATCTTGTAGTGCCTGACAGAAACCATGTAAGTTCTCACTGGAGGGGCAAATTTCAACCCTGATGTGCAAGATTGTCAGATATATTTTGGAACTGAACATGTGCAACTTAATCAAAGTTTATATAAAACACAAAGACACAAATATCCATGAATCAGACTTGTTGGCTAAACAACAAAATGAATATGCGTAAAATGTGTAAGGGGAAATAAGCCCTACTTTGTTTAAACAGGACTTGGCAAATTTGTGGCAAAAATCGAAACTGTATTATATCCAGGTTGCTATATAATTTGCATGGTCCACTGAAAAATGAGAATGTAGGACTCTTTGTTCAATAAAGCAGGAAATAAAGGATCATTCAACGAATTAAAATGAAAAGCACCATCTTTAGAAATGTTTTGTTACTTGTAAAACATAATAAGTTTATGCTAATAATAAACATAATGACAAGTAAGAGCAACATTAACTTACAATTGCAACACTATATTAGTATCATAATTTTAAATAATGATTTCTTTAATAAAAATTTTAAATAATACTTTATTCATGACATGCTTAATCAAGTATTTTCTGACTCGATTTTCTGCAAATTAATTTATTTAGTCATTAAAATGTACAGTTTCAGAAATTTCATTTTCAATTGTGTAATTCAAAGCAGTGTCCGTTTCCTTGACAACTGCAAAATTACAAAGAATTCTTTACATTAAGAGGATATTTTGATTATTGCGATTGTCACTGGAGTTTTTAATAGTACTTTATAGTCTGTAACATATTGGCATACATTTCTTGTATATTATTTCAAAATATGCATTTTAGTACATCTAGAATTGATGATTGTTGTAGGACAATGCTTCTAAAGAGGTTTAACTCAATACAAAGTTTTGTGTGAGTCTGAATTTAATTTTAGGTGCAAATTTACATAGTGGTATTTTGTTATTCTCCCTAATATTTTCTATAATTTATAGAGGTCATATGAGAAAACAAGAGTTACTTTCTGATTTATATACAATTTAAAATACTTGTTTAGGTAATATATTCAACCACAAGGCAGAATTAACTTAGAAATTGTCTTCATTGTCAATAGTTGGTTTATCCAATTATAGAAGATAATGTTATTTTCTGTTAAATATGGAGATTTACTTTGTAATGTTGAAGTTTTCAAAGTCAGAGATTCTAAACTATCCAAAGAATTTTTTTTAACAATTCACTGATATGCTTTACTGCAACATTCATGAGTGCAATGCTATTTTGTAATAATTTACTGACAAATTGATTGCTTGAGCACAAGCACTTCTTGTTGGAGAAGAACTATAGTGTTCTTTTTGGTGCAGAGGCTGTACAGTAGGCTCTAGGAATGGATGGGCATGCCAGTCTCTCACCTGTGGCCTGGGTGCAGGTCCCCTATTTAAAGACCGCAGGCTTTTCTGGGGTGATGGCCCCTGCTGCCACTGTGGGTGCTTCTGCCCATCGGTCACTAGTATTGAGGACCATGCTGTGTTCATGTGTCATTGTCCCATCAGAATTCACTTGCAAATCACAAGTTCAAAGATAAAATTATTAAAAATTTCAAGTCACTACCACATATTTATGGACACCTGATCTTTGACAAAGGAGCAAAGAATATGCAATGGAACAAGGACAGCTTATTCAATAAATGGTGCTGGCAAAACTAGTCTTCCACATGCAAGAAAATGAAACTAGATTGCTACCTTAAAACATGTACAAAAATCAGCTCAAAATGGATAAAAGATCTAAATGTAAGACCTGAAACCATAAAATATATAGAAGAAAACAGGTAAAATGCTACAAGACATAATTCTCAGTAACGGCTTTGATGAGGCATCCCCCAAAGCAATAAAAATGAGAGAGAGGATAAGGTGCTGGGACTGCATCAAGTTAAAAAACTCCTGTACAGCAAAAGAAACATTAACCAAAACAAAGAGACACCCCACCAATTGGGAAAAAAATCTTTGCACTACATACAACTGACAAGAGATTGATCATAAAGATATACAAAGAACTCACAAGACTCAAGAAAAACAAAGGAAACAACCCAGGCAAAAAATAGGCAGAAGACCTTAAAAGACACTTCTCCAAAGAGGACATGAAAATGGCCAGCAGGCATATGAGAAAATGCTCAACACCACTCATAACTAGTGAAATGCAAATAAAACCACATTGAGATACCACCTTACACCAGTAAGAATGGTACATATCAAAAAAACTACAACAGCAAATGTTGGCAAGGATGTGGAGAAAAAGGAAATCTACTACACTGCTAGTGGGAATGCAAGTTAATCCAACCAAAGCTGTATGGAGTTTCCTCAGTCTACTAAAAATAGAGCTACCATATGACCCAGTAATACTGCTCCTAGGGATCTACCCAAAGGACACAAAACCACTGTTTTAAAAGAGTACCTGTACCCGTATGTTTATTATAACACTATTTATAATTGGTAAGAAGACCTGGAAAAAACCCAAATGCCCCAAAATAGATGAATGGATCAAGAAGATGTGGTACACAATGGAATACTATTCAGCAATTTAAAAAGATAAACTAGAGACATTTGTAGAAACATGGATGGAGCTAGAAGGAATTATGCTCAGTGAAATAAGTCAAAAGGCAAGAGAAAAATATCAGATGGTTTCACTAGTAGGAGGAATATAAAGAAACAAGCAAATAAAAAAATGGGGCTCAAGGAGAAGAACATCAATATAAAAACAACAACAACAAGAACCAAAAGAAAAAGACAATTCAAAGTCACCTTGAGGGTTGAGGGGGTGGGGCTGGGATGAGGGTAGAAAGAGCACAAGGGACTGAGGTGATGGTGCACTGTGAAATGGTGGTGGGAACTCCATGGAGAATACAATTGATGTCAATATGTATAAATAATTTAATAATAATAAAAAAAAGAATTTCAAGTCACTGACAGTAAAACATTAAGGTAAGTGTGTGACTCTCCTGAGACTAGGGTGCTGTGGTTGCACTCTGGTGAAGCTGGCCCTGATTATATAATTTTTTAAATGATTTTATTTATTTATGCATATAAGAGCTGGGGTACAGGCCAGAAGTGTGAGGGATGAGGGGATTCACCAGAGACAGAGTGGGGAGCAGAACAGGCAGATTAACTGAAATACACTGCTGAGGGGAGCAGTGGGCTAGGCAGAAGAGGTCTGCTGCACCATGTGGGTCCCCTCCCTGGCTGGGGATCGAACTCATGCTGCAGTGGTTATGGAAGTCCCACAGTGTGGCACTCAACCCCTTGCGCCATAAGGGAGGCCCCTGATTATATAATTTTATTTTATTTTACCATTCACTATTAAAGTAGGTAGGGATAATATAGTCTCCCAATGTATGGAATAATAACTACAGTGCTTAAACCAAGCAGAACAAAGACTGGTGCAGGGCTTAACATTCTGACCTTAATTAAGCTTGATTGTTATAGATTGACTAGATTATTTTCTGTAGTCATATCAGAGAGCACACATATTTCTTTAGCTTAAATTGTTGGTGTTTACTCAGGCTCCCCTTAGTTTAATACTGATTCTTCAGGGAGAGCTGGAAAAATTTAGATATATTAGGGATTTAACTTAACCTTTAGTGTAGCCTTAGGCAATTCCCCTTTATTTATGTCACATAGGATGAAACTCAACGTATTGTCCACTCTGATGAACTTGTTTTATATGGGACTTGTTACATGTCTTTTATATGGAAGGTGAAGAGTATTAAGAAAATCTTCGATAATCGGTGTATATATCTGTGTTGTTTTGGGTGTGGTTATATATTCTGACTATGTAATCTCTTTCTCACTTAGATTAATTTGATAACACTTTTTAATATTTCAGTGGGAGAGTTTGGCCTCTATATGCATCTGTGCTGTGGGGTTTGAAAGAAGCACTCCTGCATAACTGCCCTAAGACAGTAACCCACATCAAGAGGCAGCCAGGGACCCCTAGGTAGCCATGGACTGATTGCATGGCCATGGTCCAAGATGGTCTGTGAGTAGCTCAGAAATTACAAAAGGTACCTATGTGGCAACTCCTCCCTGTACATGTGGCCAACATGTCCCCTCTGTTCCCTATAAAAATTGATTACCCTTTGTCTCCCCTGGGCCCTATTTATTCTTCCTGCTCTTGTCACATTATCAGTCATGCTTGTTGGTTACTGCTAATAAAGCAAGAGGGCTGTTCATTGAATAGCGGTCCTGCCTTACACACCTGCTCCAAGGATTCGTACCTCAGTGTGTCCCTGGGGATGCGCTGGTGCATTCCGATCTCAACAGTAAAGACTGTATGTTTCATATGGCCTTTCTGTGCATTTGGATTAATCCAGTTTTTTGCTAAATATACAACCTATTTATATAGTAGGTTCACTATCAATTTCTAAGGAGCTTAATTCTTTAATCATTATATTGGGTCACTTCCCAGCCTTTGCTACTTCTATCACTACTTGAAACTGACAAATCTGGAGTGAACCAAATGAAGTTTATAGGAGAAATTTTGGATTTTATTCTTCATGATGATTTGAAAGAAAGGTCCATTACAAATGGCCTTTGAGAAGCTGGATGACTGAAGTGATATTATAACAATGCTGTTGGAGGCTGTGGACATAGCTAAGTAAGCCAGTTGGATGAAGGATACGCTAAGCTCATTCTTTCCAATGTCTTGTCTACCAGGAAAGAAAACATAAGGGCTATGTCTTTACTTTTAATATGATATGATAAACACAGGAAAGGGAATAGCATTCATTTTGTTTAATATTCCATGAAGGTATTTGAACAAGACCATATTTTATTGTCTGAGAATATAACAAATGTCTATGTCATTTTTCAGTAATGAAACATGTCAAGAAATGATCATTGGTTGGGAGAATGGAGTGTAAAGAACATGCTTTTGCTAATAAATCATAGAATGTAACATAATATGGTATGACTATGTTAAACAAATAATTATATCTATAAATGGAATCTGAGCCAGAAGGGAAACATACATTATTTTACTTTGCTTTGTATTCCACGCCACACTCAAACATGCACATAAGCACATGCACACACACACATGCCCACAATATCACATGCACATACCACAGCATGCTTAAAGGATGTGCTGTGTGATGGACCAGAAAATATGGACTGGTGGGCACACAGCTGATTTTTGGTTCCCTCTGCCTTATTGTACTTGGTCACCATATAATGCTGTTCTCCATTTATGGATTGTAGAAGACATTTGCCTCTGAGCCTTCTTATTCAGCCCTGAAGTAGAATAAGAGTTGATAAAATTGATTATGCAAATGAAATGAATATGAATAGCCCTGTCTCCCTTTTACCCCTCTAATAGCACATCTCTAATTTCCCATTTAGGACCTTCATATTTGATGTTTCCATGCTCATTTCAAATTTTTCCTCCCCTCTGTTTTTCTACCTTGCCTTCATATCTGAGAAGAGACTAATCATATACCGGCCTCGTGTTTACCAGTAAGGTCCACATTGAAAGAGCCCTCAATATTAAAATATGCTGTAGGCCCATGAAATGCTTTGAATTTTAAGGGATGGTAATTTGACTTTAGTAAGCCACAATAAATGTCTGTCAGATAAATATACAGAATTGTTTTTCTGAAAACCAGACAGATTTTTCTCTCTATTTAATTTTTGAATAGGAATTGGAGCATACACACAATGATGTCTCTGAATGTGTTCACTTGTTCTTGCTTTTGTTCTGAAGGTGAAATTCTGAGTCAGGTCATTCATTCTGATAGGTTTATGTCCTCAGTGGCTATGCCTATTTCCCTAAGGTCTAGTAAAGGGTGTGTGTAGGTTTGGGGTGGGAACTATTCTCAGCAGGTCTGACAGCATTTTCTAAATGTTATTACCTTTGGCAAAGTCTTATCTTAGATGAGGTGGTAAATTAGTGAACTGTCATGGAGGAGTATGATTTTGTAAAATTAGATGGGATATAAAGAAACACAATTAATTCTAGCCCCTCAGGCAATCAAGATGAAGTAACTGGAGCCTTTGTTTTCTCAGATTATCAGATATACCATCTCTTCTTCTGAGGAATAGCAGGCACTCTCTGGCTGTCAGTTAAAATGCCAGGTATATACTTGCAAGGCCACCCCAGGATCATGTTTTGTTGTTTTACAGAGAAAAGTGACTCACCCTCTGGGGGTCTATTTCTTCCTTTAACCCTAAGCCTCGCCTCAGTGTTGTGATTTGTCGCATTTGGAAACTGACCAATGATTGATTACAAACTCCAAATTAGTCAATAAAAACACATCGAAAGGCCCTCAATATTAAAATATAGTTTAGGTCCAGGACATGTCATGAATTTTAAGGGAAAGTGATTGAAAGACTTCAGAGAGATGGACACTCAGAAAAGTCTCTTCTATCAGTGCAAGTCTCATGCTGAGGAGGAAAGAGGTAAAAAACCAAATTCCTAAGTACAGAGTACAGGTTTGGGCACACTAAAGCCCCTTCCATTGATCAACATGATGTTGGGAAACCATGGGGGCAAGTCCACGACCAGGTGAGACTGACTCTCTCTTTTGCTTTTCATTCACCGTCTGCCTGCATCTTCTGAGAAGAGTTTCCAGGTCTTTGGACAATCATCCTGCATAGTGCTGTGCTCACCTAATGTAGAAGGGCATAGACCACATGGATTTTCTATCTTCAGCAATACAACTTAAGGTAAAAAAAGATAATAAAGCTAATTGAATTAAGATTTATAAGGAATGAGTCTTAGAGGTTGAACATGGTTCAACTTCTTCTACAATTCAAAAGTCTCAGTCCCAGTAATTTGATAAAAATGTCCTCTGAGACATTTGTTAAAAACATAGAAACAACTGATAAAATAAATTTCCATAACTATCAGTGGAAAAATTACTTTGTCATTAGGCAGAACCTTTATTCTGAGAGGGAAGATTTACAACTCTACTAATTCATAATGTATGTGGGAGTGACCAATATGGTAGCTCAACAAATTGCCTCAAAACATGTCTGCCAGCATTTACTCAACATGTTCTTCTTGTTGTGTACTTACCATAAGCCAGATATTATTCTGAGCACCAGGGGATGTGGCAGTGAGCTATTTTTGTGGAAGGCGCGTGATATTAATAAGTAGTAACTAGAGACAGCTATTTTAATTTGAGTGATGAGGAAAGGTCTTTCTGAGAAGGACACTGAATTTCAAGGCTGAGTCAGTCCTGTGAACATCTGGGAAATTTGTACCCCAGGTTGAAGAAAAATTTACTTGAAGGTACTGAGGCAACCACGTTTGTTTGGTGGCATCGATTGAAGGGAAGTGAGTTATAGAGACAGTGAACTGAGATAAGCCCACTAAAATGATTAGACTAGGTCATATGAGGCCTTTCAGGATTTGGGACTTAATTGTAATTCCTTTGAGACACCCTTGGAAGGTTATAATGTAAGTTGTAAATAACCAGTCTTACTGCTCTGTGAATAAAGAGGTGACTGGGCAAGAGAGGAGAACTGGAACACAAGCAAAGTGTTGTCATTTGGCCCAGGAATAAATATGGTATCTTGGATTACACAAATAATAGCAGTAAACATTTATTTATGTTTACAATATGCCAAGCATTGTTGCAAGCACTTTAACTATAACAATCACTAAATCTTCAGATTTATCCACAGACCATCACTCTGATCATTTTGCACACAAGAAACCAAGGCACAGAAGATGTAAATGGCTTGGTAGTGGCGATTTGGTGGCAGAGTAAGAATTGAAATACAGACAGTCTGGTTCTAAAGTCTGTGCTCTCAGCTACCCCTCAGTTACGCTAGAAGTAGTGGTGATATAGAAACATGAATGTGTATTAGCTTCCTACTGCTGCTATAACAAATGACGATACCTTTAATGCTTTATACATCATAAGTTTATTATCTTATGTTTCTGTAGGTCCAGAAGTCTGAAATCAATTTTACTGGCTAACATTAAGGTGTTGGCAGGCCTGTGTTCTTTCTAGAGACTCTAGGGGAGAATTCATTTCCTTGCATATTCAAGTTTCTGGAGGCTGATCTCATACCTTGGCTCATGGCCCTGTATCACATAACTTTTGTTCCCTTTGCTTCCCTTGTCAGCTTCATTGCCTCTTGTCTTTGATCTAACTCTGATCCTCCTGTCTCCCTCTTAAGAGGACCCTGTGGTTACATTGGGCCTATTCTTTCTTAAGAACCTACATTTAATTCTAACTTCAAAGTTCTTTTTCCATGCAATGTAGCATATTCACAGGTTCTGGAGATAGAATGTGGAAATCTTTGGGGAGTGATTATTCAGCCCATCATAGACAGGCTCAGGATTTATTGTTTTACTTTTCTTAAATAAAATTTATTGTAAATTTAAATAAATAAGTAGTATATATTTTATAAAATTTTTTTATTAATTTTTTTATTAAAGCAATATTATATTATAACATTATAAAAGTGTCAGGAAACATTTTTAAAAGTGGTATTCCAAGACATTGTGACCAAATGGATATGGTAAGTCTGAGAAAGCCTATAAACAAGTCTAAGGTTAGCTCCTAGGATTTTTTTGGCTTGTGCAACTGGTTGGATGATGATACCATTTATCAGGATGAGTTTAAAAAAAAAAGCCACTGTGCAGGGATAAAATGGAGGGTTCAGTTCTTTCCATGGTAACTTTGAATTGCCAAATTAAGACAGTTAGTAGCTGGTCACATGCTAGACATCATGTACACAGATTTTTGCATTTAGTGTAGGGAAGAAGGATAGAGAAAGTAATTTAGGAATTGGCATTTTTATGTTAATTTGATCCCCAGAATGGTTTAAATAAACAGGAAAGAGATTGTTATAGAGAATAGAACTAAAGAGATGTTGTAACAACACAGTAGTACTAGGTGACTTTAATGCCCCACTGAGAACATGGGCAGATCAATGTGACAAAGAATAAGTAGGGAAACCATAGCCCTAACTAAGCAGCTACACCAAATAGACCTGACAGACATCACACACCACCAAAAAATTGCAACATACCCATTTTTTCTCAAGTGCACATGGAACATTTTCAAGAATAGACCATATGTTGGGCCACAAGTCAATTGTCAATAAAACTGCAAAGATTGAAATTATACCCAGTATTCTCTCTGACTGTAATGCCATGAAGCTAGAAATCAGCTAAAAAAAATAAACCAACAAGAAAAACTACGAACACGCAGTGACTAAACAACATGCTGTTTAATAGCTATGGGCTAAAAGAGGAGTTCAAAGTGTTAGGGCGCAGACTGAAGGGCACCTCCGGACCCCCAAACTTCATGCTTTGAATAGGTCTGGTTCTCTCAGTGTGAAAGAACTTGAATAGGATTCGTTTGCATAGAAAGAGAAGAAAGGGTGATAGTTTCCAATTAAATACCCAAAGTACCCATGTTCTTCCTCATGGGTAAATGCTCTACCAAAACAGGGTTGACCCAAAGGGGATCCACTGAGGCCTGAAAGCTTGCCACAAGTCTATGGCAGCTCTGGCAGGGGAGCAATAAGAAATGGAGAGAAGGGGCCAGGATGGAAGGGGAAAGGATGGAATGCAACCATTTTCAGTAAAGTTCAGGGATTTTGAGAGAAATGACAAATCAAAAATAAAAACAGATACTCAACATTTACATAGCAGACAATTCACTAACATAAAACACTCTCAGAAACATTAATAAATATCGTAATGGCTCTGAGTTTAAAAAGGAAGGTGGTAGTGGGGGGGGGAAGGAAAATGGGGACATAAAGGGTACTGTTGGGAAAGAATTCCCATTTGGTGGATGAGAAGACTGATGCAGTTCAGAAATCTATTGGAAGCTAGGGTGGCTGACTTGCCCTAGATTGCATTGCAAAGGAATGGCAAACAACAACAACAAAACATATTCAGATGTTAGTTATGGCTTCTTTATTGAAAAGAGATAAGGAGATTAAATTTTCCTGGGAGGAATTCTTACAAAGAGAAGTTTACAGATAATTATCAAAAGCAATGTCCACTCAACTTTGAGAAACCCTCCCTGAAACCAGGCTTTTGTCAAAAAGGCATATTTTGGGGTGGCAACATCATTACTCCCCTAGTTGTGCCTCTGGAACCTCTCCAGAAGTTCCACAATTCAGAAGTTGAGTTGGCCAATTATTTCATAGAACCAGCCTCTCTGTACTGAGCCTAACTCAGTCCAATTAAACAGCTGTGTCCAATTTCTGAAGAGATTTCTGTAAGGAGGTTCCCATGTTAAATGTACATTGTGCAAGTAATCAGAGACATTTCGATGGAGACAAAGGAAGAACAAAGGTTAAAGATAAAAGCAGAGCATAAGTCCATCCAGGAGTTCTGAAAGGAGCCAGTCAAAATATCTCAATGCCGGGAGTCAATGCATCTTCAGATGGCAGGTTCTCCTGGGTTTCAATTTCTCTGATGTCATTAGGTACAGAGAGAGACAGCGACAGTCACATCAGGTACAGCCACTATGGTGACCTCTCTGAAGCTGTATCAAGTTCTTCATTTGCAGCTTGCCTGGTTTCAGAAAAAGACAGTTTTAGTATTCAATCAACCCAAGCCAAATAGATTGGAAGAAACACTGGAGACGTTAGTTTGGAAGGTCACAATCACATGCTAGGTGGTGGGTACTCCCTGGGTAATACAAATGATGTCAAATATAATTAATACTAAAAAAAAAGAAAAGGAGTTCAGCACAGTAGTTTACAAGTTAAAAAATTAATTACCTCAAAAATGATTAATAGGACTAGAATCTAATGTCCACAAAAACATGTATTATTGAAACATACTATTCTTCACACTTTCACTCTTGTTCACCAAAGAATTAGTAAAACTAATTCCTTTGCAAATTAAATCTGTTTTTAATAAAATTGGCTAGGTGGTTTTGATTATGATAGTTACATAGTTTTTATTTTTGTTGTTGCTTTTTAATTTTCTTTGCTGGAAAGGAACTTAGAGTGAGCTTCTAATGACCTTTCAGGGCTCAGGGCCACATCGAGTTCTCACCATCATACTTTTCTGTGATATCTGTATCTTTGGGTATCTGTATCTATTTCTTCTCAAGCTTCTTAAACTGTCCTGGGTTTCCAGTTTTGCCTTCCATTGAAGTGTGCTCTTTAATATCCAAATATTTAGGGACTTTCCCAGATATCCCATTATTGATGTTGTTTAATTCTTCTATGATCTGAGAACATGCTTTGTATGATTTCTAGTCTTGTCAACTTGTTAATGTCATAGCCCAGAATATAGTCAATTTTGCTGATTGCTCTGTGTGCCATTGGGGGAAACATGTGTATTTTATTGTTGTTGTCAGGGCTGAGATTTACATAGATTCAAATCAAAAAGCTTTCTATAGTTTCATTGCTCAACATGTTGGTACAGAGAGTTATAAAAGACCAAACTGTATACCTTTTTAGTTAAGACTATAGTTAGTGGAAGAAGCAAGAGTAGTTAGTGAAAGAATGCCCTAAATCAGGGGAAAGAACAGGTCCTCCTTTCCGATTTGTCTTTATACCCAAACTGTAGCTCTGGTTTCCCCCAAAACCAGGGATCCTCAACCTCAACTTGACACTGAGTAGAGCACAACACGTTGGCATCAGTTCTGACCTAAGGGGATGGTGGAGTCTGATCCACTTTATCCATCACTGAGTCTGAGCACTGGATCTTGCTCACTGTGGTCACCCAGTGCTTCCAGGACTTCTGGGTTCCCTATAGAGGTACAGATTGCTGAGACCCTGCCATCATAGCACACTACTACAGGACCCCAAGTGAATCCTGGTAGCAAAACACCGATGACGAACCATAGAGGGTGAACATTGCCCCGCAGAAATTGCAATGTTTTGAGTCAGGGAATTGACCTGGCAAAGCCCACACTGAAAACGAGCAACGTCTCTCTGCACAGCAGGCAGCTCCTTTGAGTGATACATCTGGGAAGCTGCAAGCACAAAGATACATCTGTTTTCATTGTTATGGAAAGATAAACAGGACCAGACTTAAAACACTGTGGGAAAAACTTGCTTGCTTGTCTGCTAGCTGTTTACTGTCTTTCTGGAGGAAGACATGTCACGGATGTGTCCATGGGTCTATGGGGCAGGCATGTCAAAATCTGCAAAAATAAAAACAAGACTACATCGAGATACTCAGCTGACCCTCCCCTCATTCCTTCTTCCATCCTTCCCCTCCATGTTACATCAAATTCAAGAACATCAAGACACTCACATCTATCCTTGCATTCTGGCTTATGGGGCTGTTTTATTATAAAACACAGTTGTTGTCCTTTTTGATGTTAATCTGGTTATTAATGTTTTTAGGAGATTCTAGCTTTTGCTTAGAAAACTATATTAGGTTAACAATAGATTAAACTAATGCTCTCTTAGAGCAGTTGATACTTTTCAGCCCACACAAATATTGGAAATAGCTTGCTACTTGCCATTCGAAGATGTGTTTTCTTTCATTTGCCCAAAAATGACTGGTGTGACTGTTTGTTTTCTTTTTCTTTTTTTTTCACAAAATAAACTTGGGAGCTTTGGCATGTTGATGAAATCAGAAGTGGCCAGATAATCCAAAAGGGCAATTTCATTTTTAACTCCTGGGATAAAGTTATGAGGGGCTCCTCTCCAAGAGATCCTTCAAATCTTCTCAGCCAGGAGCCATCAGATAAATGGAGATAGTGATTTGCCCTGGGCCTCTTTGGCAGAGTGCGCTTCCCTCGCTTACTCTGCTGGCTGCACACTGGCACATCGAAGTCCAGATCGAAGACCTATTAGTCATGTCTGGCTGAAAGCGCATACTGTGTCCATGGCCTTCACAGTGATATACGGGCAGCGGTGTGCTATTTGTTTCCCCTGACAATTTCCAGCACCTATTTTCCACCCAGCATCAAATAATCCAAGATCCATGTAACTGGGGACACCAGTTATTCAAGTGATGGATTTGCATTAAAAGCTAGGATCAGCAGGACCGAATGAATCAGCCAGTGGACCCATGCCCCACTTAGAGACAGAGTTCCTAGCCGCCAGCAAAACCACGTGCTTTTCTCTTTGCCTGAACAGCGGGGCATTGGGCAAATGCCTCATAAAACGCAGGGACAGCTAGGCCTGGGGAGTTATATGAGCTAGAAGACCCTCGTGATAATTTCCCCCTCTTTTAAACTCTCTTCAATATTTGTGATCCCCTGCTTCTCTTGCCCACAGATTCAGAAGAGATGAAAGACAGTGGGTTTTTCACTAGCAGGGTAAATAAATGAGGACTCAGAGAAAGGACAACCTCTCTTATACTTTTGGTACCTCTGCTGGGCACTCGGCATGAAATTGAAAGAGAATCCAAATGATGCAGAAAATATGATCGTGATCACCCCAGGCAAGCAGGGTTTCCTTTCATTGCATGGAGAGGTTTGTAGGAAAGATTCCACTAGAGGGGAAACACTTCTCAAATGGACCCCAGCGGCCTGTCCTATTGCACTAAACCTTTTTTAATATACATCTGTATATTTACTTATTTGTGGGGAATGCTAAAACCGCAGAGTTCCTGTTTGCTCTGTTTCTTAGGGATAAAGTTATTCTGTGGTCAGAGACACCTAACACCATTAGGCACGCACACGGTGGATCTGAAGAAGGGCTGTTTACCCCAGCTTCCAGGAAAAATATTGACAAGGCAGTAAAAATACTTTCCTTGATTACTCAACTTTGTATTTTAAACCTAAAATTATAGGAACTTTTCTTTTTCAGTCATTTATTTTTAGCTTCTCTCTTTTTCCACCTTTTGGATTTTTTTGGCTCACCTTTGAAATCATGGCCTATTTATACTGACTCTGCAAACTGAGGGTTAGCAAAGCCTTTCAAAATGGTCACTGTTTCCCTCTGACTAGTTTGCAAGCTACTTGGGGAAGGGTGAATCTCGACTTGTGGAGATAAATGGATAAAGGCGAGTTTGTTATAAGACTGAGGGAAACTTCCAAAAGCCTTTGGTGTTGGCTTTCAGAAAAGCGCTTCCGTATTTCCTTACTTTTGACCAGAGATCAGGAGTAGTTACAAACCCAAGGGGGGAGGAGTTGAGTCTGAATTTTCAGTATCATCCACAGGGACCTTGCTAACTCAATCCTGGTGCTCCTAGAATCAGGGATATGAAGCCCTGTCTTCCCTAGACTCTTGCTAAAATATCTTTTGCCCCTTTTATCTGACCTTTTATGCTGTTTCAGTTTTACTTATTGAGCTATCTGAAATTAGACTCTGTAGTTGATTATTCTCATATCATTTTCATTTTCATCAGATTATAAACTATAGAAAGGTGGTGGGGGCAGGAGGCAAGGAAAGTCAGAGCATCCTTTTTTTCTTTACTTTTTTTTTAAGGTTTTAAAATTTATTTATTTATGCATACAAGAGCTGGGGTACAGGCCAGAGGTGCGGAGGAGGGGGTTGGGGGTGAGACGATTCACCAGAGACAGAGTGGGGAGCAGAACAGGCAGATTAACTGAAATACACTGCTGAGGGGAGCAGCGGGCCAGACGGGAGAGGTCTGCTGCGCCATGTAGGTTCCCTCCTTGGTCAAGGATTGAACTTGCACTGCAGTGGCTGCGGAAGCCCCACAGTGTGGCACTCAACCCTCTGTGCCACCAGGGAGGTCCCAGAGCATCCTTGATGTAAAGAAGAGGGCTGATTGTACATGAAATGCTCAAACACACTTCTCTTATTGAATGAATAATTCAAAGTTTTGTCATTTGAATTGCATTTAAAAAAATCAATGTAGTTAATTCACAACAGTCAATGCTTATTCCTCTCTAATTTCTAATTGACAGAGATTCTTCCCAAATCTAGAAGATCTGACAGGATCACATAGTTTGAGGAAATTAATCAGAGATACAGAGTTCCTAATTTAAAAAAAATAATTTTTCAGAAGGAATTGATGACGTATGCCCCTATTGTAAGCCTTTACCAGTCCTCTCAAGGGTGTTCTTTTTGTTACCTTTGTCCCTGGGCACCCCCTTTGGTGTTTTTGCTCCTTCAACTTATTAGTTTACTTCTTAAATGTCATTGTATTTGACTATTTTGTGCCCTGCCATAAACACAAACACTGCTGGTCATGCAGTCACCCAGAACATAGAGTGGATTCTGACTACAAGGAAAGGAAAATATGGGCCACCACACAATGAATCCCAGCTTCTGTCATGAGTAACTGTTGCTCAGACAACAAAGACCTCTAGTTGGGTTCAGGTGACAAGTGGGGTTGCTTAGCTCTGGAAGCCCCAGGAAAGTCTTGTAAAATGAGTCAGTGCAGATCAAGGCACATCAGGATTACTCACCTGAAACCTATATTCTCTGAGCCACAGACTCTATGTTTGGAGGAAACCTGAGGGGTTGAAACCTTTTTCTCTCTTGTGCCCACATTTTTTGGCCTTCTCCCTTCATTGATGGTCATGTATGCTTGGCCATGTATGCTACAGTATAATGAGGAAAGTACCTTTGCTGCTGCCAGAACTAAATGCAAGTGTCTATCTCTCCTCAGGTAGGCACCTCTGGAGTTTGTCTGTGTAGCTACTCTCTTGCATAGTGAGTGAGACAAAAAGTTGCCAATACTTGTGTGATGCCGAGGAACATTTACTGAGCTTTGCCTATGTCACCTGCACTCCTTGAAGCTTTCCAAGCCCATCTTACTTATGTCTCCCCATGACAATAGAGGTGGACACTCTTATCATCATCTCCGCAGGAACAGAGATCCAGAGAAGTTAATATCCCCACAGCCACTGGGACTTAAAACCCAAGGGCTCTTTGTGGAGCCTGCCCAAGGTCATGTCCAGCCCTGACAGTGACTGAGCAGTTAGTTGTTTGCACAGCCTGCGAAGTACCTTACCCAAATGAGTCATTCTCATTCAGCTTCTAAGATTTGGCCGCTTCTTTATTTTCAAGTCCACAAATATTGTAATTTCCACGAGAAACCTCAGAGGTCCCATTGCTGGCTCACAGGAGAGGGTTAACACACTCCACCCAAGAGTCTCTCAGGACTGGGCTTCATTCAGTTTCCAAAATACAGAAAGATGTGTTTATCCGTCTGCTCCACATCGTTAAAGGAAACCCACACACCAGTAGCAAGCAGAGAGACATGTGGAGGTACAGTGACCTTGACCTACCCCACCCAAACTCTTGCTCTTGATCAATTCCCAGAACACAAGTTCTCAGGCAGCAGCTTCTGACCAAAACAAATGCGGGTATTTCAGAGGCTGATTTCCATGAGGAACTGGTGTTCTCTTCTAAAGTCTCTTGACATCCATTCAGCAAACGTTGACAACAACAGAAACGTTCCCAGGAGAAAACGAGTGGAGCATTTTGGGTAACCAAATTTATTGGATATGAAAATTAAAGTTGCATACATCCCAAGAATTGAGGAAAGATTTCCGGCCCAACGCATCTCCCTCAGGCCTCTGCCTGATTCCATTTAAGCTCCGTGTCTCTTGGAACATGTGCTTCTGCTCCAACCAACCAAAATGCAAAGGACTCTTGGAGAGAGGTAACAGGAAGCTGCTGCCAGTCTTCAACATCCTTTTGTTATTCTGTTGATTGCAGAGGGATTGTGTCCCGTAGTATCAGTAGGGTTTATCTGGAGAGGGAAGGTGAGAAGGACAAGGCACATTTGACTCAAAGAAACCAAATTGCTGCAAGAGACCTAAACAGTCAGGGCCTCCAATGAGGGCCCCACATATCTGAAGGAAGGTCTCAATGCTGTAATGTTAGACAACTTCAGTAGGCTTTGTCCTTGGTCCTAGACTTAGACTTCATCAGGGCGAAGTGTATTGGAGTTATCTGTGACTTTCAACATTGCCAATAGACGCTAGGCGAAGATTTAATTAAACTTAAAGAGAAGACAGATAAAGGGGGTATTCCTGATTACCAGGGCATAGAATATTCTATAGTAACTTATGCTATAGCAGATAGCAAGTACTTATTTTACTGAGATGGCTATTGATCTTCGTGGAATGATTAATGGGTTAAGAAGAAATGCTCTCTTTCAAAAGTTCTTGCCCCAATTTTTAGACGACTTTTTATCTATGTTTATTTACAGTGCTTCATAATCTTCTTTTAAAACTAAAAAGATTCTGATCTAGCTGAGGGAGTTCCTCTTAGATCTAAAGGAAAGACCAGTTGAAATTCAAAGCATTCTATTAAATGTAAAATCTAAGGAAATGGGAATTCTTCTTCATACAATTTGAGGAAGGCATGGTTGACCTTGCAGCTCAGACACAGGGTGGCTTCCTGACTTTATTGGGTGAGGGGGTTTGGATTTCGATGGATCTAGCACACAATATACTGCTTGCAGTATGTACACTTTGTTCCTGTAGCAATTTGTGTCTTTCTGTAGATCGCATAGTTAAAATGACACTGGGGTTTGGGATAACTTGAAAAGCCTTACCACCTGGGGTTTAGCTATCTGAACTCCTGGAGAGGGAAGAGCAGAAAGAAGACATGCCCAAAGGGGCAGAATAATTTATAGTTATAGAATCTGAACACATGTTTAGTTGTATGAACATCTTGATTTAATTAAGCAAACTGGCCACAGACACCAGTAAAAAGAATAAAAAGCAATAATATATGTATATCACTTCATGTTTACAAAGTGTTTTGCTGTGTCTTGCTTCATTGGATGTTCATCTCAACTCTCAGCCCTTATAAATTCAATTTTAGTGAGATAATTTATATGTAAGTTTTCCCATTTTATGTGTATGGGTTGAAGCCTTTTCACAAATGCATGTACTCATGTAAAACCCACTGGAATCAGGATGCAGAGGAATTTTATTTTTCTGAAAATTTCTCTCATGCCTTTTTTCCCCCTTTTGTGTTTTGTTTTTTAATTTTAGCTTGACTTATAATTGACATATGAAATTGTAGGATATTTAAAATGTACTCTGTGTGGACTTGCTACATTGTGAAAGGATTTCCTCAGTGCAGTTAATGAACACCTCTATTACTTCATTTACTGATTGACAGATTAGGGAGAACATTTAAGTTCTACTCACCCAGAAAAGTTCAATTGTGTATCTTATAGTTTTCAGAGCATAAATCTTTCCCTCCTTTTTTAAAATGTGATTGTCAGTGAGTTTTTTTTTCATTTTTCTTTAATTTATTGCTTATTTATGGAAAAATAGCAGATTTGGGGATTTAATATCATATCTTGCTTCTTCATTGCATTTTTATCATCAGAGCAGTATTATTCACAATAGGCAAGACATGGAATCAGGTTAATTGTCATCGATGGATGACTTGATAAAAATTTATGTGGAATATTTCTAAGCTATTACAAAGATGAAATTTTGCTTTTTCTGACAATGTGGATGAAACCTGAGATGATGATACTGTGTCCAATAAGTCAGAAAGTAAAAGACAGTTATCAGATATTTCACTCATTTGTGAGATATAAATAACCAAAGAAAACAAATAGGTAACACACAACAGAAATAGTCTTAGGCCCTGTGAAAAATAGTGATGGTGGAGGGGGAAATGTGTTAGTGTATTGGCAATGGAAGTTTGATGGCAGATGGTGAGCAAGTGAATAAAACATGTAAAAATGAAGTCAGACTGTACTCTTGAAATGGTATAGTTGTGTAAATGAGCTAGTTAGTCAATGCATTTGGTTAAAAATAGGGCAAAATCTCCTTGAAAAAGAAGAAAATTTCAGTTGTATATATGGTGTTATCAAGTTGTCACCATGTTTGACAACAGATTCTTGGACCTCATTCATTTCAAAGCTGAGGCTTTGTGCCCCTTTGCCCATCTGGACTTCCATTCAGCACCCTCCGCCATGCAACTAGGCAACCACTGGTTTCTGTCATGATAAGGCACCTTGGCCTTTTCTGGGATTTCATAAAATGGAAGTTAAATATTTTACTATCAGTTCTTTGACTTGCATTTTCTTTCATTCAGTATAAGTGAATGTATGATTTGCTCCAGTTGATGTATGACTGAGCCTTTCGATTGACAAAGGGCTCTTCTCTCCATTTCACAGAAGTGGAAACTTAATTCTAAGAGGAGGGTGATTTTTCTGAAGATCTAAGCTGAATGAAAGCAGGCCAAGCACTGGGATGGTGGGAGGAGAGGGGTCTCTGGCTCTAGGACAAGCACACGACATAGTTAAGTCAATCAGAATCCTTCCCCTGGGTTTTTCAACTGGGAATAGGTGAGAGGGTGAAACCTCTGTGGTTGAGGCTTGGGTGTGAAGTAGCCACAATTCCTCTCTGTAGAAGAAATTTGAAGTTAAAGAAAAAGAAGTCAATATAAAGAGAAAAACAAAGATGGGGGTACAACAAGTAAATTCGAATTGTTTGAAACTCAGGTTCTAGTGTTTTAGATTAGCCACATCCTTGACCTGTCAATGAATTGGCTACTAACCCTTCATTTGCTAACTTGAGAGACTTCAGTGTCAATTCATAAATTCCCTGAAAGTTAATCTGAGTTAGATTTCTGTTCCTTGCAATCCAAAGCACCCTGAGTAACTAAGCCTTAAAATAATTTAATCAGAATTTGTTATTTGCATAATGTTGCCACTTCTTGTTAAACACAAGACAAAACTAATGGTTTCCTTAGTAAATCTGTTAAATATTCTGTATCTGGATTGTCCCAGGAAGGTGACAGCATAGTATTTACCTTCTCGAACAATCTTTGTTTCCATTTGTCACAGACAGAGGTTGAAATATTAGCTGTGCATCCCAAGAGGAAAACCTAGCTCTGTAAGGTCTATGGGCAATAAATTTTTCATACAAATACTCTTGTTCAAGGTCAGCACATTTTATACATTTTTTTTCTTGCTGAGAGTTACTCATTTTTATGGAAAATGACCTGACCCATTATAATATATGTGAGTAAAACTGCTGGGGGATTCTTTCTCTAATTCCTCTCATATCACATGCAGGTAGTGCATAATGGCCGGTGTATCTTAGGATTGCATTTTCAGAAGTAGAATACTTGCATCTGGGAAAGGCTGGAGGTAGTTAATCTCCCTTTAGGTAGAACATATGCCATCAGCAGAAATAAGTCCTTCGTATCTCATGCAGAGAAATTCCTCTTTTTTGAGGACCAGTCCCCAGGAATGCTATCTCTGCTCCTTCCCTGTGCCCCCAAGAGAGCTCTGTGAGCAATAGAAATTAACCCTTGGTTTGCTTCATTACTAACATTCTTCTTCCTGAATTTAGTTTATCCTTTGTTTGGCTCAGTTTTTCTTCTGTTGTTTTGTTCTCTTCTCCCTCCCCACGCACCAGGGCTAATTGAGTGTGAAGCCAAGCCCTCCCTCCCTGCTCATCATGCCCATTTGTGCACCTGAGGGATGACCTTGCCACCATCCACACACAGAGGGGGAGGGCTCACTCAGTAGTTTCCACTCAGTCTGCACGTCCATGTTCCAGCATGTCGGATGTGCAGAGGGTAAATGTATGAGAAACAGAGGATAATTGAATTACAGATTTCTGTTGTGTTCAAGATGTTAGCTCTTGCACACATGTAGCAATTCTTGATTGCTTAAGAGGTCCCTGGTGTGTTTTTGGCAAGAGGAGACCTTTACATGTGCCTGGCGCAGGTCCAGTGACATGCACTGCTCTGGGATCACTTAACTAATCATCTGCCTCCATTTTCTTCCAATTCCTTAGAAAGAAAATTGAAAGCAAGAAGAGAGAAAGAAAAGGGGTGTGGACCTTGATGACCAAAATAATTCCTTTTAGAAAAATTCCAAGATAAATTTTAAGATTGAAAAGATAAGAGGCTTCTCAATGGAATACTGTAGAAAATAAGACCTAACCTAGACTTGCCTGAAAATCTGACATAAAGAGAGACTGACCCTTAGAAATGTGAGTGTTCATGTGTTTCCACACATGAGATTTCATTTTCTGAGTTTAGCAGTGATCGTTGATTTTCAAATCTTCCTAGGATGGAGAACAAGTGAAAAATAATCCAAAATAGAAGCTGCTCTGGGTGACATACTGACCCTGTTCAGGAAGCACCTGAGAGGTAAAAAGGATGAAAACAAAAACTAGGTGAAAAATTTAAAATGACTTTCTTTTTAAAAAACCTTTTTAAAGATACAGATATGAATTACTATGCTCATGTTGCTCCCTTTGCCGTACAGAAAAAGTGGCTCCCTGGACAATTTCACACATGAAGTAAAAACCTGCATCTCAGACCCTAAATAGAAAAAGGTCATTAACAGCAATACCCCTAGTGGTATATAAAAAGGAGATGGTGGGATGAACGGCGTCTGAAACTGAGAAAGAGACCTCTTTTGTCTTCCCCCCCAGGTTAGACACAGCAGCCCAGGCATCTGGTATTTGCCTGCTGAGGGTCCCGTCTTAGAGTAGGACAGACTGCCGGTGGAAAATGGGAAGGTGAAAGTGCATAGAGAGGAGGAAATGGCTACTGTCCTAATGATTTTGGTCACGAAGCTCTTCAAGGCTGGATGGTGCTAAGTAGGTGGTGAAAACTCCCAATAATGGCTTTGGTGATTTGTAGAGCATGGAAAAGAAGAGACCATGGAGTTAGAAAAGTAGTGCAGGAGGAGAAAACAAAGTGAAGCAGGAGAGCAGTTCAACCAGGGAGATGGCCAAGGACCCGGCAACGTCTGCATGCATTGCTCTCTCTCTGCCACCATGTAGTGGCTGAAAACTCCTCTTTGTTCCCCTTACTTTCCTTTTTACCTTTCCTATGATATCGAAAACTCTGTAAGGGTTTGTCAGTGTCATGTGCTGGATGCCTTTTGTATTCTTCCCTCGTCTCTCTTACCCAATGCCAGAGGCAAAATGAACAATCCATAAACACTTTTTTATTGGAGGTTCAACCAGAGATGGTTAAAGGATCGACTTACAAAATGGAAAAGCTGGAAGGCATCAATGATGCATTTAAGAAGAGCCACTGTTTCTCCTTTACCCTATTTTTAATTTTTTAAAAAATATTTATTTATGCATACAAGAGCTGGGGTACTGGCCAGAGTCGCGGGAGGTGAGAGGAGTCACCAGAGACAGAGTAGGGAGAGGAACAGGCAGATGGACTGAAACACACTGCTGAGGGGAGCAGCGGGGAGACAGGAGAGGTCTGCTGCTCCATGTGGGTCACCTCCCTGGCCGGGTATTGAACTCACGCTGCTGTGCCACGGATGCTTCACAGTGCGGCACTTAACCTGTTGTACCACCAGGGAGACCCCTATTTTTTATTTTTAAACATTTTATTATTATTATTATTTGTATTTTGTAAGGGAATTTTCGATTTGAGATATTAAAAAAGAGACAAAGAGTTGGTAAAACTTGTTCTTTCCCAGTTCTCTGAGACTCCAGAATTTGTGAGCACAGCCAAGAGGATCACCAGTTCCTTAGGTGAAATGATTCCTCAGGCCAACTTGCTCCCCTGATTTTGGACTTTGCTTGCTTTCTGGATCCTTGCCATTGACAGAGACGATCAGCTCAGGACATAAGGCACGCCCAGAACCAGCAATGAGACTCTGCCCATAGGGAGGAGTCAGACAGGTGTGGCCCGGGGCCACTTTTCTCTGATCACGATGATGAAAAGAATGTCTAGCTCGATGTGATGAGGTTCTGCAAGTGTCACTTCCGACAAATGGTAAAAATGGAGTTTAAGGCTCTGAAGAGTCCAGATACACTAAGATCTGGACAAATAAAGCAAGGTAGAAGCGACCCCTCCACCTGAGAGTTATATAAGCTTTTCTCATCAGCCACCAGCACTTTTATGGAGCAGCCAACGTTCCCGGTGGTGGGGGTGACAGACTGGAGGGCACCAAGTAAAAGTTTATGGGATCCAAATAGAGAAAAATGGTGTTGGAGTTTTTCTTTTTCCCTCTCTCCCCTCCACCTCCTTTTTGTTTAGCTTAGCTAATTCTGAGGTCTACCATAGAAAAAGCCTTGATTATCAAATGTAATATTCACATAAGATTGTGCTGTTCAGTCTCACGTTGGAGAGTATACAGGGCTTCAGTGTTCTTAATAAATTACCTCTTCGTGTAGCAATTAACCCCCTTCTGTGAAGGTTCAGTGTTTCCTTGGGCCTGTGCCAGTGCTAACAGCTATGGCTTAGCATTCTTTTTAATGGGCTGCAATTACTGCTGAGAGCAGGGAAACATAAAATATTAACACTTAAGCATCTTTTACACTTCTTTGAATGTTAGATTACGTTGAAAATATAAGTGACTTTTCATTCTTAAACCTGATATTTGCTTAGAATTCCACAGGACCCATGAAAATGTTTCGGTAAGTGGTTTCTGCTGATTTATGAACTCCCATGAAAGCTTAATGGAAATCCCTTGCCACCAAATATTGAATATGTTTTATGCATGCTTACAAAAGTCTTGTTTACCAGTTTAATGGCTTTGCCACATTTTACAGAAGATAAATGATTTGGAGCACAAGTTGATGAGAGTCTCACTTTTTTCTTTCTGTGCCATCTTTTGGGGAAGGAGATACAGAAGCTCCAAACCATTGAGCTTCAAACATGTGCCAGTTGAATTGCTCTCTCCTTAAAAATATACTTATTCTTTGCTCAAGTTACTTTGCCTTTTTTGGGTACTCAGTACAACACCACTTATTATTCTCTATATAATACATGTGTATACATTATTCTTTATATGGTATATATGTGGAATGTAATATATGTGCACATATTACATATACTATATACAACATATGCACACTTTAAATGCATAGATATATATGGCATATGATATATGCTATATATACTACATAGAAATTGTAGGTATGTATATCCACATATATATATGCATGTGTATGTATATACTGAGTGTATATGTACTATATATACACATAAACAATATATGCACAACAATAGGGAGAATACAGAACAAGGTGTGAATACTCATTCTATATGCACACTCTATATTTGTATATTTAGATCTGCTCCATAGTCATTTGGCATCTGTTTCATAAAATGGAGTAATAAAGCTAACAGAGCTACAAATAATTTCAAGAAGTTATATGAATCCAAATCATGATTTCAGATCATCTATTTTCTTCTTTGTTATCGCTAGAGATGGCTACTCTATAGGCTTTTCACTATACAAGGAATTTGGGCACTTTTCATTATGGAAGTATTTTCCAAACCACCAAATAAATAACTTGATAATTACATGACATTTTTTCATAAATTAAATAAATTTGTCTCCTTCGTTTCACTTTTTAAAAAATCTTTGTATTTCTTCAATGGAACATATGTATGTAAACACTGGTGATCATTAGATGTGTATAGATTGACTGACCAATACTGAACTGTACTTTGGTTATTCTAAACATTATTATTTTGTGCTACCATTGCCTCAGGAGTTCCTTCCTATGTTTGGTTAATCTGACAGCTAAGACATTCCTCTTTATGAATCACTGAATTCTTTTATCATTTAACATCAATCAGTTTCCTTTTAATTGTCATTTAATAAAACAAAAAGTAAAAATGAAAAACATATTGACTCCCTTCTAGAAATATGAGATTCCAGTATTGTATTAAGTCCAAATAATCTATTATTTTTTCTTGTTTAGAATTGTAGCATTGTTCTGGAGTCTTTGCAAAGAAACAGAATTATGTTAGCCTTTTAATACAGAGGTTGGCAAACTATGGCCCAAGGGTCATATCTATTGCTGCCTGTTTTTATTAATAAAGTTTTATTGAAAACAGTCACCCTTGTTTGTTTCTATATTGTCTGTGGCTGATTTTGAACTACAGTGCAGAGTGTAGTTCACTGACATAATGGTGACATAGACTGAAAGTACTTGATAAAGCTGAAAGTAGTTTTGTTTTTACAGGGAAAACTGTACAGGCATTCCTATTGTATTGTTAGCTATATCAATAAATGCATTTATAGTGAACAAGGTCGCTATGCATTCAGATATCCCATATTTAGCATGCTTACATTTAATTGCTTATTGTCATAACAATTCTCTCTAGACTTAGAATCTACCAAAATTTCCTCAAATTTAGAGGTTATTTTTGCTTTTTCTTTATTTATATATATTTGACATCAATTGTAGTCCCCATGGATTTCCCACCACCATTTCACCAGTGCACCATCATTTCAGTCCCTTATACTCTTTTCTGCCCTCAACCCACTCCCTCCCCCTTCCCCACCAAATGTCCCCAATTTGGAAACTCCCTCACCACGTGTACTTGTCTTTTTGTTTTTTTTGTGTGTGTTTTTATTATTATTCTTTTCCTTGATTGCTTATTTGGTTCCCTTATATTCCTCCTAGAGGGGAAACCATCTCCTATTTTTTTTGCCTTCTGACTTAATCCCTTCTAGCTCCATCCACATTTCTATGAATGACTCTTTTAGTAATTCAGATTCCTGAATAGTATTCCATCATGTACATGTATATGTACCACATCTTCCTGATCCAGTCATCTGTTTTGGGGCATTTAGGTTGTTTCCAGGTCTTACCTATTGTAAAGAGTGCTGCTATAAACATAAAGTTGCAGGTATTCTTTTGAATCAGTGTTTTTGTGTCTTTTGGGTATATTCCTAGGAGTGGGATTGCTAGATCATATGAGAGTTCCATGCTTAGTAGTTTGCCTTCCATATGGTTGGACCAGCTTGCATTCCTACCAACAGTGTAAGAGAGTTCCTTTTTCTCCACATCCTTGCCAACATTTTTTGGTCTTTTCTTTGGGTTCTAGAAATAGCAATTGACTTGATAGCTAACAACATGACTTGAGGGGACGGACAAGGCAAGAGTCAAAACAAGGTCTGCCACTTGATGAGTGTTAGTACCCGCTAGGAACCAGAGGGGAATTCATGAACTGGTGTGTCTCTTGAGTTCTCTGAACATTACTTTCTCCATTTATGAAATGTGGGCAATGAGAGTATCCATCTTACATAGCTAGTAAAAAAACAAATAAAAAACATAAAAAAACAAATGCTATATTGTATTCCTGGACTATGGTCAGAATGTAGCCCATAAGTGTGTGTGTGTGTGATGATCACTAAAAAAAAAAAAAAGACAACAATGATTTTTTTTTGCCACAATTCTTCACTTTATGTGATATGTGTAGTCTTGCTCCTAAGTTAGGGACTCTGGCTGTTTCTTTAACTCATAGTGAAGCTCAGCAGTTCATTCTATACCATAATGATATGATGTGAGGTAAAGCAGAACTCCTAGTTTATTTATGTTTCTTAATTAGCCTCCTTTATTCAATCTTTCCATCTCCAAGAACAATTAAAATGTTCTGTGTTTCTTGAACACACCAAGCATTTCTCAGTCCCAAGCACTCTAGAATCTCAAACCAATGAGTGATTGGGGAAGAGGACAATCTCAGAGGTGACCAATGGTAAAATCTAAACAGAAGAGGTTAACAAGAATGCTGACATTCATGTTGACACATAGGAAGGTCAATGCACCAACACACATGCTGACAATGTTGCACTGATTAGAAAACTGCCAGCAAGCTTTCTATGTAGCTAGTAGTTTTTCAGTTATTACAATGCAGGCCTTTTGTATCTCTTGCATAGTTCCCATAGTGTTTAAGGTTTTACCAGGAGGGAGTCATGTATTTGAGGATTCTCTTTTTCTTTCTATAAAATTAGACAAGTAGTATGTTACTGTAGCAAAACTTTTTTCCCAATGAAAAGTAACTTCTTTCTCTGAAGTCCAAATTTTGCTTACTGCTCTGCCCTAGCATGTCTAATGTATTACCTTGGAGTCATGGGTGTATTAATCTGAGTCACTTCCCCATGCACCTTCCTTACTTGTTAAGAGAGCTAAGTGAAGACAATCTATATCTCTAACTCTTTATGTCCCAGATATGTACCTGCACACAGGCATTTCTTGGAACTGTTACCAAAATGAAGACTATTTCTTTGCTTCCCATAAGACTCTGTCTCTTAAAATTCATGCTTTACACCAAATCTATTACCAGGTAACAAATATATACAGCCGACCCCTCTTTATGATTGGTTTATTTTACAATTAAATCAGTTTACCATTAGTTGCCTTTTAAAATATAAGTCCCTTTATGACTTAATTGTCACATTACGATTGCCACCAACTAGACCATGTGGGTAGAGCATTTGATGATTGTTAGCACGTGAACCTATTATGGTGTATTCATTGTTTGACAATGTTTGTCACCAAAGTCCTCATTCTTTTTTCAATAATGTATAGAAATATTTTGCTTTCTAGTCTTTATCCTTTTATGCAGGTGGTTGTTGTTGAACTATGTAAAAATATTGTGCTAAACCATAACCACACATGGATGGAGCTAGAAGGGATTATGCTCAGTTAAATAAGTCAGAAGGCAAAAGAAAAATATCAGATGGCTTCACCTTTAGGATGAATATAAGGGAAACAAATTAGGGATCAAGGAAAATAACATAAGAATAAAAAAATCAAATCACAACACAATACAACAAAAACAAAAACAAAGACAGATCAGAGGTACTTTGTGGGGATGGGGCGGAATAGGATGAGGGCAGAAAGAACACAAGGTATTGAGGTGATGGTGCACTGGTGAAATGGTGGTGGGAATTCCATGGGAACTACAAATATATATCAGAAGAAAAATTTTAAACTATAACCTTAGCTCCTAAAGACCATACTAAAAAAAATCAATTAAATTGGAAGATGATATCATCAAAAAACACAATAATGGTGTAAAAGTTGGTGAGTTGGTGGAGAATTTGGTTTTCTATGCCTATTCCCTTAGCAAACTTAAAATGATTTTGAAATAACCTTTTTTCAATTTAAGTTTTGACTTACTTTAAGTTCACCCTTTTCATGGCGGTAAAAACAAAATTCTCTCAGTAATTTTGTTGTTCTGTTGTCTAAGTCATAGTCATATACATTTAATTATGTGCCATAATTTCCAAGTTGTGCCATTTTAACTGAGTTATGAAATATCAAGGTATTTATTTGGTTTGCATTATGATATTGTCCCTAAATGGTCAATCACATCTATAGAACCAGTTAGTATAGTAAAGCAGGGGTATACTATAGGCTAGTAGTGATCAAATAATCCCTGTTTGTGTGGACCAGAAGTTTGTGTTGCCTTTACAAAATTTATATATTGAAATATAATCCCCAGTGTGAGGGTACTTGAAGATGGGGCTTTGGGGTGTTATTAAGTTAGGTTGGGTTATGAGTGCCACCAGGGAGGCCCCTACCAGGGTTTAAAGAACCCCTTTTGTTAGAGATATGATTAGAAATCATCTGGGAACAAACCATTACACATTAAGAAATAAGCAAATAGCAAAGCATTTAAGGACAAAGATCTAGTTTTAAGTCCAGTCTACCACCTTCTAGTTCATGTAGGCAAGTCATCACATTTTTCTAAGGCTCAGTTTCTGTGACTGTGAGCTGGGCAGGATTGTGTCATAAAAAGTCTCCGAGAGTTAAGCAAGAAAAGGGCACAAGAAGCACTTACTTGGTGCAATGTGGATGCCCAAAGGAAACTAGACTATTTTGTTACTTTAAATTTTATTTATGAAGTCATGCTAAATAACTTCATTCATGGTATCTGTTATACTTCACTGAAGCTATACTTAAAAATGCACAAGAGTTTAAGTTTGTGGATGCTGTACTGTCCTGCTTCAGTTTAACATCAATAAACAAGCACTTCTTACTCCTTTCAATAGTGACAGGAAAGGTCTTATTCCTGTGTTGGCTTGTCATGCTATTGTCACTGTTCCTTCATCATGATTAGCATCTGTCACAATTCCATTGGTTCAAACCAAAGGTTCATTCAAGTTAGGATTTTTGGTTTACCATCTCAATTCTCAATTGCCAGTGTTCACTTGACTCATGCCATCTATTCACAGAGTGCTGGTTATTTCTCTTGCCCACTTAGCATTCAGACATCTTATTTCTTCAGTTTCAGATTAAGAAAATTAAAAAAAAAAACCTTCTTTTTCTTTTCTCAATTTGGAAAAGACCTTATGCCTAGCGACCATAGCTAAAACAAGAGACATCAAATGGCAAAAAAGGTATGATTATATGAGAAGGAAGGAAAGTAGAAATCACACCCCACTTAGAGAAAGAGACTGGGGCCAAATCAAAAGAGGCAGAGATAAAAGCTTAGCAACTTTGCATATTTTTGAGCACTGTGTGGAATTCTGACTGATGGACTATTCTGGGAGGAGGTAGAAGCAAATAAGTATGCTAACATTGAAGCTGTTTCATGCTGTGGCTTTTTAAATCTTCGGGTATGAGCTAGTAATTATTTTCGAAGGATGTGGGAACAGAAGTGACCAGGGGCTTTCTGAGGCCCATAATGGACTTCTGTGGTGTGTGCTAAGAATCGAATGTTGTCCCACAAGATTACAGCGCTCTCCATCTCTTCTGACCAACACACATTCTAATTCACACTCCAGCCTCAATGTCACCTCAGCTTGTTCTGTGGATGGGACTTTATCTTGCAGCTGGGCTTTAGAATGAATACAATGGTGTGAGTCCTTTTAGACTTTGAATCTCTGGCTCTCAGAGAGATATACAGAGGATGCCTGTATAGTTTAAAGGCTCTCTCTCTGTAGGTAACTGTAAAATGGATGGGACTAATTAGCCAAAACTGATTAAAAAATCCCAGAGTCTCTATTACCAAGAAGAAATTATAAAGCCTCCAGGAAAGATTTAAAAAATATAATAGTGCATTTCATTCAGTTATCATCTTCTTGGGCTGATCATGTACTTTCAGATGTTTTTTATTAGTAACAGAAATCAAGTATGGCTTCTCTTATATAGGAAACTCTTTGAGGATAGAATTTTGAAGTTTAAACTACTGTGACTTTGTATAGCTCCCAGAATCTTATGACTGGGATGATATTAAAATTGTTTTGAATAAAGAATGAAGAGGAAGAAAAAGATCAAGTTACTGGGAAGACCCTTTAAAATCCCATCATATTATCCTTTTACTTCAAACACTGTCTTTTTCCCAAACAACATATGACATCTAATTTCTCATTCTCTCCTGATTTCAGGCATAGGATATTAAAAAAATAACATCAACCTGAGATTTGCTGGTCATCTGTGATTTGCAGTTGGTAAACATCTGATTGGTGAGGTGTCTTTGGGGTTCAAACATGTCCCTTGACCTCATATTTTTCCTATATACTGAACTCAGGTGCATTTCCTAAAGCATTATTTCTGCTATTTCAGAAATGTACTATGGTTTCCCTTGTTTGTGGTACATTCACATCAATAATCTGGCTAGTTCTAACTTTCAAGTGTCATTTCTTTTCTATTTGCACTTGATTACTAAGGACCAGATAAACTTGGTTACCAGCATTCATCCAACGTACCTGCACATCATTCTCTTGCTTGTCCTCGTGTGTGCTTCATGCTTGTTCCTTCGCTTTCAATGCCCATATCACCTGCCTCTATGGCAATCTTATTCATGCTCCCTGATCCAAATTAAAAACTCCTTCCTATGAGAAGCCTGATGTAGTGTGGTGTTTTCCTCTTCCTCTACAGAAGTCCATTTGTATGGACTACCATTAGATCATTCTTATTTATTGCCCTTTATTAAGTTGTTTGAAAGTCCACCTTTATAAATTCCTGGTGCATTTATTTACTGCTGTCTCGATGTCAGTAACTGTTCTAGGAACAAGGTTTATTATCGTGATCAAAATGGCAGTGAGCTATACTTGTGAAACTCCAGGGTATTTCTTTTATTATTGTGAACTCCTCAAGGACATAGACCACATTGGCTTCATCTTTGCATTCCACTTAGGACAATGCTTTGAGCATGGAAAGTACTTGCTAATTTATATTAAAGAAGTAAGTCAGTGAAATAAGTGGTTTTCTAACCTATAAAGGAAAAGCTCAGTTTTTCCACCTTCTGTCTTGAGAGAACTTCAGTTTTTTTTTACTCTGTGCTTCTCTGTAACTCTCACACAGCACACTTCACTTCTGATCACCAAATTTATGGGGGTTTTCCCCCATGGAGTAGTTCTCTGTGATACCAGCTGACTGACCAAAAATTTGACTCAATTCTGACACTATCTTTCTGTAGATAGCACCAGAGCCCAGAGGTTAATGGCCAAATCCTACAAGATGTCTCCAACACACATGGGCCAGCTAGAGAGTAGGGGTTCCAATTACCCTCTTCTTAGATTTGAACAAATTGACAATTACAAATAGTGCTGCAATAAACATAGGATAGCTTCACTATTAGGAGGAATATGAAAGAACAACAGCAACATCAAAGAATAAGCTCAAGGAATTGGGCAATTATAACCAAAAGCAAACAAAAAACTCAACAAGACCAAAAAGCCAAGATAAACCAAAGAGACAATGGGGGGGGGAGGAGAAGGAGGGGAGGGCAAAAATGGGGATGAGGGCAGAAAATGCACAAAGGACTGAGGTGATGGTGCATGGGTGGAATGGTGGTGGGTACTCCCTGGGGAATACAAATGATGATAAATATAATTAACAAAAAAAAAAAAGAAACACAACCCCCCCCCAAAAAATGAACAAATTGACAGATTGGCTCAATAAACATATTTACCAGTTTACTAAAGGAAACAATAAAATATAGATGATCAGCCAGATGAAGACATACATAGGACAAGGTCCTATGGGAGGGTCCAGAGCTTAGAAACATCTGCCCGTAGAGCAGGGGCTGTATCGTCATCCGGCATGTGGATGTAGTCACCTATCTGGAAGCCGTTCAGACCTGACACTCTTGGCATTTTATGAAGGCTTCTTCACATAGGCATGATCAACTGTTAATTCCATTTCCAATCCCTCCCCCTTCTCTGTAGTATAAGGGGTAGGTCTGAAACTTCCAAGCTTCTAATCCATGATTGGTCTTTTTTGTGACTATTATCCATCCAGGAGCCAACCCATGGAACAAAAGATTCTCCTTGTGCTGTTATCACTTAGGAATTTATAAGTGTTTTAGGAGACTTATGTCAGGGATGGGATCAAAGACAAGTCTTAAAGATGCTCCTAGTATTCTTATCACTAAGGAAATTACAAGGATTTCAGGATCTCTATACCAGCAACTGGGAGTAAAGGCCAATATATAGTTTCTGCTACCTCACACAATCCCATGAAACTTGATGTCCTCTTTTAGGCAATATTTTGTAAAGTGTCTTTTACAATTCTGACAGAAAAGTTACAAATGGTATTAAATTTACCAATACAATTTAAAAATATTAACATAAATCCACATAAATATAATGCCCTCAAAAAGGACAAATAAAATAATAAAAACAATTTACAAAAAAATAATATGTTTCATTAGGTAGATACGTGGACATGACTACTTAAAAGGTACAGTTGAAATAGATGAGTCAGGGCCCTCCCTGGTGGTGCAATGGTGCAACGCACTATGAAGCAAACCACAGCCACTGCAGCATGAGTTCGATCCCTGCTGCCACCCAGGAGGTGACCCACATGGCACAGCAGACCTCTCTTGCCTTTCCTGCTGCTCCCCTCAGCAGTGCATTTCAGTTGATCGGCCTGTTCTGTACCCCACTCTGTCTCTGGTGAATCTCCTCACCCCCTACACCTCTGGCCTATACACCAGTTCTTGTACACATAAATAAATAAATCTTTTAAAAAATAGATGAGTCAGTTTGTATTCTCAACAAGGAGAAAGATAACAAGCCATTCCATATATGAAAACAGGAAAATTTAAATAGCAAAAGTATGAGTGTATTCGGGTAGGTTATAGCATGCTAGATTCATGTGTGTATATTAGGATAAAGAGAGAAATAAACTTACTTGAAGTTAAGATAACATGCTAAGGAAAACTGAAAACCAACAAAGTGGAGAAATAAAGTCCAATAAGTGAGCTGTATCTTACTGATAAGAGGGTGTCCAAATAATTCACATGAAATTACCATGGGCAGAGCAGTGACAAAGTAACACAGAAAACATATCTCCTATTTTAAAATCCTGCCTCTTATTGAGGAATTCTTTCATTTTCTGGTATTTATTAAGACTTTGAAGGCCAAATATTTTGGTAGGTTAGAGGGAGCAGAGAGGGGATTAAGAGGAAATAGAAGTACATATAGGAGGTTGCAGAAAATAGTTTTTCAATATATTTCTGGGGGAAATATTAGGAAAATGAAAATGAATAGGCAACTCACTTCTGTTTCTGGTTATGACTAAGGAGCTAGTATTGGGATAACCATCCTGCTATAAACAACACATACTTATACAACATATAGGAAACAAATGTGTTTCAGTGTTGGAAAAGAGCCAGTGCAAGATTATGGTTCCCTAGAGATAAAAATAAGTAAGACACGTTCTGTTTTTGCTCTGGTTTTCAATCTGGAGTTGTGTTCTGGACAAGGTATAGAAACTACACAGAATACATCCAACTTGCTGAGCTAGATAAATGAAGAGGAATGCTGAGGAAGACTGAGGGAGCAAGAATTTGTAGGCAGAGAACCTAAGAGAAAGGAAAAATGAATAGTAACTTCCAATAATCTGCAAATAAATTCCCTTAAATCTAGGATGGGATTCCATGAAGCTAGAGAAAAATGGCTATTAGAGAAAGAAAAAAAAAATACCCAGCAGGTAAAGGAGAGGAACTACTGGAGTATGACTGGACTGATAAAGGTTGAATTTTGTCTAATCAGAAAGGAAAGGTTAAATCAGAAACATTCAGCAGAGGTCCTAGAAAAGCTGAGCCTTAAGTGTAGTGTCTATGAAATACTCAAGGCTTGACCTAATTAAGTCTAATAACAATCGTCAAAAGAATCAAACTAATCTACAAGTAATTTAACTGTATTGAAACACAAATTATAAACAAATTTTCAATTTGTTCATTGAGAAAATCAACATGATAATATTCACATTATTCAGAATCTAATCCAAGTGTGCTCAACATGAAAAATTAGATTCCCAGTTATCTCTGTGATAACATAAAAAGTCTAATTGAAACATAAACTGGACCTCAAGAAAAGAGAGATGAAGAGTAGAAAAAATATTTGAAGAAATGTGCTTAAAAAATTCCCCAATCTGATAAAAATTATAGACTGGGAGATTCAAGAAGCCTAATGAACTCTAAATAGGACAAATTAAAAAAAAAAAAAACTAGAAAAAAGCACAATATAGTAAAATTCCCTCAAACTGTAAGAAAGATACAAATTTCAAAACCAGCTGGAGAAAGAAGACAGTTTATATAGCAGGAAATAGCAATAACAATAGATTTCATCAGAAGCAATGCAAGCCAGAAGGTCATTTTTAAAATACTGCAAGAACACACACTCTACTAGTCCAAGAATTCTGTATTAACAAGAATATCCTTTAGAAATGAAAATGAAATAAGACATTTTCACAAAAACAAAAGAGAATTTGTTCACCAGGTATTAAAAGAAATGTTAAAGGGTGTTCTTAAGTCAGAAGAAGATATCATGTAGGAACTCAAATCTTCTCATGACTCTCAATTTCCTCATGAGTCTTACTAAGGGCTTGTCTATTTTTGTTTATCTTTTCAAAGAACCAGCTTTTTGTGTCATTGGACTTTGCATTGCTTTTTGATCTCCGTTTCATTTATTTCCATTCAGATTTTTCTTATTTTCTTATTTTGACTGAATTTTGATTTTGTTCTCCTTTTACTGGTTCTTTTAGGTATAAGGTTAGTTTGTTAATTTGAAATTTATCTTGTTTCCAGATGGGGGTCTATACTGATAAAAACTTACCTTTCAGCACTGCTTTTGCTATACCCCATAGGTTCTGGCTGATGGTATCTTCATTTTCATTTCTGCTCAGGTATTTTTAATTTCCCTTTTGATTTATTCATTGACCTACTAGCTCTTCAGTAGCATGTTGCTTAGCCTTCACATGTTTGTGATTTTTCAGCTTTCTTTTTGTGGAAAAAACTGGAAGTTTCAAAGCATTGTGATTGGAAAAGATGGTTGATATGATTTCAATCTTCATAAATTTATTGAGACTTGTTTTGTGTCCCAACATGTGGGACATATACTTGAGAATGTTCCATGTGCACTTGAGAGGAATGTGTGTTCGGCTGCTTTGGGATGGAATGTCCTGCATATATCTATTAAGGCCATCTGGTTGAATGTGTCACTTAAGGCCATTATTTCCTTGCTGATTTTCTATCTGGATGATCTATCTATTGATGTAAATAGGGTGAAAAATTTTTTGCAGTTGCAGAATATGGAACAATTATTTGTATTTTGATACTCCTCTTAACCTTGTAAGACATTCAGTATACCTGCCCCTTCTGATTAAATGCTAAAAACTTTGTTTCAACCAAAATATTATGGCAGACTTCAGACATGTTCCTTAGACTTTCCACTGGATGACACTGGGGTAAAAATATAATTGTGAGGTCGCTGTGGGCAACCCTGCAAGACTCCAGGCGTAGGCAGCATATTTCAAACACTGCCTGTAAATACCAGACAGCGGGGTGAAGTGCGGGCTGAAATCAAGCCTGTGTTGAGTTCCCCTTGAGAATGAGGTTGGCATCTTTTAAATTTTTTTTTCATTCTTCATGCAAACAAGAGCTGAGATGAAAGGCCAGAGGTGTGGGAGGGTAAGAGTACTCACCAGAAACAGAGTGGAGAGCAGAACAGGCAGATTGACTGAAATACACTGCTGAAGGAAGAAGTAGGTGAGACAGGAGATTGCTGTGCTATGTGGGTAAGCTCCCTGGCCAGGGATCAAACTCATGTTGCAGTGGCTGCTGATAGCACCATGGCACTGAGACTCAACCCCTTGTGCTACCAGGGAAGCCTGGCACTTCTTTTTTTAAACTACCTTCCCTTTGTAAGTAATGACCTGGAGAGGACATATTTTTCTTATTTGTACAAAAGCACGGTAAAAATCAACTATATACAAAATGGGCAGGTAGGATACTCCCACATCTACTTAAAGATACATGAATAACAAGCAAGCAAAAAGCAACTTTTGAAACAGGAGAGATGATTTGCCTAACATGTTTTCTTTATTTCAACACTATCATAATTGTTAATAAATGGTATTATAGCATCTGACTGATCATTTCAGTGGCATGGTGGTCCCAAAGTAGATGAAATTGCATTTAAGTATTTTTGCCATGGACTGAGGACTTCAACCTTTACTCACTTAGTTTTGTTCCAAGTTGGGGTTTTTGCAGAGATTTGGATTCACATGCTTGGATAGGGAGATCTGGATCCTTTCCAAGTATGTGAATTGGTCATAATATATAATCCCATAATACATATATATAATCCTTACTTACTGAGGATGCTGAATGGGTTTGATCTTTTACTATGTTACTCACAGTGACTCAACCATGAAATTCAGGGTTGAGAACTTCTGACCTGGGTGGATGGGTCTGAAGCTCTAATCCAGACTGTAGAATGATGAGTGTCTGCTGTCTCTACTAAAAGGCCAACTCTGTGACTGCAGAAAACTGAAGGGGGTCTAGGTCCAATCCAGGATAAGAAGGGCAGCCCAACTCAGGGACACTTGCCTCAAATACCTAGGGCATAAAATGTATTTTAAAAGATGGTTTTCTGAATCATTATTGCTACTGAAAAATAATAGCACCAAGTCACAAGAAGAGTATGTTTGGCTGGAGTCTCCATCCAAGCCCAGCTCTGACACTACCAGACATTCTTGGTTACTTGGCAATAAAATAGCTTCTATTATAGAGAGGCCATGTTCTTGAATATGTATTAACCTGTCTGGGTCTAGTCAGAACACAATGCTTCCTTCTTCTCCTCCAGCCTCTCCCCACCCCTCCCACCTGTGAAAGGTAGGTAGATTGGGAAGAATCAATTCAGGGCTCCTGCTCCAGCCAGACCTCTGGGGTCACCATGTCTCACAGTCAGAAAATGTGTCAGTGGGGGAGGGGTGGCTGTTCCAAGTTGCAATTAGGAGCTGAGGTGTGGGGCACTCTTTCTCTACAGTTTCTTTGCGTTTTAAGGCTTTGAGTCACCACATTTTGGACTTCTGTGCTGACAGTGGTGGAAACACATCAGGATGGTCTTCCAGTATGTAGGTTCTAGAATCAGAGAGACTTCAATTTGAATCTTATCTCTCCTATGACGGGTGTGAACAAACTTGATTAGACCTAAGTTTCTCCATTGGCTGAAGCCAACACCTCTATCATCCTTAAGACAGTTAGAGCCAAACTCTAGGCTACTTGCTATGCAAACACAATGACAACAACAAAAAGCCCACATTCCAGAAGAAATGGTCCATGATTTTATAAAATTGTCAGGGACTAATTTAATATTTAATAACTCAAATTTTGAGTTCAGGCCATTCTATTTTCATGAACTATAGAACAGAATTTTAAAAAGGGCAACAACGATAGAACAGACTTTTTAAGGTGGAATGAACATACTTTTGATTGCTTACTGGACTTAAATTTAATAGTGTTTCTTTTTTGGCGGGGCTGGGAGAGAGATGCTGGGTATGATATTCTCTACCGAAGTGCAAGCATTTCTGAGAGAACATGTACAAATATAAATATAAAGGCCTGGTCAGCAAATTCCTTTTTTAAGGACAATGGTGCATTGTAATGAGACTCCTTATTAGAACAAAGCAGATTATTTTGCAAATTGTCTGGCATTTCAAATCACCTGATGCTCATCCTCGGACACCAGTTGCTTCTCAGCAGTCGATAAAGAGATTGAGGGGAGAGTAGCCCAGATTCTCATCCCCCCCCCCACTGCCCCCAACTTTTTTGTGGTTTGGAGCTGCATTTACGAGACAGAAGGATTTTCTTTCAGGAAAATATGGTGAACTGAAAAGTCCTTTGTATCTTTCATAACCTGGGGAGAGGGGTTTCAAATCTCCTTCATGTGAAAGGCAGGGGTGGGGGGAGGGCTGAAGGCTCACAAAGGCAACCATTTTAACCTTGATGAGCTGAGAGAAGGGAGACTGTGAAGTTCTGGAAAAATCCCAGAAGGAGGCTTTTCTCCCATTTAATAGACACATGTGACAAGTCTCTAAAAGCCGATTTGCTCTGTGGGCGCCTGGTGGGCACTGGCCAGGAGAATTGCTACTGTTAGCAGCGCAATAGCACCCTCACCCTCTGGAGACCCAGCCAGGGACGTGGCTTCTGTGGGATTGGTTGACCTATGGTGCTAGCTTAACCTTTAGAATCACCTAATTAAGCATATAATCAGGTCAGCTCATGGTGCACACACTTTCTTTCCAAAAAATTTAATAGTCTGGAGTGAGACATGAAATTTTTGGCCTTTAATATCAACATTTTACAAAGCTATAAAATTTTAATTAAAAATTCTACCTTCTGTATTTGCCTGAGGTTCTAGATTCATTTTCAAAGTCTGAGGTGAAATCTTGGGCTTCCTGCCTCCTGTCCAGGTTCTTGCTTCCTCCTCCATTCTGGAAGGAACCCTGGGGCAGAGGCAGGGAGCTCACTTTGAACCACTGCTGGGATCCTGGTGGGAGTGGAGTCGATTATTGGGGGCATTAAAATGCCAGACATCCATTTTTGTCTCCTACTGAAGATATCTCTACACAGGAGAGACAGGCTTCAGCTCTTTTCAAAGAATTTTTCGCAAGTGGCAATTATGAAAACGCTGGAGAATTAGCTCTATTTCTTTACTAAAAACCCTCAAGCTTCTTCTGAAGCAGTAAATTCTGCCTGGGGGGGAATGCTGCACCAATAACCATCCCCACCCCCACCCAGTCAGTCTCCAGAAGGGTGGGGCTGGGCTGTCCACAGGGCATGGCACATATTAGGTAATACCCACCCCCCCACACACATACTGCAGATGTGTGAACTAGTTTAAAACTTTTATTAGGGCTTTTATTAGACCCCGATGCAGTTCCAGCCTCTTTACAGTTGCCAACTTAGCCAGTTGCTCACAAGTTATAACAAATTAGGAATACCTAATGCCTAAGCTATTCTTACACTTTGGGAGCAAAATCCCAAACAAATCACAGTCTTCCTTGTGAATCCAGTCTCCCTCTTGGAAATGGCACTGAATTGCATTTAGGCTGGGCTTTTGTGACAGCTTTGTCCTAATAGTGCAGTCCTATACCTTCAAGCGCCCAAAACCTAGACTCTTTGTCACTTTCTGCCTAGCCACAGAATGTTCTCTCCTGCATCTCTGCTGGTCTCCCAATGCCATTTATTTTATTTTTTCTATTGCACGTGCTACATTAGTTTTCCCAACACTTCTATGAGTGTCAGGTTGGCCTCTTCAAAGGATGATATTGGCTTCTGATTCCCACAGCAGAAATGAGGAAGTAGATAATCCCCAGCCTTCCCACTCGGGAAGAGCTGAGGAACAAGGGGGGTACGTTCCTATCTGGGAGACACAGCCACCCGGTGCTGGCTTCAAAGTTTTTATGATGTGCCAGTGAAACAAGCTCACCAGGCTGTCTACCTCCTTCCTCTGAGAAAGACATCGATCTTCCCCCTTTTAGACTCATTTCCATTGGCGTGAATAAGCACAAAACAGAAGGCTCCTTTTCTTAGTGTTAATGGCATGTGTTGAAATGTGCCCATTCATCAGTCTTCAAACTTTTTCTCTTGAAATTTCAATCCAGGCACCAGAATGATATTGCTGTGTAATGAATAGCTGCACTGAAACATGAGTCTTTTGAATAAATGAAGTGAAAAAGACAATGTAAAACTTCAGCTAATGAGCATGAGTCCATGAAATGATAGGACAGTGTCACTTTTTAAACAATGAAAATATGTCAAATCTATATAATGTCATATTTGGACATACAACAGATGCCTGTCTTGTCCCTAACCAACTTTCAAAGATCATAACTCAATTTAGTGTGCCTTATAGTTTTGTCTACTTATTTTCTGTTGCTTTCTATTAGATTTCCTGTAGCAATGATTACTTCCTGGGGCAATGGTTACAAATCAAGGGCAAACTTAAGAATTCTCTGAAAATTCATGCAGATATTAAATCATTTACATGTAATTTTTTTTAACGAGCTAAATGGAACCTGGAAAAAATGTAATAGTTTACTAGAAAAACTTGTGTATGAATTCTGTATTGTATGAATTCTTGATATTTGACCTTGGGAAGTTGGATTCTGCTAAGTCAATACTTCCTTTTTCTGAAGACTTGGTAGGGTTCTTACAGGCATATGTGAGAATAGAACCCAGGATTCCTCACTGTCAATTGAATTTTTTTTCATTGCTGCTCCCTGCTGAGCTTGATGGGAGTGGGGGGGTACCACCTGGGCTCAAAGCTGCTGTTCTCAATGGGGAATTCATTGGGGAGATGGTGTAAATGAAAGGCAGAGAGATGTATTACAAGTCCCGATTGCTCTCATGAGGACCCTGGGTGCATCTTACCAAACCTTGTCATTACGCTGGCTTCTTGTCTATAAAGAATGCATTCAGGTTGACCTGAAACAAACCTAGGGGTTGAGAACTCAAAAATCCTGAGGTTACCCACTCCATCCTTTTTGTTTTTCTTTTCTTATTTCCAAATGAATTCTGTGGCCCCTTGCACAATCACAATGCTGTGCATTTGAAACATTGCTTCTAGTCCAAAACTCCATAGGAGTGATAAATAAAATAAAGTAATTTAAATATTAAACAAAGTCTCCCCATCCTCTCTTCTCCCTGACCTGTGGCAACAACCAACCTGCAGCTGTCTCTGTGGATTTGGATATTATAGGTGTCATGCATATAGAATCATGCATGTTATGATGGGCTTCTGTGTGATGTTTTTCATCCATTAGGTCATCTGTGTTGTAGCTTGCATTCAAATGACTACTTCCTGCTTCTCTCTGCCCTCATGATATTCTATATCACCCTACTCTTGAATAGCTCTTTCTTACATGAAATTTCAGTATGAAAAACTCCCTGTTTTTCTACTCCCTTTCTTAACCTTCAGATGAATCAAGGGAAAGCATTTGTATAGACAGATGTGTTTCTGACAGAATTTAAGAAGAGATTTGTATGCCTATTCCTTAAGTTCTTATCATCATCATCTTCATCATCATCATCCTCACAAGAAGAAATAGCTTCTTTTTAAATTTTTTTTTTCATTTTTTATTTTTTTTAAATTTATTTATTTATGCATACAAGCACTGGGGTACAGGCCAGAGGTGTGGGAGGGCGAGAGGATTCACCACAGAGAGTGGGGAGCAGAACAGGCAGATCAAC
>JAGFMF010011638.1:7961849-7994898 GCA_019455555.1 Galemys pyrenaicus | reverse complement strand
ACACTGCTGAGGGGAGCAGTGGGCACAGCAGGAGAGGTCTGCTGCGCCATGTGGGTCCCCTCCCTGGCCGGCAGCAGGGATCGAACTCTTGCTGCAGTGGCTGCGGTTTGCCTCATAGTGCGTTGCTCAACCCACTGCGCCACCAGGGAGGCCCTCTTTTTAAATTTTTACGTCATAATGATTTATGGTTATACAGTTCTACCATGTCTTTGACAATTCCTGGTAATATCTTAATTTTCAGTATATGGTTCCTTTAAGTTCCTAAATTTTACAGTTAGTTTAAGCCCATTTGCATTCATTGTTCCTAGACTGTGTATTCTTACTATAGAACTTTAAAATATCTGTAAGTGGTCGCGGAAGGTAACTCTGTATGCTTGCGGCTTGGGTAAGGCCTTGACCAGAGGTCTTCTGTCACTAAGAAATCTTTCCCTCTGCATTTAGTCCATGGCCAAAGGGTACCTCCCCGCATGTCTAAAGGAGGAAAACAACAAACTACTTACATGGTTGAATTCAAGGCAGAGGAACATCGTCACCTACATAGATCTGTTTTTCATTTTCTCAGATTGTTGACTTACAGAATTTCTTTTTTTCAATTTGGGGTCTTCAGATCCACTCGCTGTATTTTTTATTCTGATTATTTGTTTTTGTTGAACATGAAGACATTGGGCAAATAACTATTTTGCTTCTTTAAAGGCAACTAACATTGACTAATTTGTACATCACCATGGACACAGAGCTAGGGCAGTGTTGGAGGGCCGTGACGTAGGGCATTGACGTAAAGTGCTTAGGCATGACACTGACTTGTGGCGATTACTGGGAGACACTGAGGTGAGATGGCAAATGGGCTATGCCATCCAGACCCTTTTTTACTCAGTGGAATGATTTACTGACCTGGTGTAACCACTGTTTGCCTAAATTGTACAAAGAGTGACCCCAACATAAAGAGTTGAGCTGCCTTCTGAGTCAGTCTTCTCTGCACGGGATCGAACTGTCCAGATGCTAAAAGGCAGGTTGATGGTTTGGGAGCCCTGATTGATTTGAAGCCCACTGGCTGCTCTGAGAGGGAGCTGCACCATCTTAGTGTTACCAGGCTGCAGCTGGCAGGAGAAGTGGTCTCCGGCTCCCCTGCAAGTTAGTGTGGCAGTCCTTCCTCAAAAACCTTTTATGTAGCAGTGTGCTACCTAGATCATGGAATGGACCAATCAGGTGTGAGCCTTAGGTTAATTAACACCAGGACTCCGCCTATCAGCACAAGTTAGTGATAGCAGAGCCCTTCTTATATATTACACTTCCTAAATTCTGAAACAGGCCAAAATAGACAAATTAGGTGCAGGGAAAATGAACCAATCAGGTGCAGGAAAATAGACCAATCAGCTGTGTGTGGGGGGCACCTTAAAAAGTGAATAAAAGGCCAGGTCGAAGGACGCTTAGGATGAATTGGCAGGCATTTGGACAAAGAACTGACGGGGATTCGAAGCGACCTGGAGGAGCAGACAAAGAAGCAGCAGCCCAGAGGAAGAAGAGCTCCTGCAGAGGAAGAGGAGAAAACAGTTCCAGCCTTCAAAGAAATGAGGGACGCCTCCAGCTGCCTCCCTCGAGGAGAGAGAGAGACTGGGACTCGGTCCTGGCTGTAACACTGACTGGAAGGAGCATCAAAGGCCCTGGGCCTGGTGTCTCAAAGAGCTGTTTGTTGGTGGTATAAACCAACAACTCACAAAAGCTATAACAATGGGTGTTCACTGGAACATCACCTCTGCAGGCTCGTAGTAGGCCATTGCTACTGAACAGTGCTGCCTAAAACTGTTGACTGTTGACTGCCAATGCTAATGCTGTCTGAATAAAGCAGCCAGCCTCTTGTGGATACGTAATCGCTCTATTTCCCCCTGTTTATAATTAAACCCCATAACTGTTATTCCTGTAGCCTGAGGTCCCTTGCAATTGTGCGCGTGGGTGAAAACCCATAAACAGTGACCTGTATCAGGCACTGTCCTCTAATAGACTATAGCCCCTGTTGCTATAGCCCTGGATTCTGGTTTGTGACCTTCTGACCTTTAAGGGCTTTTTGGGAGCTCTCTGGCCTTGGGCCCTCCTCTAGTCCCTGTCTCAGTCAGAGCCACCTCCCCTGTTTCATTAGGACTCTAGCTAGGGCCCACCATGCAGTGTCACAGTCATTTCAGACTTGTTTCAGTTTTGTTAATTTTTGTTTAAATTTTGTGTATTACAATTTTGTTAATTTTGAGCCTCCTTTTATCCAGCTCCTACAATGGAGATATATGAGGTATATATGAAATAGGATGTGGTCTGGAATTTTTGTAGTATTTAAAATTTCAGTTGAGGTCCTAAAGATGAGAGTAATGTGTTTTACTATACATATTTTATTTTTTGCTGCATAATTTATTTATTGGTTCTAGAGCTTTTTTGTGAGGTATCACGGCTTACAGTGTAGTATTTGATTTAGAGGACTGGATTGACACTTGTTCAGATTTATGTCACCCACTACACCCACCACCACCACACCCAGAGTCCATTACCCTACAACATTGGCATTCCCCTCCCCCTCTCTTAGCATCAATTCTGCAGTCAATTTCTAGGGTTTGTTTGGTTTAGTTTTGTCAGTTCCTTTGTTTTGTTTCTCTATATTTCACATATGAGTGAAATCATCTGGAATTTGTCTCTCTCTTTCTGACTTATTTCAGTTCCTCCCTCTAGTTCTTGGCAAATGGCAAGAGTTAATCTTTTTTTTTTTCTTTTTTAACCCAGCTGAATAGTATCTGATCATGTGTATGTGCCATATCTTCTTAATTTACTCCTCTTTTGATGAAAACTTACGTTGTTTCATGTAAGATTTCTTTTTTAGCTGGTGATTCAAGAATCACGTTCATGTCCAGCATCACTGTGGGCCACTGCTGCTTTGGTGGAATGTTGAGACTATTACCCTCAGTGACGTGCATGCATCTTCCTCAGCACAGAGCTCAGATGGCATAATTCCAGAAGAAGTCACAGTTGTTAACTTTATTTCTTTTCCCTGAGGTAGGCCTTGCTTGCTCTCCTTTAAGAAATCCTACATGCTAAAATTTTTCCAATATCAATTTCTTCATTCCCTTTCTATGAGGGATAATCCTATTTCTGTATTTGCTTTTGTCTTAGAATAGAATCCTTTTCTTTCTCTATCCAGTGCAATCCAGAGGACTCAACCTAAATGAGAATGTTTTCAGAGTCCCACTTAATTTACAGTAACACCAACAACAGGTGGCATGTATTCCATATATATGCATGCACATGCATACATATGTAGATACATATACACACATATAAAATGATATTTCTATGAATTTATCAGTATGTATAAAATTCTATATCTTGTGTAGATAATATATAGACATATGTAATACTATATATGTAATATGTAATATACAAACTTTTACATAGATATTTCTCATATACATATATATTTTTTGTATAGACATGGAATACTAATAGTCTATATGCATAACTACTTTATACCTAATAGCACTTACTCTGGATGTCATCTGGGGATTTTTATTTTTAAAGGTTTATTTATTTATGCATATAGGAACTAGGGTACAGGTCGGAGATGCAGGGGTGAGCAGAGTCACCAGAGACAGGGTATGGAGCAGATCTACTCAAACACACTGCTGAGGGGAGCAGCGGGAGAGACAGGAGAGGTCTGCTGCGCCATGTGGGTCAGCTCCCTAACTGGAGATGGAACTCAGGATGGAACTCATGCTGCAGTGGCTGGGATATCTCCATAGTGCTGCGCCTTAGCCTCTTGTGCTACGCGGGAGGCCCCCATCTGGGGATTTAGGTGGAAGAAAACTAACATTTTTTTTGTCTAACATCATTACAAATTTGTATTAAGTGATTACCTGAAATAAATGCCCATTAGCCTTAGTTGCTCCAGTCTTCTTTGAGACAGACCCTGAAGGTCCTTCAACATCCAGTATAGTTGGACAAAGTCAATGAGAGTATTTGCTATTGATTTTCATTTTTCTTTCTGACCCTCTTTGTCCAAAAAGGATTTTCCCATCCCACCAGCACGCTCTCCAATCTCCCATCAAGATCTTACTGCTTTACCTTGATCTCATGGAATAATGTAGACCTAGGGACGGTTGTCACATTAGAAGTAGTCTGCTAATGTCACGTGTGCAGGATGACTCTCAGCAGAGTGCCAGCTGCCTAGTGAAGCTTGAAGAACATGGAACGCCCAGATCAAAGGCTTATAAAGGGGAGACACAAAGAGACTCCACAACTTATTTTAGAGGCCCCTGGGCCCTTGGTGTGACATTGGTGAGGGAGCTAGAGGGGGTACTGTGAGTTGACACGAAGCTAAGGAGGTTACTCAAGTTTAACTTTGCTCTTGACTTAGGTGTATATGCGTATGTGCATGTACATTTTAAAATCATATAACTTATTTAGAATTTTGTTTAAACATGGAAAAAAAGGGTATGGAATGTTAGCTCATTTGCCATGGAAAAAAACAAAGTTGTCAGCAAGAGACTGGTTATTCCATCTAGACTTTCCTAGCTTCAAATATAATGAAAGAAAAACAGACCAACTAATACTACGTTTATTTGGATAGGTGAGCTCAGTGATCAGATGTCAGCTCTCCAAAGTTATCATTTAGCCCAGAAACCCAATTTAATTATTTGCAATTAATTCTACTCTGTTTTGGAAAAAGATGATTAGATCGACTTTACTTACAGTCTGCTTTGAACATGTGAGGTTTTTTTTTTCTTTTTTTGGCTGGTGATTTGAGAATCACTTTCTACCATTGTTAATGTCTTTTTTTGAGGTTTTTACATGCATATAAACAAAATGTCAAACAGAGACATGATTACAAAAATAATTAGCAATTCTAAGAGTTTAAATAGATTTTTCTGATCTTAATTTAAACTCAACTTGAAAGGCCTACTTGACATTTTGGAAAAAAACCTCTATATCCTTTGAGAGAAATAAACTTATAAAGTGGTCTAAGGTGCATAATATAAGTAAAAGGGAAAAAATATCATCAAGTCTCTAAAATAATACTTGGTTTTTATGTCAATTTTTCTTTAAGATCAATCTCTTTTTTGACCGTTTTATTGAAAATGCTACAGACAGTAGCTTATTTTTCCACCAACCTAAGCACCTGAGATTTTTGGCTGATGAATGTAAGGCCAATAAAATTGCCTATAAAATGTAACTTTATATCATAACTTACACAATGTTTATAGAATCTACACCAACGTTTAGTTTTTTCCAAAAGCAAACACCTCAGTGTTTGTATGCACATATTCACTCTATTATAGTAGAAAACAAAAAATAATAACCTTATTTGGAATAATAACTTGACTGTATCATGTTATTACAGTGCTTTGTACACTCTGATAAGTCTAAATGGAGGAAGCACTGATCTCACTCAGCATATTTTTTTTCTGACCCTAACATGAAGGAATTAAAGAAATATTTTATTGAAACTTACTTGATTAGCTTGATTTCAAACATTATGGCAAAATCATGTCCGTTACTCTCTATACAACCTGAAATAATATGGTTCTCCTGTGTGGCTGCTATGATCTTTTGTATTAGGGTTGGTTCTTCAGAGAAACAAATCCAATATGTGTGTATGTAGAAAACATAACATGTAAGTGTAGTGTAATTATATATAATATAGAAAAGAACATAGGCATGCATTTATATATGTATTAATATTATATCTATGAATAGATAAATGAATAACAGGTGTAGGTTATTTTCTCTACACGTTTGTTATATTCATGAGTTAATTTCTTTTTAATGAATTTTAAGCATTTCATAAACATTATAAACCTACTGGAATACCACTTACATTGATGAAAATGAACATTGTGACAATTCAGAGAAAAATGGCCAAAAGATGAAGCCAGCAATAGAATGAATCAAATTTGCTGAAGATCATAGACTTGTCAGCCATAGAAAAAAATCCATTCATGTAGTGCTACTCTGCCAAAACCAGTGTTGTAACTGTTTGACTCACTCAGCATAACTAAATTGGTGTGAATGCTTAAGAAAAATGTCTTGGTGGAACTGTGACTTGTCCTCTTCCACCATCACTCAGAAGCAAATCTCAGCTTCTGAAGTTTTGAAGTTACACACTGAGATGCGTTTTGAACACTGGTCTTGCAGTGCAATGGAAACCCGAGAGAAAACCTTGCAGCTTCCCACAAGGATCTGCAATGGATCAGAGACTTGCAGGAGAAATGGAGTGTGAGCCAGAAGAGGAGGGGAACAGAGATGATGGACGTCCTTCTTCCCTTTCTCTGTGTGCCTTTTCCTTCTTCAACCCAAAACTCCTTAAGCTGTGGCTCTCCTCTATACTTGAGTCTAAAAGGGAAAACATAATATTGTCTTTGCAGTTTTAATGAGTGTGGTTTTTGTGCTTCTAAAGATGGATATTTATTGAGGAAGAGAAAAAATGTAATAGGCGCTTGGAAAAAGTATCACTGATGGTGAAAGTAATTAAACAGTGGAAAAGATCGCTGAAGGGGAGTGTTACCGTGAGATTTGACTTTGGCGATATCATGTCCCACCTGCTCACCTTGAGCCATGGTTAGATTGTCAGTTAGTATTATTATCACATATTAGACTTGCAGATATATTCAGGAGGGAAGCAAATGATTGCATCTTACACTATCATATCCCAAATTGTTGCCGTGTTGCAAAAGTCACATTGCAATGCCCTTCAGAAATTTCTCCACCAGAACAGACTTGTATTTTATTATATGGTATTTGGTATGTCCAGCAAATATTCTGTTTACATGGAACCAAACATTGGTTTGTCCCATAAGACACTATCAGAGACATGTAAATGACAGATTGGAACTGATTTCTCTGGAATACTGGGCATTAAGGATGCAATCTACTCCTTTTAAGTCTGAGCATTGAGTCCTCTGGAGTAAGACTTATACTTTGTCTTTTTAGAGGGTTAGGCTGTTACATGCAAATATAAATATCTTCTCACCTCACTTTTTTTCAGCATTTCTATTCTCCATCCTTAACTTCATATAGCCTATGTAGCATGACATCAGTCTCAAACAATGGTTCTAAAAGGAATAGCTCTAAGTGGTAAATGCAGATGTTGGTCTCCCCAATACTAAAAGAAGTGGGGACTTTTATACACTATACTGGAGTTCGGCACAGGTTGCCCCATTACTCAAACTTTTCAGTTTGAATTCTCCTGTGAAACCATAAAGAGATGGTGGTCAGGTGACTGAAAATTCAGTCTGTCTCTCTCAATCTCTATCTATTGATACATAACTATAGATGTATAGGTTTATATATCAACTCTCTCCTAATCTGTATAAGATTTGCATAAAACAATTTTATATATACTATCTCATTTTACCATTTCCACACTACAAAAACTTTGTTATGATGTCTCTTCTATAGTGTAAGGAGTAGCTTTGGAGAAGCTAAATAATGACCCTGGAGTTACACAATTATTTTGTGGTGGAGATGGAATTCACATTCAAGTCTATCTGATTTCAAGATAAAAATCCATTTGCAAAATGGACCAGGACAGTCTCAGTTTGCTGGGCTATGATAAGAGAAAAGACTGGCTGTGGTTTATTCTCAGAACCCCAAACTTTTCAGTGTGGCACACACACAGAGTCTTCTGTGAAACCAGGAAGAGATGGTGGACACTAAGACATGGTACTTTTGTGGGGGGCAAGGGCCTTTTCCTGCTCACTTCTCATGCCCATCAGAGCAAAGCCTGTTTCTGTGCATGTGATGGGCATGCAACAACTGGTAAAAATGAAAGAGCAGACCCCAGAAAGGGGAAAAGCCTGGTGTGTGGAATATCTTAAGTCCCATGATATCAGTATGGTCATAAAAGATAGGAGAAACCATTTCTTGGCATTGCAGTTTACCCTGCTCCAGCCAAACATAGAAAGCTGTCATGTGAATATTTTTGAACCTCAAAAACAATTTTGGTTTAAGTATGGGTGGGGGAAGAGGAGGGTAGCAGCTCTTATTTCTCCCACACCCGTCCACTCATCTCATATTAGAACATGTAATTCCAGCAGTGCTGACTGTCTTAAATTTTGTGGACAGAGTATTCTCGGGATGCTGGTATACACTTTGCCTCTTTAAGAAGCTTTCTTGTAGCTTATAATTAAATTAAAAGCCCCACAGTTGCTGGGAAAAAAAATAAAAAGATTGCCTCCAGGCTATGTTTATGAGTTTCTCAGGCAAGAGGTGGTCATGTCAGAACTACTATTGTTATGAGTATGAATGTTCCCAATGAAGTCTTTGCACGAATCATTTGCTTAGCACCAATCATACAGCATGCCACTTGATTTCAGCCCACTGCTTCCTCTCTGATCTGGCAAAACAACCCTAAAGGAAGAGCATTTCATAAGAAAAGTCAGCAGTTTCTCCTTTATAAACTGTAGACCTGGTTGAGGGCAGATGGGAACACGAGGGACTGAGGTGATGGTGCACTGGTGAGATGGTGATGGGGAATACATGGGGATTACAATTAATGGCAAGTAGATGGAAATTTTAAAATATTTTAATAAAAAAAAAAGAAAGAAAAAAAAGAAAAAAAAATTAAACTGTAGACCTGGACTCAATGAGGAGCCCACCGGCAGCTGCCTCTGATTCCAGTAACCTGGCAAGACCACAAGGACACTTGAGCCCGAGAATGCAGAAACTCTGGCTGCTCTTTTCTTTGTTTTATAATGGACTATTTCACCCACTGACCTGGTGTGCGTAGGACTGTCCTGAGGGTAGCATTGAAAGTCTCATGTTGTGGGAAACCCTGGTCCTCTTTCCATCGGGCCCTGGGTGTCTTATCATTGCTATTAACCAAGAAACTAAAACTCTGGGTTCAGTTTATGATCTAGAAGGCTTGAAGCCATGGTACTCAAATCCCAGTAAATTTATACTAAAAAGTTATCATGGGGGCGCACCAGACCTCTCCTGCTGTGCCCGCTGCTCCCCTCAGCAGTGTACTTCCGTTGATCTGCCTGTTCTGCTCCCCACTCTGTCTCTGGTGAATCCTCTCACCGCCCCCACACCTCTGGCCTGTACCCCAGTGCTTGTATGCATAAATAAATAAATCTTTAAAAAAAAAGTTATCATGGGATCCTCAAAAGACCCACAAATATCATTTAGTCCAGAACATCCAAATGTGTGTGCCTGGTGATAGGTGCTGACACTGCTGTGTGCTACTGAGGGATCCAGGTGTGTTGAGCTATTGATTCCCCAGCCCTTAGGTTGGCTGACCTGGGCGAGTAGTGCCTCCAGTCCTCAGATTTTTTTCCTCTGGCCATGAACTATTTTAGTTCAGTGAGCTCAACAAAATAATATCACTTTCTGTGTGTACCATAATGAGAATAAAGGTTACGAAGACCTACTCAAATCCAACCCATTCATTTATGGGTGAAGCCTAACATATCATTTCTATTAAATGCAGGTTTGCATCCAGCTAGACAAACTGCGTTCAATTTGTCTTGTGTTCAGCTGTCTTCAAGGTGACTTAGATCACTGCCTGGGAAAGCTGATGAATTACGTAGTGAGTGGTAAGTAACAGAACTCAGCAAGCCAAATGGGCTGTGCTGTAGTCGATTGATTTGCATCCGAGGCACAGAACTAGCTAGGTGAGGAAAAGACTAGACATTTATCTGGATGCTAACAATAGAAATGCCTGAGTTGCTTCACTTATCTATGTTTACAGTAAACATATCTTACTGCCACTTCAGTGTGAATTATCTGGAAGTTCAAATTATTATCTGACATGCCAGCTCCATACCTGACTTTGTGCATATGTGAAGTTTTAATTTCAAAAATCAAGATGTTCACAAATGTGAAGACAGAAGTAAGAATGATATATTTAAAAACTCAAGTTTCCAAGACAACAGTTATTTATACCTCTATTTATTTATTATCTAAAGATTAGTTCAAGTTCAGAGATCCAGAGAGAAAAAAGACCAAGAGAGAAAGGCCATGGGCACATGGCCTCTGTTCTTGCAGAAACTGGAGTTCCCTGCAGACAATGAGTGGAGAGGGGACAGATTTCATGTATAAAGTTGGGGCTTTACAGATCAGAGCTTTACATTGTGCCAAACTCGAATCCTGCCCAACTTCTGGCTCTTTGATTGCTTAATACATTAGTGGACTCATTCCAGTTCCCAGTGGTTGAAGCTCCACATCACACGGTCCCTGTCCCATCTGGTGCTAATTGGCACCCTTGTTGGTAGTTTCCAAAAGCAGAACAGGAAAAATAAAAAGGACTATCTTTCTCTCCTTAGAAACTTAGTACAGGCAGTCCTCAATTTAAAATAAGCTGTGTACTGAAGTATTGTATGTAAATCAGTTGTTTAGAACCCAGAACAAATTTTTCCAATGAAATAAAGTCATGCTTGATGGTTAGTTTCCCAAGGTCAGCCCAGTTCACAAAAAGTCTGTTTGACCTAAAAATACACCATAAATAGTCCCCATCTTAATAACATGGAACCATCATGGGTGAAGCAAGAAGCAGGAAGGGTGATGAACCAGCATTACCTTTGGTGGCAGAAGGTCAGGCTATGCTCACTGATTGCGTGACTTTGACTAGTTTCCAGAAATCTTTTTAGCCCTAGGGAGTGGAGAGTGTGCCATAAAAATTGCTGGGTAATAACATCTGGGTTATTTTTGCTACAATCAAATAAGATAATGTATACAAAGCTATTGGAAAATTATTTCACCTCCTCCCCAAATAACAGAACTATGGATTTCCCTGCTTCCTTCCTAAAGCTTGACATGGGGGGAGGGGGAGGGCTGGGGACTTTACCTATCCCAGTACCTCTTTGTGACTCCCATTTGGGAGGGAGGGGATAGGAGGTGGAGCAGCAATGAAGTGGAAACAGAGGTTCTTGAGGGAAGGGACTGCCTGCTAGGCATGGGGTTCTAAAGGAGTTTCTGTCCCCTTAAAGCCCATAAATGCTTTCATAGCCCAGACTTTCTGTCACCTCTGTAGGGTCTTTCTAGTCCCTTGGGATTAGCCTATTGGTTTCATTGTCAACGAACCCTGTTGCTTTTGAATGGCACAGATTTCACCCTCAATTTTATCGATCACTTAACATCCTTCTTAAGTTTTCATAATTCATCTGATTCTTTGATGATAAGAGAAGAGGAACAGAAATAAAAAAACTTAAGTCAAAAGGAGAAAGACAAATACTGGACAGTGTCACTGATATGTGTGATATAGAGAAACAAGACAAAGGATCAGACAAAGCTAAACCAAAATCAAAGCCTAGAAATCTAACTGTAAAACTGAGGCTGCCAGAGGGGGTAAGTAAGCATGGAGAGCAAAGTGGGGAGGGAGCACATTAGGTTCTGGTGCTGGACCATGGGAACCTGAGCAGTGAGTGTGGGGTGGTGACGTACATGCGAAAAGTGGGGATCCCACACTCCTAAGTGATGCACAGTATTGTAAGCCAGTGTTACTTCAATAAAATAATGCAATTTAAAGATAGCAATCAAAAGATTCATTCCTCCATCCTCTCAACCAATCATCTATCTTGTCTATTTTCACTAAGACATAGCCCACATACTTGCTAGCTGTCTATTTTTGTAAAAAGGACATATTTTATCTACATTTAAAAGGAAGACCAGACTCAGGTGATTTCCTTTCAGAATCTGGTGCTGAAGCTATGAAGGGAACAGGCCTGAACCTTTGTGTAGGTACGGGGTAATAAAGACTACAGCATTCCTAGGCTTGGGTGCCTGAGAACAAGGCGGACTGCCTGAAGGAAGAAGAGGTGTCTCCTGGAGGAAGGGAGATCGCCCTCGTGTCATTGTGTCCTTGTCTCCCTTCCTTCCCATAAGGAGGGAAAGCTCATCAAATTAGGATATTTTCAGCATTTTCCTCACTGGAACCACTTCTGATCTATCTTCAGCCTAGTCTTTTTTCTTTTCTTGTAACCTCTTCCTCTTACCTCATGCCTTTTCTATCCTAATGCCAAATGATATCATTTCTCCTTTATCTCTCTTTTCTCTCTCTACCAACTACTGATAACCTCTCTTGCATTATTCCTCACCTCTTCTTCCAACATGTTCCCACACCTGCCAATTCAATTTAATTTAACAATTAACAAAACAACAGTTTAATTTAATAGTTCAGTTTAATTGCACTGGAAGTGTGATGATGTTAAAACATAGTCTTTCTCATCGGGGAGTCACCATATTTGCAGATGTAGCATCATATGTAGCTGGGATTGCCAAAGTCAAATGATAAGTGCACAGATGAGGGCAAGATCAATGCCAAGGAGTGTGTGGACTCTCAGGTTTGATGGGAGAAATCCAGGAGGTCATCACTGACACTGGGTCTTTTAGGGTGTTGTTGAAGCAGCCTGTGGCTGAGGTTTGCACTTCTGCCCTTAGGGCAGCCATTGTGATGAAGGATTTAACCCCACCCTCTGACACCTGGCACTGCCCAAGCTGGAGGCAACAACTCCTGTGCAGTGCTGTGGTCCGAACTTTGCTCCTGGCATCCTGACTGAGAGGGCTACTGGGAAACAGGTGGGACTTCTTAGAAGGGAGCAGAGCTGAGTAGCCATTTTAATGAGCCTTTATAAAGGAGCAATGTTGAAGAAAACGTTTGCAGAAGTGGTTCTGTTACACTAATGTGTATCACGTATTTATGGTTTCTTTCTAAGTGATTTTTTTATGGGGTATTTAGGTTTTCATCTTAGTTGTGGTACACTTACAGTGACTCATAATCCCTTATGTGTCAATTATAAATTTGTTAAACAGTAATACAGATGACAACCTGCATTAAATGTATTGATCACAGATAAAAAGAAGGAGCCATTGGTGGACATGGCTTGCTCTCTTTTCCTGTGGAACATCCACCTTACTGGGCAATGGGTCTTTGCAATCCCCTAAGCCCAGGGGGAGCCCCCAACAGCCTTGCTAGTGGCAGGCCTCTTCTCTACCCTACCAGCCCCTGTAGCGTCAACTCCACCTTTTAGCATGGGTCAATAACTAAACCGTCTCCCTCTCCTTGTTTAGAATAATTCATTTTTGCTGCACCAAAGGCCCATTTGCTTGTATTTGTGGCAGGAGGTTGCCAGCCCCATAACTAGAGACAGAGGGTCTGACCCAGTGACAGTTTATAGATCCTTCATCTGGACACAGAAGAAGAGAGTAAAAGGGGAGAGGAACGTCTAAGTGAAAGAAAGAACACCCGTAAGCAAATTCCAGTTTGATTATTGTATGTAACAAAAGATCTCAGATTAATAAATTGGTCCCACATCCCAGGAATCTGTATCTTTTTCCCCTAGGACAAGTGAAAGAGACTCTCAGGCTTCAAATGTCAATCCCAACAACATAGGATTGAAAGGCGGGTAACCGAAACATTTGGGTCAAATAAAAGCAACCCTCATAGCTTTCTTTCTGTCTTCAGTATACAGATACAAGTCACTAAAAGTCCCCAGAAACAACACAAGAAAAAAAACCACAAAGCAAGGGTGTATCTCGGTCACTCGTGGCTCACAAGCCAGCTGCCCTGTAGTCAGGGATATTGGCTCATGCTAATAAATTCTCTGCTAAACCCGCCCCCCCCCCCAGCAGAAAGGTTGTAATCATGTGGTTCTATTTAATGAAAGTATAAACAGAGGCCATCTCATTCTAATTTAGAAGAGGAGGAAAGTTAGGGTTTGGGGCTCTTAGGGCAGTGACTCAGATGCTGAACCATTAACTCAAGAGAGAGCCTGTGTTGACATGTATAAATTGGGTGTCTGTTTTGACTTGACTGGTCAAGGGTACAGGCAGGCAGGTTATATTAAAGAAAAAAAAAAAAAGAAGAAGAAAAAGAAAAGAAAACAAAAGCCAGGACAGTCAAGAAATGGCCATACTAATTGTTTGACAGATGATTATTATTTCCGTTTCGGTCTGTCACTATGTCAAGTAAATCACACCAATTAAAACAGATGAACTTCATGTTTAATATACACTTGGTGGAGATGTGTATTCATGTGGAGATGCCAAGTCTCATTTGGCTCTTTGTCCTCCACTTACTTACCCTTCTATTTTTATTCCTAACTCTTGTTCTATGTTTTCTTGCATTCCTCTCTCTTCATTTCTCACCATCGTCTCTTCAACCATTGCTAAGAGAAAACAAAAATATGTGCAACCTTTTTCTCTTCTGAAAATAATTCTAATGCTGTTTCTAATTTTTGACGAGTTAGATCAGAAGATCAATGCAGGAATTTACATTTCCAAACTGACATATACATGTAAACACTTTCATGTTCAAGGAGAGAGCATTCTGACAGTTCTTACAAAAATTCCCAGCTTGATTCTATTCATGAAGAGCGGTTGTAGGTGATTTACTGACTTTCTAGGAATCAAAAGGCAGGCTTATTGTTTCTCATTTGATTTCCTTGAGACTTTATGGAGAGACTTCATGGAAACTTTATCATTAAAAGTTCTTTGGAGGGGAAGTCAGAATATTTCTCTTTTGCTTCCTGTTCCCACCACTAGCCAGTATTTGTTTCTTTCTCCTGGGTCTCACTCTCCTATTTGAATATCAGAAGGTTGGTCTACTTGATCCATGGTAACGTCCTAGGATTGTGATTCACTAAGCCTCCTGTAGAAAAGATATTCATCATGGAGCGTTTAGACACTATTTCTTTACAAGTCTGATGTCATTTGGATTTACCTCAACCTAATCCAGAATGTCACAACTAAAGGCATTCTTTGCTCTACTTTGAGAAAAAACTCATTATATAGTCTATATTTATGAAGGGTGGTCTTGGCTGCAGATAACCATACTATATACTTTATACTAGTATAAAACACTTAAATATCACCCTCATGCCCTGTCTTGCTGACCTACTCTCCCTACTCTCTTCCTAGTTCTTGTCCTACAGGAGGTCTTGTCCTGTAGTCTCTATGCCACAAATGAGTGGGATCTCATGACTCTGGAACAGCAGTTCTTAGGCTGGGCTTGTTGCTGCTCCACTGGGCATGGTGGGCACAGGTCTGCCCTGCCAGGTTTGGAGTTTTCACTTGTGGTTCTGCTCATTCAGCAGTCTTCTACTGGAAGTTGCTAAAGTCAAGCTGGGTATAAAGCCTCTTGCCTTGATTTCACTGCTGAACACTGTCTCTGCTACTGATCCAAAAACAAGCATGGCATTTCCTTCCCACTGACTGGCCACTTTCAGACCATTGGTACGGCAAGGTAGGCAGTGCTGGCTCTGTCTGCTCCAAGCTGCTGTTCTCAGGGCACCAAGCCTGTCTGGTGATTTATGGAACAGAGGTGGGGAGAGGCTTTCTCTTTCTGTTATGTTCTGTTAAAGGGGGTCCCGAAGCAGAGTTGCTTATGTCATGAAGTAAAACAACTATTTCACATTTACTTTGAACTACTTGCTTGCCACAATCCTCACAACTAAGCCTCATTGGGGTTAAATTGGGGATACATGTCAGACTTGCTATGTTCACAATCATTTTCCTCTTCCAATGACTAAGGCTTTTCACTGAGTCACTTCATTATGTCTGGATCCTTCCTCCCCCAGGACTAGTTCGCTCTCAGAAGACTTCTCAGTCTTCATGCAAAAGGATTTCTAGAGGCTGACACTGCCCTTTTGCCAGATGTCCCCAGACACATCTGAATCTCTTTTTGTCTCAAGCTGAGACCTTGATTACAGTTGCATAAAAAGCTGGGAATAGTTAAAATTCCTGACTGTATTTTCTGATTCCTTTGAATCTGAAGATATCTGTCTTCCCACTCAGTTCATCTTGTGTGAGGGTCCCAACTTGTCAAGATGGTTTTTTTATGTTGTGTGATATTCATATTTGGTCTTGCCTCCTGTGTGGCTACCTTCCAAAGACAGATCTTCTTTTCTTCTCTTATGTCCTCTGTCATGTCTTGCAAAGTCCCAGGGAGGTGAGCATGAAGCATTGGGAAGATTGTAATTACACAGAATTTTAAAGGACTTGGAACAATTGGGGTAACTTAATGTTATCGTTAATTGTAGGTGAGTCAGAAAATCATCCTTATTTCAACACTTTTTGAATAATCCTTATAAAATGCCCACAGCGGTGTCTCATGCAGTAAACATAGGTGCATCTTTCTTTGATGTCTGAGGATTTTTTAGAGCCTTTAGGTCAATATCAGAAAAACAAATTCTCATTTATGTGTTGGAAGGCATGTTGGAGCAGGACACTGATCTGTGCCTGAATTAACCCTTCTATACATTGCCTACCTGGATGTCAGTTTAGGCAAATCTTTGGTCTTGGATTAATTTTATTTTATTTTGTTTTTGGTGATTCTTTACTCCCCCTCTTGGAGTTAACTTGGGAATATTTTATGATTTAAAAATCATGCACATAGGGAAACATCATCCCAAATTAGTCCCTATACTCAGGTAGAATCTTTTTTAATATATTTAATTTTTTTGTTTTGTTTTTAGTGTTTTCCACCATATATTAAAAATTTAAAACTAATGTTACATCAACACAGAGACAAAATATTTACATGTAACAAAGCACTGATACTTCTGCCCCAACACCTTAAGATGATTTTTTTTAAGAGATTCTGTTTCTGTTTTTCTTAAATTTAATCTCTCAACAGCATTTATGTAGCAGTTTAGTTAATCCTACTAAATAGTTTTAATTCCTCTAGAAGCTCCTCTAAAATGACTATAAGTGGTACTTTAAATTAATCTTATAAACTCTCATGGTCAAATATAATAACCACCAAATTTTAGGAGGTAGAATTAATAACTTCAACATGTATTATTATACTATATTTTGATTAGCTTGAAACCTTGTATCCTATGTAGTTTTGAAATTTTACTCTTTTTGCAAATGAGAAAGTCAGATTGCCGTAATTCATGGATTCAGGCAGAAAACACAGATTCCTGGGTCAGAGACAATCCAGTAGATAGTAGTGCTTAATATTTGGGTGCTTTCCCCTGGTCCTTGAAGCCTCACAGGTGGATGAAGACCAGTGCAGGTAGTTGCTGTACACTTGAAGGCTTGTATTCAGCTGAGCAATCGCACTTGGGTAACTCAAGCTCCACAACAGCCTGTTAGCAGAACCTTCTAACCTTTGACTTGGAAATGACATTATTATTACTTACTTGGACATCACAGGAATTTGTCCAAGAGACACTGTTCATCACACAAATAACTTTTTAAAGGTATCCATAATTAAGAGACTGACACATGTGACATGCAGAACATGTGCGATGAAGGGAGAATTGTCTCCCAACATGTTATTACTTGATAATATTTTTAACAGCTAATACCTTAGTTCTGATTTAGCAAATTTAAATGTGTCTGTTTGCTATATAGTATGAGTGATGAAAAGCCTTAGTCACTAAAAGAGGAAAATGATTCTGAACACAGCAAGTCTGAGATGCATGTATCCCCAGGTTAACCCCAATGAGGCTTAGCGTGAGGACTATGGCAAGCAAGTAGTTCAAAGTAAAATAGTTTTTCTTTGTGACATAAGCATGTTCACCAATAAGAAAACTAGTAACTAAATAGTGGAATGTGGACTATTCTCTAGCAATTACACAAGAACCAACCATGGGTGTTCAAATCACATGAATGGATCTCACAGACATTTTGAATGAAAGCAGTCAGACAAATAAGGGAGTTCATTTATGTGAAGGTCATCCACTCTAACTGATGACTTTGAGTTACGAGGGCATTGATGCCGAGATATTGAATGCTTTACATATCCCCAGGAGCCCCATCTGTGTGGTGGTTTAATTGAGTGCTTGCCAGTGAACTTAAGATTTGTGTGCTTTAATGTATGTATAACTAAGCAAAGTATACGTTTAAAATACAAAACCAAGGATTCAATTCAGATGGTTCCAACCCAATGAGAATAAAAAATAAAGAAAATGGGAGGGAGGCTTTATAAATTGATTTTTTTGATTGAGTTAACATTGGTTTGCAACACTGTATATGACTTAGAGGTCTAGAGTCACATGTCTTCATGTGTTTTTACCACACGACACCTACCACCACAAGGCACCCATCATCCTCTACCATCGTCCATCCTCTACCATCCCTTTGTAGCTCCCCACCTTGCCCCTCTCCCTCTGGCAGCCTCAATTCTAGTCATTTTTCTAGGGTTGGTTTTGTTTTAGTTTTGTCAGTTCTTTGTTTTGTTTCTTCATATTTCACATATGAGTGAAATCATATTGTATTCATCTTTCTTTCTCTGACTTGAAGGGATTTATCTTTTAAATGTCACACAAAGATTTCCCGGAACATTCAGATTGAAGAGGTTCACCAACTGTTAAACAAGATCAATAAAGAACGATTACAATGTTCTGACTGAACTATAGTGCACTGAGGATAAAGGAATCCTCATCGAATCTTCTGGGAGGGAAAAACAAGCTATAATGATGCAGTGTTCTCCCAAGGTTTTGAGCTAACATATCGATCTGGTATGAGAACAGAATAAAGGTATTTTCTGAGGGTAAGGAAGAATAATTTATCTTTTCATCATGAATTTTTGAAAGTTGGTTGAACTTATGACTTCAATCAGGCAGTGGGAGGAAAAAAAAATGAGATGGAAGTTGTGGGATTCAGAAAACAGTAGAATACATATAGGATAGAAGAAAAGGAGATCCCCAGACAAAGCTCTATAAAGGAGGCCTACAGGCCAACTAGCAGTAGGAAGACAAGGAAATCCATGAAGGGGGATTCTTGTGGGAAAACAAACCAAAAAAAAAAAAAAAGGAATACAACTCAATAGAAGTTATGAATGAACAGATAAAAACGGAAAACAAGGATAGCTAGAAGTTGGAAAAAAAAAAAAGAGTTGTGGAAAGTTTTGACTCCAGTAATATTCACATTGAAAGCAGAATTGAAAACTATAATAAAACAGATTCTACTTAGCTTGGTGCTAGGGAATATTTTACTTTGATATATGGTACAACTCTGAATAACATTGATACACACCAAAAACCCTATTATTTTAGCACAAAACTTGGACTGATAGTGAATGACTTTTGCAAATTCAATCTGTAAAATGTCCAGAGCAGGAAAATCCAATTTTAGTTGAAGGGCAGAATATGGGTGTTTATAATCTTGATGATTCAGAAATCAACATATGTTTGGCAGAGAGGGGAGATGAAGGGAAAAATGGATAGAGGAGCTGGAGAAGGTAGTTAAATTTCCTCAGTAAATAATGCCGAGCTATTTATTATAATTAATGGACAAAGAGAGAAATTATTTACAGCTACAAAGAGAAACAGTAAAACATTTAAACCTAATATTACTATCAAACTTTGAAGTGAGTAGAAAGGATGGAGAAATGTAAATCACTGTGATGTGTGAAGATGATTTCATAAAGAAGCAGAGGTGTAAAGAGGATTAGTGCTTAGGCAGTCACCAAGGTAGCCCAATGCAGGGAGGGTTAACAGACCTTCCTCCTAGAAGAGGGCCTGGGGTGGGTGGGGAGGCGGTGCTTCTCTCTTATCCCTCTCTGGGTGCTTCTCTACTGTTTGATCAGTGACCTTGTACATGTATTACTTGGTTAAAACAATGAAAATAAAAATGTAACCACCACTTGATATGGGTTGGGTGTTCCTGGCCCAAGAATTCATTCCTGGCTTTCTTTTAGTAATCCCGAGCAGATTCCTCCCCTACACACAGTTTCTAGGCTTTAGGGGAAGGGGATATACCCTCCCATCCCATCTGCTGGGCCCAGGGCTTGAATGGGAAGGGAGCCCTGGAATTGAGAGGAGAGAACTTGCTGGTCTGGGGAAGAAATTTCCTATCTTTTTTGGAAGCCACCAGTGTGAAGCTTCTATCAGGCTGGTTGGGAACACAGGCACCTGCAGCCTGAGACCCACGAACAGTCATCACACTGTGACTATTTAGGCCTGAACGCTATAGGAAACACTGTAGGAATCAGGAGGGAGAGATGGAAAATGCTCCCTGGGAGTCTCTGCTGCGTCACTTGCAAGTCCATCCATGGTGCCCTGACCCATAAGATTTGTTCCGTGAGCCATTGCACTTTATTTTTAAAGCCATTGTAAGTGAGGCTTTTTGATAATAACAACCCAAAGATTCTTAAAAGACAAAAAGTGATGAAAAAAGAAACATTTTGAGAATTTAGTAGTAACAATGAGACTGGTATAGAATTGTTAGATTACAAAATACTTTCACATGTGTCTTTTTAAACTTCCCAGAATCCTTAGGAGGCAGGACTTGATGGTGGCGAATTACACATGAGAAAACTGAACAGCACAGGCCAGCGATCCGTTTGTTCCCTGGGATGTATGTGACAAGATATATTGACTCTGAGACCCCTGTTCTTGCCCAAACCTCCCACTGCAGGTGTAGACACGTGAACCAAGAGAATGGAACAGACAGTCCAGAAATAGATCCATGCATTTGTGGGACTTTAATGAGGGCAGAGGTGGCCTCGCGTTTCAGTGGAGAAAAGAGGGATTATTCAATAAAAGGAGCTGGAAAACTTGGTTGTCCATTTGGAAAAAAATGAATTGGATCCCACCCTTACACCATACCCAAAAATCAACTCCAGATGGATTAGGGACTTAAATGTCAAAAGCAAATTCTAAAACACTCAGTAGAAAAATATAGGTGGATAGCTTTCCGAACTTGGGATAGGGAAGGATTTCTTAAACAGGCACAAAAGTGCAAACCATAAAAGAAAAGATTTATGATTTTAACTTTATTAAAATTAAGAAATTCTGTGCATGAGAAGAATTATTAGAGAAAATCAAAAGGCAAGCTACACACAGAGAAAACAAACCATTTGTGACATACACAACTAGTGAGGTTTAGTTACTAGTTTACATATGTCAAGACATGCTAAGGAAAGGACTAGTGCTCAACAGAAAAAAGTTTAAAAATGAAAACCAACTATAGGAGCAGACATTTCATAGGAGAAGAAAAATATACAGTTAAAAACACATGGAAGGAAGCTCAGCCTCTTTATGGCAATACAGGCAGCAAGCCAACATACAGACTAGCAAATCAAGACTACGAAGGATACCATTTTGCGCTCGATTTATTGGCAAGAATTAAGAATATAAACTCCTGTCAAATGTTTTATGGATCAATCAGATTTCTTATATTTTGCTAGTATAAACTGGTTAGTTACTTGGGAAGGCTGCTTGGCATTATCTTTTAAAGTGGAACATTCTCATCTTCTATGTGAGTAGTTCCCAATAATTTTCTAGGAGGTATCAAGGTAAATGCTTACATTTCTATATCATGAGAAACTTATGAAAATATGCTTAATAGCACTGTTAGTGATAAGTCAGATAATAGATGAAATAGCAAGGGAAGCAGATAAATACAGTGTATTATGGTATGTAATATAGGAATGAAAATGATTCAACTACATTTGAATCTACAACTACATGATGTTGACTGATAGAGCATTTTCAGATAACCACAGCAAGGTATTTTCATAGCATTCAAAGACTACTAAAACTTAGCAATATAATTTTTGATCAAACATATATGTGTGCCAAACATTTTAATAAGCAAGAATATAATAAAACACACAATTCAGCAGATTAGAGCAAAACAATCAGGATAATGGAATAGAGAAGGATCACTGTGGTAGATTAAGTATTGATCATGTTTATTTTGGGTTGTGTTTTTATTACAAAGTCACCAGCCAACGAATCAAAATGATTAAATGAAGAAGGATATAGAATCATGCATATATTAGTGATGGGTCTGTGAGAAGTCTTACCTGTAAAATGGGATAAATAATACTTCTCTACCCCTAGAGTTGTCATGAGGATTACAATTCTTAGAACAGTACCTGACATAGTCACTTTCATGTTACTTTTTGTGAAAGATAGAAAGGTAGAGAAGGAAGGCATTAGGAAAGGGAGGGAGGGAAGAAGGGAAAAAAAGAGAGAGGAAAGGAGAGCTTAAATTTCAGCACTGCAGGGCCTCCCTGGTGGCACAGTGGGTTAAGCAACACACTATGAAACAAACCGCAGCCACTGCAGCACAAGTTCTATCCCTGCTGCCGGCCAGGGCGGGGACCCACATGGTGCAGCAGACCTCTCCTGCTGTGTCCGCTGCTCCCCTCAGCAGTGTACTTCCGTTGATCTGCCTGTTCTGCTCCCCGCTCTCTGTGGTGAATCCTCTCACCACCCCCCCCACACCTCTGGCCTGTACCCCAGGTCTTGTATGCATAAATAAATAAATCTTTAAAAAAAAATTTCAGCACTGCAGTACATTAAACATTATTACCATGCAAATGAGGGTAGACTTAATCAGGAAAACTCTCTAAAGGGGGTAAAATTGGAAAGATTTTTTTTTTTAATACAAAAGTGTTGCTAAAATATAACCAAGGCAGTGGGCTGGTTTACTAGTTAATGAGTTTGGGTTCCAGTTTCTATTTTCGGAGTGGAACTTAGTTGCCATGATAATGGGAGATGACATTTGTTTGATTTTCCTCCATTGAGTTGTGGAAGAAGCCTATAAACTCCTCTATAAATAACCAAAGTAGAGGCCGAAAGGTTTCCTGTAACTTACAGCTTAAAGCCAGTAACCTCTGAGGGCAGTCTGAATCAGCTGGGGGGCTGGGGAGGGGCAGCGGTCAGCAGGGAATTCCACCCCTGCCATGAGGCAGGGCTGGGCAGGAGTCACCTATATTTTGCTTTCCTCAGTCCTCATCAGTAGCACATTAAGAGCCAATACACAGGACACATTCTACCCAGTAACTTGGAGGGCTTGAGTCAGTGAATAAAGCTCAGCCCACCCCCTAGACCAAGGCAATACTTGCAGTTGATAACGGAGGACATAAAGGACAGAGGCAGCTGAATGAGGCAACCCACCCCCAAAGAGGAGCTGACACAGACCCCAAACCCTTCATCTGAGCAAACTGCAGTCTTGAATCACTCAGTGTCTCAGGAAAATATAATAGCCTGTCTGTCATAGTCTATCTAATGGCGTGGGGAGGGAGGGCATGTTGGGAGAGGGATGGAATTGACAATGCATCTGGGCTATAGAAGAAATGGACCACGGAGACCAGGATTAATAGGGGTTCTCTACTTCTCTGTTCAATTAGCTCCAAAGCTACCCACGTTCACTCATCTTCCAGCCTTTTCTTTTTCTCCAGGTGCTTCTTGGCTGTCTTAAGTCTCCAGAAGGAATGCATACCTGGGTGGGTATCTCTCTGCCTGCCTTTGGTTACTTTATTGTTTACATTATCCCCTCTTTAAGAGATCACAAAGGGTTATCATTTAAAAAAAAATGAAAACAAAAATTACTCTTAAATTTCATCCTACAACAAATGAAGCACCAAGTAGTTAAAAGCACCCAAACCACTTTCTTAACCTTTTATCTTCAGACTAGAGTCTTTTTTTTTTTTTTTAAGTTTGGATAAACATACATCAGGAAGCCCAAGATACAAATACAGGATGATCTATTTCCTTTGGTCAGGCTATAAGAATGGACAGAGCTTTCCAAGTCTGTGGACTTCCACACTCACCAATTCCATCTGATCCAATTATATTCTTTCCCTTCTCAGTCCTTCCAGCAACCTAATTTTGTGGAAAGACCAACTAATAGTTATAAATGGAAACTTGTTATTAAAAAAAATCATAGTATAGGAACAGGTCTTCCCAAGAATCAAAAATAAAGTAGAATGTGAGTCAGGGATAAAGTCATTTCAAATTCAGGCACAGAACTGAAAGCTCTTATTTTCCTTTCCATGCACAGGGTTTGGGGGTTCTTTCCCCCCTTTTCAAGAAGCACATTATGATTTGTGTAAGAAGCATATTCCCATTAGGACCTTTAACAAATTCAACTTGTTTGGGATCTTGTATGAGTAAATTTTAGTTTGTCCATCTTGGAAACCTATTTTCAAACATTCAGTGGGAGTGGATATTCCTGCTGCCTTTTCCTCTTTTTCTTTTTCTTTTTTTTTTTTTTTTTTGGTGACTCCAGTTGTTGGACAGTGATATTCTGGAGAGAGAGATGGGATGTCTCCAAAGACTTAGTTAAGTATCATCAAAGCCTCTTCCCTCTCCCCCCTGCACATTATAGTATCTGCTTTAGTAATCAGAGGGAAAATGATCCTGTAGGATTTGGGGAGGGAGGATATTTATGGCATTCACAAGCACGATGGCTTTGCTGTGTGTGATGTCAGCTATTCTCTTTAGGAGATAAAAGGCCACAGCTGGTGAGATAATGGGCCAGGGACAGTTTCAGAAATTCAAAATTGAAGACCTTGTGGGAAAAGAGGGATTTTAAGTAGCATGTGCTTTTATTATGTTCCTTGGATGATGAACAGGTGTGAGAGTGAAGGCAAGGAGGGCTGTTGAGAGAATTGTGGCACAAGGGAGTGAGGGAAATATTTTTCATGGTTAGGGAGAGCTTGTGGGTTTCAAACTTCAAATCAGATGTGGTCTAGCCCTTTCACCTGTGTACTGTGGTGAGATTAGAACTCAGGTTGAGGCAAAATAGGAGGGGGCTATTAGCCTTTTAGCTAAAGGAAAGACAAACAGAAGTGTCTCCAGGAAGCCCACAAACAATGTTTCAAGTTCATTGTGTCTAGCTGAAGGAAGTCTGGGCAAGGAGGGCTCTTCTTTTAGAGCATAGGGAGTAAGTGTCTCAAACAGTAGATTCTGGGACACAGGATGAATTGAAGTGGTAAACTGATTTTGAAGACAATAGTCACTATATTAAGTTATGAGAATTATTAAAATAACTTAATGGTTAAAATGAAATTTTAATGAGGCTCTGTCAAAAGTTAAGACGAACAGCTGCATCAGAGGTGATTAATAGCATTAACATCACTGCTATTAAAATCCCTGAGTGCCAGGTCCTTCATCCTTGTCAGCCGGTGTATGCAGTATCTTACACATAGAAAATCCTCAATAAATATTTGCTCAATTACTCAATAACAGGTACCACAGTTTTCAAAGTGACTACAAAATGCCTGAACCACTTGAGAAAAATATAAGAGAATGACCTTGCTTTGTGAAGAAAGGACAGATTGCTGAGGTGATACATTTTCCATTTGTTCATTTTTCAACACAAACTCTCGGGAAAATGGCACAGCATGACTTTAAACAATTCCTCTTAGAACCCATTAAGCAGGCTTTTCTGCTGATGCCTTTTACAGCTGGTGGTATTTGGTTTTCTAAATTCCTGCCCGAAGGAAGAAAATGGCTGAGACATAAGCTATCTGACCCTATCGATTGGCTCCTTCTCCGGGTGAGTCAACCTTTGAAGTCCAAAGATAAAAATCATCATTAATGACAGAATTTTCCTATGGTCGTGAGGTCAGATATTCCGGTCCCCTCCTAAAATTACCCTGCTGGCTGGCAATGGTAGAGCCCGACCGGCTGCGGTTACCTTTATGACACAGACTGCCGTCCCCCTGCGTGGTGGGCTGAATGGCGGCAGGAAGAGAGGAATGAGGTCTGCTAACCATTGCTGAGTCAGTGGAGCCTACAGTCTTCAGGGCTGAGGGGCCGCCTGCCCCCCAGGGGCTGCTGGGATGCAGGGCTGTTTCATCCCAGGGAAAGTTTCATTAGGAGAAGCACTGACTTCAAGGAAACAGAGTCTGTGCGTTGCTTTATTGGTCAATGAACGTGGCCATCTACTGATCAAAGGGTGGCGGTCTGGCCCGTGTAGGAAATCTCACCTTCGCTGAGGCCATGTGCATTTCTAAATGTCATTTCCCCCCCTGTAAAACCAGGTCTGCAAGGAAAACTAAGGCAAAGGCAACATCCCCCCACCCCACATACATAAAAATATGCTCAATTCAGTTTTAAAAAACTCATGTAGTTTGTGACCTTCAGTAAAAAGAATGTTGTCCTGGGGGAATAAAGGAGGTAGCGATTCAAGGCAGAAGGGAGGAAGGGGAAGGCTTTTGTGACCTTTTGGGCTGTTTCTTGCTCTATCCCGTTTGGTCCTCCAAGCAGTCTGAGGAGATTGGTAGTATTGCTTAATTGCCTTAAAGGATGAGGGAAATGAAACAAGGATGTTTGTTGCTTGGTGAGGTAAACATTGCTCATTTATTTTTGCTGCTCAGTGTCTCCATTCCTTTTTATTGTTTGGGAATTGCTCATTTTTACATTCTTAGTAATGATGATGGAGCAGGTATCCTCTCTTGCTACTGGAACAGAAACTACTAGATGCTCACTTTCCCAGCCTTTGTTGAGGCTATGACCAAGGCTCTAATAACCACAGACATCTGTCCTGGGTTTCCCCTTCAAAGTTTCTGAGAAGAAAGAAGTGGAAAGCACTATCTTCTCCACACCCTCTCTCTACCACTGTCCCCCCCACCCCCATGGTGCTGTCTCACTATTAAAATTGGAGCCCTCTTTTCCACTTTATCATGTAAATGACTTTTTTGAATAAATTTGAAGGTTATTTTTATGTTGATTTTATACTCCAGTCTTAAAATTTAATTTTTCTCATTTTTTTGGTAGCTTCTCCCTTTATTATTTTGACTTCTCCAAAATCACATCATCTGCTTATTGAGATAATTTTACCTTTTTCTCTTGTATTTTGGCATCTTTTTTGATAAACTCCTGTTTCACCAAACATCCATGTAGCGGCAAGAAGGTGGCACCGAGCAAGTTTCTGGATGGTTCTGGGCAGGAAGGGAGTCTTGGAGCCCTCCTCCTTGGCTTTTTATGCTTTTTATTGTCAGAGGTGGCCAGGTACATGGCAGGCGTGGGTGCTGGGGTGGGGGGCAGGAGGCTGGCAGGCCTCCCAGCCCCTGGCACATGTCACCCTCTTGGCTGCTTCTTTTCTCTGCTTCTTGTTGGTTTTGCTGCTCGCATTGGTACTCTCGCTGCTCATTCGTTGGTCTTGTTGCTGCTGGTTGGTACTGGAGTCCTCATGACGCCGCCCATATAACCCATGTCCAAACTCAGGTGTGCCCACTTGCGCATGCCCACCTAGGCATGCACACAGCACCACAGGTGTCTATCATTATATTAATGGTGGGAGGGCGGTAAAGCCTGAGACTTGTCAGACCCTACAATCCAGAACTGACTTTCCTTGCTGGCCCCTGAGAACCCTTTATAATAATGAAAGATCAAAAATCCAGACAGGGATAAAAACTGGCTCCCCAAACAAAATCTCTTTTTCCTAAACCAAGCTTCCTCTTTCCTTCCCCTTGATGGCGTCTTTTAAGAAGCCCACATGTGACAGGAAGATGGGGGAAGGGTTTGGGCTCATGTAGTTGAAAACCAGGCGTAGAACTGTTTTGAAGCAGGGCCTGGGGTACAAATGCTGATATTAGGACTCATTGTTTTCCTGTTTCTTGACTCTTGATTATCTTTACATGTCGGTCTTTTTGTTTCTGTGTCAAATGGTGTCCACCATTATGGCTGATAATAAGATTCTAGCAGCTTCAGTTTATGTTGTCTTACAGTTTCTATCCTGTAGCAAACAAAATGAATAACAGGAGCTGTGGGGACATTGCAGGTGTGACTGTGTGATGCAGCTTGGGCCTCATGCTCCTCCTTGAACCTCATCAATGTGTTTTTGTAATAGGGCTCTTTAGTGTCTATGGGTTATGGGTTCATTTGTGCCATCAGGTAATGAAGTAAGCCATGCATAAGTCATAGAACTACATTATACAGTGGGAATGCTTCTCTCAATAGCAAGTGTAGGGTAAAGGTTGATCAGGTATTTCCACTCTCCCACCACTGATGATGGACACCTGCGGTGCTGCGAGCACTCCAGGGTGGGCATGCACAAGTGGCTGCACCTGTGTTGGACACGGGCATAAGTGGGTGGCGTTATGAGGACGCCAGAACTGCGAGCACCAACAGATAGAACTGCGAGGACTGACCGAGAGAACCAACAGCAGCAGCAGCAGAGAGAGAAGTAGCCGAGAGGGTAAGAGGCACCCCTGCCTGCCATGTACCCTGGCCACCTCTACTAAATAAAGCATGAAAAGCCACCGAGGGCTCCAAGACTGTCCTTCCTTCACCCATCTGCCCAGAACCATCCCGAACCTTGCTCCAGTGCTCCCATCCTGCCGCTACAGCAAGAAATATGTGTAAGCAATATTTGTTCCCAACACCAGAACCTTGCTATTTCCATTACTCCATCACTTCTGTTTCTCATTACTAAGTATCTGCTGTCTAGTAGCATTTAGTAGCGGCTACACTGACTAGTGTCCATACAGCTGTAAGCATGGTGGCACAGCAACATGGCATTTGAAAACATGAGCATTGTGCTGTGTGTGTTCATGAGAAGGCTGTTCACAAAGCAGAATGGAAATGAGCGCTGCAGATGTAATTGGGCTAAAGGAGAGTAGGAATATCAGGAGCATTCTGGGCTGGTGAGGTTGGGAAGTAGATCATGGGAAAGGTGGAATGTGTCAGGCACCTGGACCCTGGTTATACAAAGAGGGAGTTACGATCCTCAGCTAACTTGTGGTCCAGTGGGGGTTCATAGCAGTTCCGCGTCCTTGTGTTCTGTGTTCAGAGTGGAGGTATGTGGAAGGTATGAAAGAAGCAAAGTCCAGCGAGTCTGGGAGAAGTTGGGAGAGTTGCCCCAGAGCAGCGAATGACCCCTCAGAATCTTGCAGGAGTAGAAGTTTTTCAGATAAGTTCATAGGGAGGAGTGTGTTTGGGTGGGAAAGGGGTGCAGGGCAACCCAAGCAAAGGAAGTCGCAACAGCAGCACACTGCCTTCACAAAGGGGTGTCAAGGTAAAACAGAGGGAGTCTGAGAGTGAAGAGGAATGAAGTTGGAGGAAAGTGCAGAATAGAGGTCATAATGCCAGGTTGGCAAGGGGAGCCAGTAATAGGGTTACCAAGTGCTGAGCCTTCTGTCAAAACAATAAGGAAATATGGTAGAATCTAATCTCTAAACAATAGCCACTGGCGTACAAATGTCCTTTTGTCATTAAATTTTCATTTCTGACAGATGTTTAATCAACAGTGGCTTAGACCACATCTCTTTTTAGTTTCTTCTTCTGTTGATCGTTAGTGATCTGGCAATAACACACCCAACACACTTGAGTCAATGACAAGGAAAGCGTCCTTGTGATCTTTTGGTGTTGCAAGGAATCCTTTTGTAATATGAGTAATTTTACCCTCTAATTTATCTGTTTGCAAAGAAGACACTAGCTGCAAAGTCAGAATTCTGCTTATAATTGACAGGTGGGGATCCCCGGGAAAATTCCCTAATAGGTCCTGGTGATAACTTGGCAAGGTCATGTAAATATTTTCCTTTCTTTGTACATTGCAGATAAAATGAGGAGGTCTTCCTTAGGGTTTTCTTGTAAGTTATCTACATGTTTGATAAAGGATAAATAAAATGTTGGTGTGTGGGCCAGCATGCACTTGCATTCTATGTGGGGCCCTTGAGAGCATGGAGTTGGGGTTGAATTTAAAGAGGAGCAGACAAGGGCTGGGGTAGTGCCCCTAAACACTGCACTTGGGCACAGATAAGTTCATAGGGAGAAGTGAGTTTGGGTGGGAATGGGGTGCAGGGTAATCCAAGCAAAGGAAGCCACACCAGCAGCACATTGCCTTCAGAAACGGGTGTGAAAGTAAAATAGAGTTTGAGGGAGTCTGAGAGCAAAGAGGAGTAAAGCAGGTGGGAGCAAACCTGTGCAATTAACAGGAAGGAAACATCACTGATTGGCTCTTACTGTGCTTAAGAAGATGACATTGTAAACTGAACCCCTCAAAGAGCTGTAAGTTAAAGGTGATGCATTTTCAGTCAATAAAAATGGGTAAGAAGAGCACAAGGGACTATGGTGATGGTGCACAGGTGAATTGGTGATGGGGATTCCACAGGGATGAGAAATATACAATGTACCAAAAAATGAAAAATAATGTAAGATCTGTAAATATGTATAAAATAAAATTTAAAAAACCTAAAAAAATTAAATGTTAGTGATGAATTTTATCTAAAAGCTATTGTTAATTTCCTTTTTGAGTGAGTTGTCTTTGTGTAGGTAGATATCTCAAAAAGCCGTGGAAGCAGAAAGGTTTGACATACAGTGGCGATCAGGAAGGTGGAAAAATCTGTAGTCACTGGACTGCTCTTCCAGTCACTTTGTATCTTGGTTTTATCTCCCTTCACTGTTGAAAGGAATTTTTAGTTGTGGTTTTTGTTTTGTGCATCAGAGAGGAGCATGTCATAGCTCCATGAACCAGGAGATCTTGGGAAGACTCACATCAATATGAGCTCACTCACAGGGGGACGAACGCTGACCCCTGATCTCTGCTCATCCTCTCTTAGCTTCATCCAGCAGCAGAACCCACCAAACCCTCACCCCCTTGCTTCCCCAGCGCTGTCGCAATGGTCAGCGCACAGGCACTCTCTCCTGTTCTCCTTTCCCCAAAGGAGCCTATTTATTTCCTGTCAGCACGTCCCAAGATTTGTCCAGAGTCTGCTTCACCCCCACCCCTTGATTTTAATCACCATGACAACAATGCTCACCCAGAAATATCCAGTGCCTTCCATGTAGCACTGGCTGGTAAGGTGCTCAGCAAATATCTATTGTCTCCAAGAGTGAAAAACAAGAGCAAAGATTCTTTTTTCCCCCTTTATTTATATATATATATATTTGACATCACTTGTGGTCCCCAGGGTTTTCTCACCACAATTAAGAGCTAAAAATTCTTTCTCCCAATGTTAGAGGACAAGGGAGCTGGGTAAGTGGACCATCACTTCAGGTGCAGTGCTCTGTTTTGTCACGTCTCCACCTATAGCCTCCATTCAGCTACAGCAGGGCCTGATGTCCTGAGAGCATGGCTGATCATTTCATGACTGCAGGAAGAGTTCACTCATCTTTCCCTCCCATGCCAGGCAGGTCCGCTTCCTTCCAATCTCCTCTTAGATCGCAGCTCTTCTTCTCAGTCAACACATCCATCCATCACAGAAACATCTGGGCAAGCGAAGTTAATCCTCGGCTACACAGGGAGAGCGCTGATAAGTCAGCCTTTGGAGTTGAAAAGCACAGTATTGCCGAAGGAGAGACATTCCTCTGCTAGGGAGAGAGGCACAAGCCTCTGCTAAGAAGCCTCCATTACCAGAATATGATCCTTTGCTAGAAAACTGTTAGCTGAGGTGTCCCCCTGCCTTCTTTGCCTCCTCCTCAGAGGAGGACTCTTTGGCTTCATGCTCATTTCTCATCAGGAGGTCAGGCTTTACTCAGTGCACTCCAGTGGAGTCCACTGCCCCAGGCCTCAAGTGTGTCCAGGGGAGTTCAAGGGTGCCTGGGGCGCTCATGGAATTCCCAAGAATAAACAGCGTCTGAAATATGTGTTCTTCAAGGTCAAAATCTGTGACCCAAATCTGAGGATGGAAGCAACTCCTCACTCAAATCATCCTGAGAGTTCTCAACTTTACACAAACCATTTATTCTAGAATGTAAAACCTGAGTAAATGATCTTTTCTCACCTGCAGCTTTGTGGTCAGCTAGAAAATATAGCCACACCTCATTTTAATTAGAACCAAGTGACAAGAATAAGGCACTTTATGGGTTTTCTAGATAATAGCAAGATCCCAAGGGGTATTTGCAGTGAAAAGTTTTTTTTTCTTCTTTTTATTGTGTTTTAGAATACTAATAGAGGCATTTCTGGGCAATGTTTCCTACTTGTTAGTGAATCATCCACTTTGAGAAACAACAGGTGATTTCACAAGTCCAGGTGTGAGTAACCTGGATTTAAAGTGGCCCCAGTGGATGAAACCAATGTTTCCTCACTGAATTCGTTCTACAAACATTCCATGAGCACTAAGCCACAGTTCAGTTACCCATAACAGAAACCAACTAAAGTAATTTTATCAGAAAGCTATTTGTTATACGGGCAACAAGGAGCTTAGAGAATAGAACTTTCTGGAAGCTCTAGGCCAACACTCATGTATCTAAAGCCTGAAAACCAAACTGAGACTCTAGCTGCCACAGAAAAGCCAAAGGCACTTATGATGGCGTCGGCCAGCAGGAGCGAGGCTCTGTTGTGACCCTGAGGTCTCAGACCTCACCTGGCTGAGTCAGCTGGGTGGAAAGTGGTTCAAGGGTAGATGTTGATGCTCAGGGAGTCTGCTGAAAGACTCTCTCATAGTTAGCTCTGCAGCTGCCAGCATCGAGTACAGTTTTCTGTAAAAAACAGTTAATACAGCTGTATAAGCTAATGTATAATATCCGATATACATTCTTTCCCTGCTGGGGACACAAAATGATTTAAGAGCCAGTTCCTGTACTTAAGGAGCTTCCAGCCCAGTGGATAGACAAGACACATGCACAGAGAAGTATAGTTAGACGTCACCAGCACAGTGTTAGAAACAGGTGTCAACAGGGCTGTGCAGGAAGGATTTGCTGCATCTGGGTCTTGATAATATCTTTGAAAATGCATGTTAAAGTGGTCATCTTTAAAGGGGAAATATGCTGTTACTGATGTGGGCCCCTAACACAGCAAAGTTGGTTAAGGACAGGTTACTGGAGATGTTGTCTTCAATTCCCAATTTCCTACATAGAGCTGCTTCCTGGTGGGTCCCTCTCCTTCCCCTTCATGAGACACATGGGGCCCTCAGCCCCACTTACTGGGACAAAGGAACAGGGTGGGTTTCTGGGCTGTGGTTAGTCATCAGCCCCTGGCAGAGTGGATTGGCACATGGAAAGCCTGCGGCTGAATTTCTGGTTAAACTTGAGTCACAAAGCACCCCCACCTCCTGTTGCCCCCAGTCTGAACCCAGAGTCCTCCTCAAAGAGGTTTCTTCTTCTCTGGGACTCAACTTCGGAATTCATTTTGGAAGAATGTACCAAGATCCTTTGACTCCTATAGGAATGTTGAACTCAGTGAAAAGTGATGTGGTTAAGAAAGAAAATAATATGCTGAAAGATGTTCATTGAAAGTGTCTGGGGACGTCAAAGACATGGATATGTCTCCACTTCAAATAGCCGGCAGGGGGTGACATTTCAGCTCACCTCACAGCCACCCTTCATATCATCCTGCTTCTTTTTTTTTTTTTTAAAGATTTATTTATTTATGCTTACAAGCACTGGGGTACAGGCCAGAGGTGTGGGGGGGTGAGAGGATTCACCACAGAGAGCGGGGAGCAGAA
>JAGFMF010011638.1:7939495-7961799 GCA_019455555.1 Galemys pyrenaicus | reverse complement strand
CCCCCCCCTGGCCGGCAGCAGGGATCGAACTCGTGCTGCAGTGGCCGCGATTTGCTTCGTAGTGCGTTGCTTAACCCACTGCGCCACCAGGGGAGGCCCCATCCTGCTTCTAATCTGGCTATTCTCTGCCAATAATGTCTCTTCCTTCCCATCAGGACAGAATATTAATATAGTTAGCCCCAGGAAGGTCATGTCTGGAATGGAATTGTCTTCCTGAATCAAAGTGACTCCAGGGAATTTGTCTCTTTTATTACCAAGAGGACAGAGTTGCCAACATTGGGTAAGCAGCTACTATATTTCAGCACTTAAGCACTTTACAGGCATTAATTCATTTAATCCTCATAATACTGCAGAGAAAGATATTATTGGTACTGTTAACAGTTTAGGAAAATGAGGGGTGAAGTCATTAAGAAAATTGCTCCCACTTTAAGTGATGGAGCAAAGATTTAAATGCTATTGATCATTTTGGGCTGATGTAGCCTTTTTAGTTAAAAATCTAACAGAATTTAAGGAGGGGGAGAGAGAGTACACAGTACTCAGGAAAATTAATTTTCTGTAACAAGAGAGGAAAATGGAGAAGTGCTTGGATAATCTCAAGTTTGACTTCCATTGTGGATGGTTAAGGAATTGGCAGACAGGAGAGTGTGCCAGTTGGGACACGGGAGTACATTGAGTGACAAGTTCTAGTGGCAAAACCATGGTCCTTACCATCAGCAAATCTCAAGTTTGGAAGGAAACAAGAATGATGACCTTCCTTGGATGGACACTACAAAACCTCACATGAGCCCGAAGCTTACATTAGCATTTGATTTATATTAAGTAACTTAAACTTTTAAATCTTTTGCACACCAATGGTGGCTGAGCTACAAACCAAAGGACAACCTACAGAGGCATGGAATGTGGGTTTTCTAGACTTTCTCAACTATTTAGCAATTTATGTTAATATTACCCATTCACTCACTCACTAGTTCATTCCAAAGCATTTACTAAATACTGCCTAGATAATTAAATCAAGTTGGTTAAGTATGTCTAGTTATGCCTACGTGGGGGGATGTGAAAATGGGCTGATGTGAAAGAAATAAGAAACATTAGTCCATGCCTGCAAGAAACCCATAAGCTAGCAGGGAGGGGGACAAAATTTCCAAAGCAAGTGAGTTCTCAAAGCATCACATCATGGAAAACTAGAGAATGAATCAGAAACTCTGAGTTTTGGGCAAAGTTTGACTTAAGCATATCACGTCACCAATCCAATCTTTGTTTCGTCATTTCTTGGGTTCTTTCTAGTTCTAAGGATTTAATATTTCAAAGTACAAGACAGACTATAAGCTGCTCGAGGATGGAGGTGATCTGTGATCTCTAAGTGACTTTGTGATTAAGCAGTACAGTGTTAATATATTAAGTATTGCTCAATATGTATTTATGGAAATGGGCCCGGGTTCAGCTCAAATATGTGTAAGGGTCTCTACTACACCTTGGCACCAGCAAGGGATCCAAAATACCTTTTGGGGTATTTTGGGGTCAAAATATTTTGGAAATCTTTGGGGTCAAAGGTACCCCAAAATAAACAAGGGAGTTCCTAGTTCAGTTGTCACTGCTTGTCAGGGTTCACCTCTTTTCTTGTGCAGTTTTGATGCTCAGGTATAGAGAGACATATGCCGCGGTCATCTATGTAGAGACTTACATGCCATGGTCAGATGGTGAGTCTAAGGTATAACCATGTACATGTGGTGGGCTCCTACCTTTTCCTTAGTGTTCCTGACCTTTCACTCTGTAGGTCTTTCCACTCTTAAAAATCTCTTATTTGCTCCTTTCTCTTACCAAAATATTTGGTGTTCTGCGATGAAAATTTCACCTTTTTTAGTGTCTCATCTTAACAGCTCTTACTTTGTTATCTTCCCTCAATAATAAAATAAGCCCAGTTGTAGCAACAGTATCTTTTCTCTGATGAGGTTGTGGGAAAACAAAAGCATGGGCCAGCTTGCACATGCACACACACACACACACGAGTTTTCAAAGGGTCTTCCTGTTGGTCTAGTCTCTACCTAGCTATCAAAACATAAATAAAAAGATAAACCACAGTAAAACTATGGGCACAACAGGTAAGCCAGGTGGGGTGAAATAAAAAAGGCACCTGCAGTTTGGAAGTTGAGTTTGGAAATTACCTGTGTGGGGAAGAGGGAAGGTGCCAGGTGCTTAGGAAGACTTTATGTATTAAGTTGATGCTTTTTAATTTAATATTAAAAGAAGCTACTGCAAAATCTTTAGCCACCCTAAGGTATGCCACGGATTACAGCTGCTTGTGTCCATGTTCAATATCTCATCAGATTACCAGCTCCTTAAGGTTCAGGACTGTTTTCTAGATCGAGGTAGAAAAACACAGTATAACAAGAGTAGCTAAAGCTGGTCCCTCTCATATTGGTAGGGCGGTGAAAGCTGTTGTCCTCAACACTTTTAATGAGATAGCCTTTTGCTGAAAATAAAGTGTATTATAAGTGATGGTTAAAACTGCTACTTGAAATTTACAAAGTCTTGCTTTTCAAAAGAAATCAGACCTTGGGAGTTGCATTTCCCTGGCAAAACTTGACTCCCACCAGCATCCATTTGAAACAAAAACTCATGAAATTTTGGAAACATTTATGCAAATGACATTTTGATGAGTTAACTGCAAGTAGATCAGGAACACATGGATTAAATCATCCACAGAATACCCACTGGCTTAAAGAGTAAAGGTCCAGTTTGTTGACATCATGGAGTTTGGGTTTTGCTGAGCTCCCTATCTTTGGAAAATCAGTTTAAGACTGTCATCAGATGTATGCAGCTGTGGGTTTTGCTCAGATCTGCTTATGGTTTTATGGCTTTTAGAGTGAAGCCAAAAGTCTTCCAATAGTCATGGCAAGATGAAGATCTGGGAAATCTTGACAGCATGCTTCCAGGCAGATCCATCATGGCCACTGCCTTTTATAGCTGGTACCTGCTAAGACCGATGTTATAGAAAACTACTTTGGTAATTTGTGTCGAGACTGTTCCGAGTCACAAACTTGCTGGGATATCTAAATGGAAATTATGTCCATTTCTGTTTTTCCTGCAAATTTAAACTACAATTAAAATGGAAAGTAAGTCTCAGAAATTCCTGAGCTCATAAATACAAAAAGCAATTGTCATTTTTTTTTTCAGTTCAGAAAAGAAATGATCAAAGAAAAGAATGAAGCAGGCCTTGGTGGTTGATGAGTGTCCCCTCCAACCACTCCTTTCTAACATCTACAAGGTTAACAGGGACCTCTGAAGTCACTTCATCCTTTTACAGGGAGGTTGGGAAGATAATAATTATGTGTCACTGGCTCCGCCTGGGAGGTTCTTGAAAACCTCACTCAAAATGCCATGATGACTCAAGCTACCAAGTAGAGGCAACAGCACCAGAGTTTTTTTGTAATCAACGGAGTAAGAGACACAGCTCCAGAGAGACACCCTTCTAGAAATAGAGGCTCACTAATCTAAGCATTAGTCTGGATTTTGATAGAATACAGGGGCTTTTGGCAAGAAGCAAACAAGGCAATGTTACATGTCATGTTTGTATGTTTGGGGTGGTGTCTCTGGCGCCTGTAAAGTTGCTATACATGCCTCATCATATTAGCATGTTTAAAAAATGGAAGCCAGATCCCACCTAGAGGTGGGGATTTTAGATTTATAACAAGGCCTTGGCTTCTGTTGGTCACTTCAAGTGTCTGCTCATGCTTTGCAACCCAACCCTAACTAGTTTCGGCATAGGGTCCTGCAACTTGATAAGCTATAAAGCTATAAAGATAGTTCAAGAATACTGCAAAAAATAACCATTTTGCAAAAATGGTTATTCATGGAAACAATGAGTTAAATAAATTTGTGGTAATGGCTTTTCAGAAAACAAGCTACCCTGTCTCAACTGGCAACTTCTCATTTCCACTTTCTTAAATTGAAGAGCAACTTGGTGAAAATTGTGTATTTCATATTTCAGAAAGCAAATGTTTCATTTACACATGCAAGATGTCTGTAGGAAAATATATATTCTGTAAAGTGTATGCATATCAAATTCAAAAGCTCACTCACAAACATAGCCTGACATTTCTAAAGAGGTAATAACCACTGAGTTCATACTTGTGTTATAGCCAGATCTACGGCTCTCTTTTCAGCTTTCAAATCTGATGGTATTTGTCATTATAAAGGCAAGAAAACTTTCCTATTTGTGTAGTGTAATAGATGGATGCAAAAGCTACAAATGCCATGTAAGAAACAGCTTTGGCAACATTAATGAGGATTTGTAGGAATAAGACAAGGAACATCAAGGAAATCCATAGCACCAAATAATAAACCTTAAAGACTTGAGGATGTTCAGCACTTACTACATAAAACATTTGATGAGTATTTAAAATACGATACATATTATGAGAATGTGATCAAGAGGTAGTGGGATGAAGCTATCAGACTCTTTATTTTGCTCTTTTGACCATGTTACCTTGGGCAAGAATCTTAGCACTTTGAACACTTGTTACTTCATTCATAAAGTAAGGACATATGAGAACTATGTGAGGGAGCTGACATGCTAATTAAGGAGACAAAATATACAAGAATCTTAGAAATGTGCCTCAGTCAATAAATGTTGGCTGTTACTGCTTATGATGTCAACAGTTACTGCAACGGTGATTTTACTACTGAAAACAACTTCTACCTTTGTGTGACAAAAACAAAAGTCAAGTCACGCAATTATTTTCTCTATGAAACTTCTCTATGTGAGTAATAACTTTGCAAGATACAGAATTGAAAGTGAATAGCGCTATGAGGATGAAGGAAGAGCACTTTCTATTAAAAGGACTACTACTCTCTGTGCCTATTTCCATCTGTTAAGTTTGTAAGATGTAAGGTCTTTCTGAGGATAAACTGAATTGCTTAATGTAGTAAAGTATGTAATGTATTTTATAAAGCAAAGCACTTTGAATAGGTAGAAACTGTCAAATAAGTATGTTTTGATATTGTTATTCTTGATGGGTTATGAATTTTAATTGCTGCTTCAATCAATTTATTTTGTTGTGTATTATATGCTTAATGGCTACTAATGCATGACTGCATTATAGAATGCTTTTGAACACTGATTTTTCAGTAACCCAATTTTGAAAAAATTCTATAGGATGCCTTACAAACTCAAATTATCATTTCCATACATCCCGTTATGCAGGTATAGACATTGTAGCTACTATCATCTCCCAACCAAAATGAAACAATCATATACAGTGACATTTCACTGTTGTTGCTGTTTCCACTAGAAAAAAAAAAAATACTGTTGATATAAACAGGGTGGTGCCAAATCCTTTTCCAATCTTCCACTTAGGCTAGATATTCCAGGCTGCAGATGAGAAGCATAGATGGATGTGGATAAGCATCATTATATTTCTTTATTGTTCTCGGCTTCTCAAGTTAAAATATCTGTGGTCCAAATAATACAGCATACATATTTTGAGACTTGGGTGGGGGGGTCATTTGTGTTAAGCTCCTTTCCCCAATTTGAACCATGCAACCTTCTTGTGGAAAGTTTCTATGAATCTTGCAACAACATAGACTAGAAAAACAATATTTATTTTTTTCTTTAGTGGGATTACTCAGTGGGGAGAAAAACCCTTCCATGAAGGTAGTGGACCTCAGGAGCTATGGAAATGTCCTGAAATGGTAAGAATTTTCTGGAGTTGTCTCCACCAGAAACTTTTTCCTTCTCTCTGTGGGCAATCTGACAGTAAGTCAGTGAATGAGATGGCTGAGCATGGATGCTGCGTACAGAGATGACTTCTTAGTATGTGTTATGAAAGTGGTAGTGGACCCCCACTTAGGAGACGTACAAATGGTCACTGCAAGTACAGATTCTGCAAGCCACCTAGATTCAGGACTCCTGTGGCCAGACACTATTATATATGCTTTGTAGATACTTCCTCCTCAAATCCTACAGACAACTCAGTGGGGTAGGTGCTATTGTAATTGTTCCCATTTTACAAGCGAAGTGGCTGAGGATTAACAAACAGGTTTAGGTGTCTAGCCAGGGAGACAGACATTAGGTTAATAATCACATATGTACAAGGTTTTGAATAGTACTAATTTCACAGCTACTAGAACTGGTAAAATGGAGAGTTAAAGAGTCAGGACACTGGCATCTTGCTGCTTGGGTTTGAAGCCTAGCTCTGCCACTCATCTGTGAACTTGGCAACAATCTGTGTTTCAGTAGCAAGTTATTGTGTAGATCAAATGAAGTAATATCTTTTAAGTGCATATGAGAATACCTGGCCTGTAATAAGTCCTCAGCATATGTTATCTATGTTGTTATTCCTCTCTTATACATATGAAAACTAGGATGTGGTAGTCAAGTATTTTTGTCCAGGTCACACCACTCATGGGTGTGGGAGGTCAGCCTGTGAAAGCTTGATCCCAAGAGCTTCCCACTTTGGTTATGTCCTCTCTAATGTCAGCCCTAGCCAGGGGGGGATAGGTGGTCCTTCTGGACAAAGCAGGAAGTGGGGGCCATGACAAGATGAAGAAGCAGTGTAGGTAGAGTTCCCTGCCCTCTTGCTGTGGTGTCTCCTGCTATGAATGGAAAAAGTAATGATGTCAGAATGCAGATGTCACCTGGACATATAGTGAAGGTATTTTCCTCTGACTCTTTTCATCCTCTGATACCCCCTCCATTGTCTGACTTCCAGCCCAGCCCATAGGAAACAATCTGGGGCACAGACTATAACCAGTTTGTTATGATCTTGACCAATTGATTGGTCATAGGAACAACCAATGTCATGTGCTCCTCAGTCCTTCAAATATATCAGATGACTCCGCTTTGTTGACCAAATCTAATGATCTTAAGCTGTTAGAAATTTATTTCAGAAAGTTTCCTATCAGAGCCTAGTGTATCACCTTTGTTGTGATATGACAATCAATCTAAATTTTCAATACTAAGTTCACAGTTTCATTAAATGAGAAAAGCAATTAAGCAAAAGTAATCTGAATAAAATTCTATGTGAGTCTGTCTTCATTCTTAACTTCCCAGAAATAAAGTTTTTCTTGATATAATTTCTCCCAATAAATCCAAGTAGTAATCTTGTTGTCAATGTAAACATATTTTAGAGTCTATTGTGTTATTGTTAGGATAAAATTTGTCTTCTATTTAAATTTCTAAGGGGAGAAAGAGAAAGGGGGAGAGGGACAGAGAGAGTGATAGAGAGAGAGAGAGGATGAAGAAGTCTGTTTTCGATAGCACCTCACATTTATTTACCTCTACCTTCTAAGTTTGTTGGTGTCTTGGTCAGGATATTTAAGTTCTCACATTCCAATTTTCATCATTGACATCATTCCACATAATTTTATGTTTCTTGTGAGGCTCCGATTAAATAATATTTTTAAAAATGTCTTTATAAATTTTATGCAGCTGTAATTCTAATACTATTATTAATATGTGACTAGTAAATAAGTATATAAAATTAAATGCTGTCATTTTCAATCTTAGATTTAGTCAATATACCTTTGTGATAGAGGTTATAACAATTTAATATCTTCTACTAAGACATTCATTTATGTATTTAATATTTGCCTATGCTCAAACACAGTAACCTGTCACTGCAATGCATTATATAGTCAACTTTTTCTTGCTTACATGAAAAACATAGACAGACGTAACTATAACATAAAGTCAAATGTCAAAAATGCCGGGAGGTAAGAGGTCAAGTGCAGTTTTGTGGATATTTTGGGTAGAGAGGGGGTATTGCACATGGCTGCTGGTTGGTAGAGTGCTTTGTGAAGAAGGACAACTTGTCTGGGCCCTGATGATGGTGGTATGATACATGGGTACTGAAGGGTGAGGTGTGAAGAGTGGAAGGAGGAAGAAGAGAAGGGTGTGCTAGGTCAAATGAGCTCTGAGAAAACAGAAGGTGGCAACATTGTAGACTGTTCTTCCTCAAAGTAAATTTGGGGGTTTCTGATTTGGGAACTGTTGAGTAAAATTTGCATTTTTCTTCCTGGGTTCTTGTGAGAAGGATGATGTGCAAGCTCGTAGATTTTTGTTTTTACAACTAAAAGCAAATTATTACTGACTGAATAAGTGTGTGACTAAAGATGACTAATATTTGGTATGCATACACCAACACTGGTAAGTTAATCGAATTTCCTTAAGTTTATAACTCTGTCCTACTAAGGAGTCTGAGTGATAGGGTCAAGCTTCTGCTGTCTTTGCAGACGCTTTTAGATGCTGCCCCTCACTCCTTAGTTTTTTCCACAGTTAAATAGTTATCTGTGTATCTGCATTGTTGTCTTAAGTTGATTCTGGTTATCAGTGTTTGCTTTATTATTTATTTTTTAGTTCTTGCTTTATGTTTTTATTTTTGTGTATTACTGGACTTTTGCCATTTTAGCAACTATAAAATTTTGCTACATGTCCCATCATCAACTTCTTTTCTCTTGGACAAAGGGAATAGGTGATATAGGTGGGATAATGTGTCATTTGTGCAGCCATAACGGATCTCTCCTGCCCTGTACTAGCATTAGCCACCAGCCCTGATGTCATTGGGCAAGTATTTTCATCTTCCAAAGAGGAAGCTGATGTGCAGGTAGGATACAAAGTTTCTGATTCTGGCCAAATCCACAGTGCTATGTGTTTTCTAAATAAAGTTTTATTGCAACTCATTTACATTTGATATAAGAATCCTTGGGCAGTCTAATGGCAGAGTGGCTAGTCTCAATAAAGTTCCATAAGTCTTAAAATTTGATCTCTTGTTTCTTTTATAAAAAAAAAATCTTCTGACTTTTTTTTTTTTTACTTTGGGAATGAAACCATTTCCTTAATGGAAATCTGATTGCTCACTTTGGGGGAAAAAAAAAGTGGTATTTGGGTGTTTCTAAGTGGGCAGAAAGATTGTGGTGACTTACTGAGTGTTTCCTTTAAAGCTCAGCATTAACTGATCACTTTCATCCTGAACTGAGATGCATCTCAGGATGAACTTGAACTCCATTTTATTTTTGTGTTATTCCAGTCTGTAAATTCTATGGCTGGATTGATTAGATGACCCAAATAATTCATAGCTAGGAGTTAATCCTTTATTTAAAAATTATTACTAAAAGGTTCCACTCTGTTTACCAAAATTGTGAAATATTTCAGATTCTATTAAGAGGTATTTCTGGTTTTGGGGCCATGTCAAATAGCCAAGCAAATTGTTTACTTCTCACTTGATTTTTTTTTTTTTTTAAATCCACATTTCACAACCTCTTCAGATTCCCCAGGGGGTATTTGCTCAAAGTGGATTCCATTTGGAAATCCTTGATATATTTATAAAATAAAATAAAAACTAACCTAAACCTACAAAAGTCAAAATTTCAAAATAGTTCTGGTGTTTCCTGACTGTTTTGAATGAACATGTTACATCTACTTAAATGAAGACCAACATTACAAATAATTCTCAAAGCTTAGAAACCCAGAATTTACTCTAATGAGACTTTATTGTTAGAAAAGAAAGACGTCACTGTAAAAAAAATACATGCTTCTCATTAGTGTATGTGTTTCTTCTGTTCTTAGATTTTTTTTTTCATGATCTTTCTTTTTCTTTTTTTCATGGTCTTTAACAGGTAGCCAGCAATTTTATTAACAATTGGCAAACCTACCCATATAAAGGAAGTAGTACCAAACTGTAAAACAAGATAGTGGAAAAAATAAAAAACAAAGACCAAAAAGCCAAGATAAACCAAAGGGACCGGGGGGGGGGGGGGGGGGGGGGGGGGGGGGCAAAANNNGGGGGGAGGAGGGGAGGGCAAAGACAGGGATGAGCACAGAAAGGGCACAAGGGACTGAGGTGATGGTGCACTGGTGGGGTGGTGGTGGGTTCTCCCTGGGGACTAAAAATGGTGTCAAATATAATTAATTAAATTTAAAAAATTAAAAAAAAACATAGTTTATGTGTTGGCTACTCAAGGGATTTACAAATTCAGCAAGGTTTGAACTGCTCTAAACCAAACTATAGATTACAATTTTAAGATTAGTGGTCAAATGATGAATACCTGGCTGGCCACTCCCAAAACAGCTACTTACCTGCTAAAAACTTGCTACCAATCCCTGGGGCAGAGAATCCATGCAGATGGAGACATGGCTGGAAATTTGACTGAGGACCAGATGGACTTTCTGTTAATATTAAGATGCTCAAACAAATGAGAGATAGTTGGATAGTTTCTCATAAAACTAAACATACTCTTACCATAGAATCCAGAAATCATGCACCTTGGTAGTTACCCAAAATATGTGAAAACTTACATTGCCACAGGAGTCCACACATGGATGTTCAGAGAAGCTATATTCATATGCCAAACCTTGGAAATAACCAAGATGTCTGTTGGTAAGTGAATGAATAAATAATCTATGATACATCCAGGCAATAGAATAGTACAGAGAACTAAAATGAAATGAGCTCTTAAACCATGAAAACGTGTGGAAGAAGCTTAAATGCACATTACAAAGTGAAAGAAGTGCATCTGAAAAGTCTACATCTGTATAATTCCAACTACCCTATGGAGAAGTCAGCTATGGAGCAAAAAGATCCCTGATTGCCAGGGATTACTGGGGCAAGGATGACTTGGTAAAACAAAGGGGATTTTTAGGGAATGAAACTATTCTATATAACATTATGTTGTGGATATATATCATTATATACCAAAGACTGTAGAATGTACACCAGCAAGAGGGACTGACTTCAATGTTAATTATGGTCTGGAGTGATAATGATGTGTCAGTGTAGGTCCATAAGTTATAATAGTAGAGAACCTTTTGACTCTGAAAAATAAAATAAAGCCTTTTAAAAAAATCCTCTCATAGTCTTTAAGCAAAGGCTTAAAGGCCCAGAATTCTTCTGGGCCCCCACCTTTGGGCTGAAGTCAGTGCTGGAGGGATGGAGAAGTTCCAGTTGAATTCTCCTTGGACCTAGAGAGCCTGAGGGAAGTGTCTCCCACACAGACTGGGAGGCTTTTTGTATGGGAATTATTGATACTGCTTTTTATCTTTCTTTTGTTTGTGTGTGGGGAGATGTTGTCCAACCCTGGATAGAGACCGCAAGTCCATTCTTTCAGTGATGGCCTTTGGAATGGGGAGTATTTATTCTTGGCTGAAACTGATGATTTATAAGCAGAGAATGTGGGAGAATAACATTAGAGATTTCAATTTGTAACTTGCTCCTGTTGATTTCTTTTCTGAATCCCTGTAGATAATCAGGCATTTTGGACTGCCATGCCCTAAGAACTTTTTCAGGGGAGAAGTCAAGGTTTTATTTGTTTTGTCAATTGAATTGCTTAATGAAATATGGTAAATGTCCTGGGCAGGAGGGAAATTAGGGGAGAGCATCCAGAAGCCAGTTGAGAATTCCTGATTCTGAACAGAGGACAAAGGTTGTAGCACCTACTCTGTGGTCACACCCAGGGCTGCCAAGTTCTGCTCTATGGTCCTGGAATGCTTTGGCAGGGTCCCCAAGAAAGGGGGCATGGCAGGCCTCAGAGGGCTGCATGGTGGTATAGGATTGCATGGCAGAATGGCAGAGGGCCTTGGTCTCAGTATGGGACTGAAACAACCAAGTTTTCAACACAGACAATTTGTTACAGGGCAGGGAGAGGAGCACCCCAGAATTCCCAAGCTTGCCCTCTCTGAATGGGTTTTGCTATTTGCCGCATTAAGACAAACACATAAAACCTTTAATGGAAAGGAACTTTAATACAATTAGGGTACAATAAAGAAAGAACAAAGAATATAGTTATTAAGTTAAGCATTTAAAGTTACCCATCTCTTTGAGGGTAAAAATCCAGCCAAATAGGATTGGCCCAAAGCAAGGCCCAAAAACCTGCCACACATCTAAAGGACCTTTCAGTAGAGACCCATAGAAAAGGGTCAGAAAGAGTTAGACAAATCTGGGAGGAAAAGAGCAAAATTAAAATCAAAATGAAAGCTGCTATTGTTCACCTCCCAAAGGGTCTCTCACCCATATCTGTTCCAACAGTCCAAGACCAAAAAGCAAGCACAGTTTTTTTACATGTCCCTCTGCTCCACGTGCCTCCTCCAGGTCTCCTTGCTGTTCTCCATCTTCCTTTCTTCTCTCTTCTCTGCAGAAATCTCCTTCTCCTCAGCTCCACCCATTTAGGGTGGAACCAGGATTTTGGAACTTCCTTTTTTCCTGGGACGACCCTGTTACAAATTCACAGGACAAAGCAAGCATATTAATAGTGACCATTAGGTTTTCTACCTGGATCTGGGTACCCAGAATTACAATTACTTGATTCCAAATAAATGTGCTTTGCTTTTTAATGACTTTCTGAGTTTTTAGGCTAACAGTACCATTGTCCTTAGGGAGGTCATTCCCTGCCATTTAAGTCATTAGGGAGGTCATTCCCTGCACATATGATTTGCTTCCAAAAAATATGTAGTTGGAAAAGGAGGGAAAAGAGTAGCTTGATGGTGAAGAAACCTGACAAGTACTGCCTTAGACAGGTGAGCAAGTGTAATAGTAATAATGACAATTCACTCTGATCACACCTCTCCTTGGCATCATGTGCTGAAAATGACACTTTACCCATGTCTTCTTCCCCAGAACTGATGTCGCCAGTCTAATCATGAGGAAAATATCAGAAATACTAATTCTAAGGAACATTCTATAAAATACCTAATAAGTACTTCTTAAAGCTGTCAAGGTCAGTATAAAGAAATAACATCTGGGAAACTGTCACAACCAAGAGAAAACTAAGGAAACATGATAACTAATTTAATGTGGCCTCCTGGATATCTTAGAACAGAAAAAAGACATTAGATAACTCTGTGGATCAAATGTTAATTTGATTTAATACATATTAGTTATCAATACTGGTTCATTTGTTGTGACAAATATACTGGTGGGGAACAAAAATCTGCCACCACCAAATGTGTATTTTGGCATTAGGTTGATTTCCTGGGAGGAGCTCTGAAGAGTGAATGAGGCTGCATTTGAAAAGGTTTTACAAGAAAACTTTTCTATGAGGGTATACACCGGACAACCTAATCACTTATTCTTTTTCAAAGAAGAAGGCACAATTTTAATTTGCATACCTTTGTCAACCAGGCTCCTGGTAACCTTCCTAACTGACCTCGCCATCCTCCAAAATTCCTTTTTTTTGTCTTAGCTGAGTTATTGAAGGTGGAGCTCAAAGGCAAAGGCATGAATTACTTAGCCATGTGGTCTCTCCCATGTAGACAGGAGGTAAACATGTTCTTACTGGACTTTTTTTGGCCTTTTTCCCTCTTATCAATCCTTCTGATGATTCTTTAGTCATCTGCCAGTCTAAAAACGCCCAAAGTGGTAGGAATAATTTCCTGTCTGCCCCAGCAGTATACCATATTAATGTAATATGACAATAATGAAGGAAACTGAATCTGGGGTAGGTAACCCTTTCTGTACTACTTTTGTTTCAAGTTTTCTATAAATCTAAGCTCTTACCCCAAAAAAGTTTACTGAAAAATAGCAGAGTGAATCAGCGATAGTCACCCATGCCTATGGATTCACATAATAATTTACACAAAGATCTTAAATATTTTGACACTATATTTCAATAATTCATTTCTATGGTTAAATTGATAGTTTCTTTAAGCCAGAAAGCTCTGGCACTCCAGAATGGAGTTTTGTGGTGGGTAAGATTTGGATACATTCCATATTATCTTTTTCTTTTTAAATTTAATTCAATTTATTTTTTCTATATTTACAACACTGTATATGATTCAGAAAAGTTAGGATCCCACCATTTCAGATGCACTTACCACACCACACCCACCACCAAGCCATAGTCCTCTACCACATTTTCTTTTCTCATTATAGCATATACAATTATATTTACAAAATCTCTCAGTTGTTCTAATGTACATGTCTTATTTACAGAAATTTTTTTTGTTCTTATCATCCTACATCCTGTTATGCCAGAATGGGGCGCACTACCCAAGAAAGCCAGCCACAGGGCTGTAAGAACAAGAAGAAATTTTATTACAAGCTCGAGCTAGGGCCCAGCTGCACACCAGAGGCACCTGGGTGGTAGGTAGGGCCCTGAGCGTGGGGGAGGGTGAGACTTTATATGGGTTGCAAGCACTGGGCTTAGGTGCAGCACAGGTCGATATCTGACTGACCTCCTTAGGTCTCTTGTCATGGTGATCCACTGGCAGCCGTGTTGCCATGGGTGATTGGCTGGTTGCCATGGTCCCAGGTCAGGTGGTGGTGGCCTGGTGTGGGGTCATGCCTTAGGCCCTGTCCCTGGAGAAACAAAGACTTAAGCCTAAAAAGGGCAAGGGCGGTGGCTGGCTCCAGATGGAGGCTGTCATGTTCTTCAATCCTTGAGAGAATACAAGGTCACACAGCTAGTAAAATTCAGGACTAAAATTAAAATCATCTCAGCCTCCACTATGCTATTGCATTTGCTATCAAGGAATCATTATTACAATTGGCTAATTATTTTAATAGTCTTTATTATCACAAAAGATCCCATCTATGCTTAATTATACTAAAAGTCTTTTAGGTAATACCCAAATATTTCCATCTCTAGTTTCTTCATCTCATTTTTACCCTTTGATTTTTAATGTTTTTTATTAATAAGTATACATGTATAGTGAACACTTCAACTAATATCAAAAGACTTATCAAGAAAAGCAGCAGTCCACTCCCTAACACATCCTACTTCCTTATCCCATTCCTAAAAGAAAATAATAATTCTGGACTTGTGTAGTTGATTTTTCCTTCTAGTAATTTCCTCCATATTGCTGAATAGAAGATTTATTCTGCTATTTCCTGATTTAAATATTTTAGATATCACTTGCTGATATTTTGTTAAGAGAGCTAGGGATTTTATTCATTTTCAGGACCACATTTTCTATTCTTTCAATATTTATAGTACTGAGTTTAGTAAATCCAACAGAATATGGTTAGAGGTTGAATTGTTTCCCTCATAAAAATTGTTGAAGTCCTCACCTTGGTACCTGTGAATGTGATCTGATTTGGAAAGTACATTTTCTCAGAGGTAAACAAGTCAAGATGAGGTCATCAAGGAGAGTTTCCCTCCAAAGTCCCTGGAGTCCTTCTAAAAAGAGCAATCGGCATATGAAGCAGAGACATAGAGGGAGGGGGCCAGGGATCATAGGGGCAGGAAATGGGGTGATGCAGCTTCAAGCCAAGGATTGCGGGCCACCTCCAAAAGCTCAAAACAGGCAGCGCCTTCTCTTGTTAGAGATGAAAGGGACAGCCTGACACCCTGCCTTTGGATTTAGATTTGGATTTATATCTTCAGAATCCTACAGATTTTGATGATGACAAATACACAAGCAAATAACAAAGTTCAGAGTTTCTAAAATGAAAGGAGAAAATGGGAGAAAGCATTATATAAAGTAGTTGCAAAATAGAAAAGAAAAACTTATTCTACTGGAAGGGAGGAGAGGGTTGACTGATTGAGCAGAATATTATTACTCCAAATTACAGTGGAAGAAACTGAACTCAGAGGTTTGAACTAGTAACTAGAAATGACAGAAATGGAATTTGAGCTCATGTGTTTTGATCTGTTTGTTTACATAGCAAATATTTACCAAGGCTTCCTTTTGTGCCAGCTGGCACACAAAGACAGCTTTAGGTTCTGCGTTCATCCCCCTTCCTCCATCCCTATCATCTCTAAGCCCTGCACCAATGGAAAATTATGGAACCTAAATTAATATTGCATAGGATATGTATGAAAAGACAAAAAGTAGAATTGAATACCAGTATTTATTGGTAGGAATAACAAGAGAACTGCAAAATTTAGGAGCGATGATTGTGGGAGAAATAGAAAGGGCTGATAGAGGAGTCACAACATTCTAGTCAGGTTCTCTCTCCCCAAATCCAGCTGCGTGCACTCAGCTCTCCAGGGCACATACAGCAATGCATGGAGGCAAGGTATAGTCATTAGGAAGTGCGTGCGAAGTGAAAATCGCATAAGTGGACTTAAGTCTATATTTCCTAAGTTTATTTGCTCCCAGATTCCCTTCCTTATTTACAGATTGCAATTTACAGTCTACAGTAAGCCTGTTTCACAGCAGAATTGGGAAAATATCCTTTAACCCAGGGGTTGTCTAATGCAGTCAGAATGTAAACTTGTGAGACAGCAGGAAGGGGTTTGCAGCTACCATCCAAGCTCGGGGGCTACTGAACGAATGAATGAAAGAATTGTGACCACTCTGGCAGAGCTAATGGATATAAGTGAGCTTTGTTTTTGTTGCCTTGTTTGTTTATTTTAAAGGGCAGGGAGCACTCAGGACCTTTACAACAACAAGCAGGCAGCTGCTAGCTTCTCCTTGGCCAGTTCTCAGGCAGAATGAGATTGAATACTCCTTTGTTTGGTAACCTTTCTCTCAGGCCTCTGAGGTGATTTTAGTTACCAAAATAAATAGGCCCTCTCTTTCTCTACCAGAAGATATTATGGGTTATCTGATTCTTAAAGCACTGCTTTTGAGAGTAGCTCTCCCAAATGGATTGAATTTGGAAGATGCCTTGTTTATCTGGCACAGGGAGCAGTGGCAGTCAGCATGCCCATATAAAAGAAGATGAAGATTCCTTATCTGGGTGGAATTTAATTAAAAATAAACAAGAGGATGGCTACTATTTTCAGATAGCATAACCTCTTACTACAATCTCATTTCTTTTCAAGAAGGAAGATGATAGTGAGTCTTTACAGATTCCAACACATTAAGGCATATTCTATGTCACGTTATTATTCCCAAGGGTTGTTTCCTTCTGAGCCCCCCAACCTTCCATTCTTTTGTCCAGTAATTTTTCTTCAACACGTGAGTTCCATTAGCTGATTCAGTTACATCCTGTCGCGTATCTCTATCAACTTAACTTTGACAACACCAAGAGCTGGGACTCAAAACCAACAATTCCCAAAATAGTTTCTTTAAAAACAAAGATGCAATCGCAAATAGATTGGATTGAAAAGTTCCCTGGATAATGTCTTATGAGATTCCTTTAAAAAAACAAGTGTAATGAGCCAACTCATCATACCAGAGGTCTCAAGAAATAAGCCACAAAAATGCACTTATCTCCCTTGTTGTGCTTAATGTAAATTCTTAGCATGGGGACTTCATTTGGGTCTGTATTTATTGTTCATCTTGCTTCTTGCATTGGACCTGAATGACAGGCTTCCAAAGGACACCTTTTCATTTCATATAACCAGAGGAGTGATACGAAACTGAAATTAAACCAAGAATAAAACCATCAAATAAAACAGTTTAATTCTAGAACTCATACCCTTTATTCCTTGTAAGCCTGTTCCATACACAGTTTTCTTCTAAGTCTCACCCTGATATTTGGGAGAAGTTCTCTTCATTCATTCTCTTCAATTGTTCTCTCTTTGATCCATCCTGTCCCTGATTCCTGAACAAATACCATTTGTAGAAAGCAAGATATTCATTAATATCTAATCAAACAAAAGCCACAAATTCAATGTTATTTTATAAGAAGTGTGACCAAACTCTCATTTCAAAAAGCACATTTATTGCAGGCAGAATCACAACAAAAAATGTCACCTACTTCCTAAAATTAAACTAGGTTTTACAAGAAAGAAAATTTAAACTATTTGTCGTTTGATTTTTTGACTTTCTGTAGGGTTTACTAGTAACATAACAGTGAGGCTGCTGGATTTTCCATTTTCTATCTACCTGATGGGAGTGGACCAGGGGAAGGTCAGGAACATAAATCAGGGCCAGTGTGGAGAGGTTTAAATATCAAGTTGTGTGGTTCGATAGAAAGATAGTTAGGAGAAAATATAAATAACTGACCTAAGCCAAATCACAGTAAGAACGAGAATATAGCTTATTTGGAATTTCTTTTCCAACATGATCATTTTCTATATATATATTACTCTTAAGCTTGCAAAAAGTTATTGAAAAAAATAGATTGGCTTCTCTTACTGATGTAATAGATATTTTTATGAAAAAGTAGCAATGAATGCCACAATGGACAGTAAAAAGATTTTTTTCCCCCCAGGGGAGGGAGATATTACATCAGAAAAAAAATGGTACAAATATAGACTTATTTTATGTGAAATATTCCACTCTTAAAATGAATGTGGAATAATCTGGTGACTGTCTATCATGGCAGAGTAAAACCATCTCCTCTCAAGTCCCATACATCTAGGTCCTAACTTGGCTTAATTCTAGTTAGTGAACTGAGAACAGAACTTCCATTCTGGTTCACAGAAACTTGTCCTGCTAAGCCTCCATGCCCTTTCAACTTATTCTGGCTAGAAGCAGATGAAACCTGATGTCATAAAAGAATCATAGAGTTGAGGACCTTACGTCATTGAAGGACCATCTAGAAGAGATCCAACTTGCGAAACAGATGCATACAGCAAGAAGTAAACTGCCTCATGTGCATGTTCTCCATTGGTATAGCAGTTAGTCTGTCTTAACTGATTAAATACAAATTCACCCATTTCCAGTCATCCACTTTCAAATTCTGGGTAATTTTTTTATTTCTCTCATTTTTTTTCTTTGTCACTTTGATTTTATTGACTCCTTTCTTCTCATTTCCACCCCCCAATTTCAAAACTTGATCTCTCCTATTTTAGGTATTAATGGATATTTCCCAGTCATTTCTGTTCCTTAAGTTTCTTTAATACACTACATGCATTATCAACCAATACATTAAATATTGTTTTCATCACTTTGCAATGAGGCTCAAGCTCTTCAAAGAGTCATATTGTCAAAAGGACAATTCTTCAGTAGAGAACTCACTTCCTAGGCAACTTATCTTTCCAAACATTTCTCTTGTGTTCCTAATAGAATCCTTCTGATTTGGCCACTGTTTTCCACATATAACAGAATCACTTCTTTATAACCATTTGTTTGTTCAAATGATTATGTACATCTGAGATATTATTTTTCCTTTCTTCCTTCTAAAGTCTTAATTATTGTTTATGTTCTACCTTAAACTCAGTCTTCTTCATGAACTCATTAAACTCCCTCTTCAGGAAAATTATTTTTTTCTTCTCCAATCACTTAAAGGACTGATTGTTTATATACCCTTGGTTTGTTAATTACCTCTTCCTTCTTTGTGAAAACAGGATTCAGTCTTCAAGGTCATACCTTTCTTCTTTAACACTGTGTCTCAAATACTTCAACACATGTGTGCTTTCAACTCTCAGTATAGTTGTTTCCTTCCAGGTGCTCATAGCCAGCTTCCAAATGGCTGGTTTAAGGATTTGGCTAAAGTTTCTTCTCTCTTAGATAACCTTCATCATGGGGGGGGGGGGTGAATCTAAGCTACCTATCTAGGATGCAATAGTTAACCTGACATATTTCATTGAGTCTACATCAAATATGAGCCCAAATAAACAAATAGAGCCTTCCATTAACTCAAAGCCAATTTGTTCATTCCTCAACAAACTGCAAGATACTATATCCATGGCTATATGGGTATAACAATAGAATTCATTCTGACTGAGGATTCTCCCTGGTCCAGAATGATAGATGTAAACACTTTGACATATGTAAATTCATCTATTAAGTCTTCCTTAAATTGCTGTCAGCTCCAAAAGTGAACTTCCATCACTTCCTATAAAAATGGGATCTAGTATGTCCTTTCTTCTTTTTTTTAAAAGATTTTATTTATTTTTGTGGAGAAGAACTGTGGTGCAGGTCAGAGGTGTTGTGGTTGAGAGGATTCACCAGAGGCAGAGGGGGGAACAGAACAGGTGGCCTGACTGAAATACACTGTGAGGGGAGCAGAGGGCAAGACAAGAGAGGTCTGCTGTACTATATGGGTCATCTCCTTGGCCAGGGATGAAACGCAGGCCATGGAGGTGGGTCTTCCCTGTGGTAGCACTGAAATTTAACTCCTAGGCCACCAGGGAGACTCTATGTTTGAAATTAACATTTTCACCAATAAAAACAAAGCAAAATTCCTCTAACACACATAAGTATTCATTTTGATTATATGTTCTTCATTTATTTATTACTTCACACTTATTTTTTTAAGGTTTATTTACACATACACGAACTGGGGTACAGGCTAGAGGTGTGGGGGTTGAAAGGATTCACCAGAGACAAGAGTGGGGAACAGAACAGGCAGATTGACTGAAATACACTGCTGAGGGAGCAGCAAGAGAGGCAGATCTGCTGTGCCACATGAGTCACCTCTTTGGCCTGGGATCGAACTGGTGCTGCAGTGGCTGTGGACAGCTTCATAGCACTGAGACTTAACCCCTTGTACCATCAGAAAGGCCCCTGAGAAACCCTTATATCTAAGCATTTGGGCTTTTTGCTACTTGCAACTGAAAACTTACAAGATGAATGTTGTTATTCCCTTTCACTGATGAGAAAGCAAAGGCTTAAAAAATGCTGTGTATGCTGTGTAATAGTAAATTCTGTTGTTTTTCATTTAAGTTTACAGATATATATTTACTATGTTCTTGACATTGTTCCAGTTTTTAGGAATAAACAAACAAATCACGATCCCTGCAAGCATGAATTACATGGTCTATATTCAGCATAGGGTTTCCTCATGATCAAAAACTTTCTTTGAATTTTGTTCTCCTTTTTTTCACATAGCATCAATCCAAAAGTATCACCCCAGTTATCTCAGGCTGACTTTAGAAAGCATGGTCTTTAAGGAATAGGAAACTGAGTATTGCTAAAAAGTAAGGAAAACTTCATCAGGAAGCAAAGTCCTTTGTGTATGTTTAGGTGCTAAGCTTATTAAGCTGGTTGGTGATGTGAGGACTACCGAGAATAATTGAGAACAATAGAATTGTTTGACTCCAATAGCTATACCTGCACCCAGAGATAAACTTGCTTCTAGTCCTGTGTGATATGTTTTTCTAGGCATTAGTGCCAAGCAGGATGGCTCAAATTTCTGTCTCAGCTTCAAAGCTTCCCTTTCTTGGTTAGGAGACAGACTGTCGTTCTAATTTTTAGCAAATTAAAATCAGTTACGAATGCCTGGCCCCAAAGCAGAGAAAATGGTTTGCATAACAACCTACTTCCCCTTTTAAAAAGTGGACTTCTGCCTGATATCTCAATGCATCTTTGAGAACCTTTTAAGAAAATGGAGTTCTCAAATCTCAAGCTTACTGGATTGCAGCTGGCACTCAAAGCTGGGGGCACACACCGAGCTGGTGAATGGCACAGTCAGAGGACTGTCAGGACAAAACAGGCTGAAGGCTCAGGATTTTTATTATAGACTTGCAAGACCTGCCAATTTCTGCTCACAATCCAGTGGACCACACTACTGACCCCCTCAAACTGGCCTTGTCGAGCGCCTCCATGCTCAGGGCTTATTAGAAGGGATTAAAGCAAGTGACCTGGAACGAGGAAGGAATCACAGCCTGAAGCTCCTCTGCCGTACAGCAATGAACTGGCAGCGGAAGGTCTTTGATGCTGCCTTGCATTCTGTGTATAAGCTTCGGCTCAGTCATTTCCTCTGCACTTGGGAAGCACAGCATGAAGCCTGCTATTAGAAGCAAGGTTTATTGCTGCCTTGCACACATTTATTGGGTCGTATCTAAAACGTGGTGTCAAGTTATAGTAATGTGCTGTTCCGGGAACCTTTTTGAGAATTTTAGTGTTTCAGAAAATGGTCCTCTGAGAATTTCTCTGTTTCAGAAATGAGAGGTAGTGGACACTATATATACATACATGTGTATGGACATATATGCATATATATATATTCATGTATTTTTTTATCGCTTTGTAGAGATATGCCATTTTTTTCTTGCAAAACATCTGTTCTTAAGATAGCTCCTCCTTGGACTTGTCAAGGAGTGTGTCTCAGATAGCAAATATCCAGATTTTCTGCTTGCCTGGACATATTATTTGCTAATATTTATGCTAGGTCAACTACCTGACACACATTTAATCCTCAAGAGAATTGATTTGGCAATGCTGTCTCCTCCATCAGGCTCAAACTTCTCTAGTTCCTAAGAAAATAGTCCGATATGAATGCTGCAGATTTTGCTTGAATCAAGAGGGGAGACAACTCCATCTTTGACCAGCACTATGGAAATGTGTGCCATGACAGCTCATTATGGCTGCCCAGGGCCTCTCTCCCTCCCCCACCATGTCTGGAGAAATACCTTATTGAGGGAAGTGCTGAGGACGTGTTTATATATTGCACAGATGATGATTAAACAGATGAACATTTAGATTGTTTCCGGGTCTTCCCTATTGTAAAGAGTGCTGCTATAAACATAGGGGTGCAGGTATTCTTTTGAATCAGTGTATTTGTGTCTTTGGGGTATATTCCTAGGAGTGG
>JAGFMF010011638.1:7917471-7939174 GCA_019455555.1 Galemys pyrenaicus | reverse complement strand
GATGGTGCACTGGTGAGATGGTGATGGGGAATACATGGGGATTACAATTAATGGCAAGTATATGTAAATTTTAAAATATTTTAATAAAAAAAATAAACAGATGAACAAAAGACAGAACTATTATTCTATCTATTTACCTCCTGGTTGATATTAAGAGACTTTACCAAGTGACATGCCGTTGTTTTTCATCAAGTATTTATAAATCACTGTGCTGTAGGAGGTGATGAGCATGATGTGGAGGAAGTACATAGGAGGTGATGAGCATGATGTAGAGGAAGTACTCCTGGAGGTCACGGAGGACTGAGTGGAGTTGGGGAGACAAGAAAACAGAGAACTACAAGCAATGTGCCTGGTCCCGTGGGAAGCTGACCCAACTTGGCTTCCAGGAGTGACACAGTCTCTCCCTGGAAAACTGTTCCCCATTCCTTGAGCTGCTCGCTGCTGCCCACCCCTGCTCTGTTCTCTCTCTCGCCTTCAGGATAGACCTGCCTCTGCCCTCTCTCCCTCCTCTCTCCTCTTCCATTTTCTCTCCCTAACTCCAGATTCTCAGTTATTCTTGAGATGGCATCTCCCAGCTTTGATTTTCCTCAGGAACACCCAGTCTTTTTGCTGTGTTTCTGTAGTGCTCTCTAGATATCCGCCAGAATCAGCACACTGTCAGGCTCCAGGCGGTTATCATCAGCATGCTGTTATGCATGTTATGACTTATATGTCAGCCTAAGGAAAAATTAGTGGCCATCTGAAGAGATCCTCTTTGGCAATCAACATGTTTAAAGATGGCAAGGAATAAGACAATGTTGTCCTTGTTTACAAAATGATATTTTTGAAAGGCCTATGTTACATATAACTACTCCCCTTCACCCCCAAAAGGGATTACTGGTTAAGGACACTAGTTATAAACTATCTCAACTACAGTGCCACGAGCTGAAATGTGTCAGTTTACCATGCATACTTGAAGCCCTCCCCTACAACACGGTTAAAGGTAACAAGACGGGTGATGTCTACTCTGAGACAGTAGGCTCCGGAGATGGGGCCTCTGACAGATAATTAGGTTACAGGAAGTCACGAAGGTGGGGCCTGCATGATGGGATTCGTGCCCTTACAAGAAGAGACAGCAGAGGTTGCGTTCTCTCTCTCTCTCTGCCATGTGAGTATACAGAGAAGGTGGATGATTAAAGGGAGGAAGAGATCTCTCATCAGAAACCACCATGTTTGCATCTCAATCTTGATCTCCTAGCCTCTAGAACTGTGAAGAAATAAATTTCTGTTTAAGCTACCTGGACTGTGATAGTTTTGTTTTGGTCATGTGAGTTAACAAAGACATTACTAATGGCATCTTTAATGCTCATTAAAGATGCTGGGCAGAAAGATTGTATTTTTAAATGGGTGATTGAAAGCTCTCACTGTATGGGTAATAAATACCAGATTGAGGATCTTAAATTTCAGCAATTGAAACAAAAGAATTAATTCATCAGTCTCCTAACATCTTTCTACCTCCTGTCTTGTTTCCTTTAACTACTCTCCAAGCACTGTATCCAGGGGCATGGAAGAAAAAATGAACCAGATAGATTTATTCCTCTTCTATTAAAACCCTTCATTGCCCTAAAGCATAGTCTTGTACTGTTGTCAATTCACCTGCAATAGTCTCTTTTCCTTCTGATGTGTTGTGTGGACTGTTTACTCCTCTTATCATCCTCAACTTGCTGCTCTTCCCTCCTTTTCTCCACAGTTTTTAATAACTAAGTGCTGCTGAGCCTTTCAAATTTAATCAGAACATCACTGCATCTTTGGGGAACTTTCCTTGTTTTCCTTAAAACTGGTTAGGTGTCTATCTCCTGAATTCTAATTCATTATAAACATCCTTTTTAGGCCCCTACATTGTAAGTGGCTGTTTACCGTTCTGTCTCTAGCACTGTGTTATCATGTCAGAAAGGAAGGGCTCTTCAGTATATACCTGAAGTGGACCCCAATAATGGACATGTGTGTACACTAAAGTTTTCACTGAAAAAATATTTGAACAAGTTCTTTACTTTCTGGATATTTCTGGCTATTGTTACTAGGACTAGTGGTTATAAGCTCAAGGTTGACCCCCACACATAAGGATAGGATCTCTCAAATTTTCAAGAACAGAGATTTCAGTGTGCCTTCGCTCTTCCCTCATCCTTGAACTCTGTTCTCCAGCTTTCATACAGAAGCACAGTGAGCAGCTACTGATACTCACATGAAAGTGTGAGGCAGCAAAGCAGTAGACTCCAGGCAATGTGTCAGTGCTTCACTCTCTCCATTGTTCCCAGAACAGAAGAATCCTTTCTTAGGTTTCGTTCTTTTTCAAATCTCACATTCTTTTTAAGTTCACTTCTTTCTCCTTTTAATAATTAGATTAATATGGATTAACATCATAGTTTATAATTAATTCAAATTACCTTGATTTGAATTTAGAAGGTAGGAAACATGGCATTCAGTCCTTGTCAACCTTGCCAAATGATGTAACTTTACACTAAACAGTTGCAAATACCTGCTTTGACCTTGTCTATTGACTCCTAAAGCTGTCTTAGGTGGTGCTGTGACAGTTAAAAGAATCTAACTATTTTCAAAACTCTATCAGTAGAAACTTACTGGAAGTCAAACTACTTGGCCAAGGCTGATTGACGTCTTGGCTTTAATGTTCATGAAATTCTGTAATTTGTGTTTGATGTGAAAGTTTATCTTAGGGGAAAATACACTTTTCAAAAAACTGCTCAGGTTTAGACAAACTGGCTCTAGTTTCAAATATGGCACTAAAAGCAAAACAAATTAAAACACTCCATTTTTATTTAAGATATGGGCAATTTGCTTTCTTTTCATCTGTGATCTGATTCAAATGCTTCGATTCAGCTTATTGCAGAGCTGACTAAATGAGAACTCAAAGGAAAATTTTTAAAGATGATTTTTATAGCAATGACATCATTATATAAAATGTTGGCATTTCATATTTTCCAAACAGAAACTTGGAAATAACAGAATACAAGTTAAATAAAAAAAGTTGAAACCTATCCAATTCTCTATTTTTCTTTCCATTTTTTCTAACCAAGCTTTTTATTGCCAGCTTTACTTTGCATAATAATATATGATGAATTATCCAGGAAAGACCCAGTAGGTACATTTCTCTTAGAAATAAACCTCTCTGTGCAATAGGAGGCCAAGTTCTAGGGCAGTATGCTTACATAGTCATGTAAGATTTTCCTTGCTGCTGAACAATTGACCACCCTGGGCACTTGTCAAATATGTAAATACAGGGTGGCCCTGGTCACCAGAAGATTAAAAACACAAAACATTCTATGCAGGTCCATCCCTAGTTCTAGAGAAGCAGTTTCAACTCAAATATGTATCCTATTAGCGATGGTGCTAGTAATATTATCTTGGTACACTATAGCTGCATATTAAACATTTCAGTACATATATTTAATTCTTAATCTTTATACATATGGACTAGGACTGTAAACTTTAAAATATTTTGCTGCTGTATCTTCCAAAAGAATTTTGAAAAAATTCCTCTTGTACATTTTTGCTACAAAATACAAAAATATTTCATTGTAATCTACTATAGTATAATTTAATATTGTTATCAAAGAAAATACTCATTTCAAATATTACTCTAGAAATGCATATGCAATATATAATTCTACAGAACTGATGACAGAACAAATACATTTTTAGAAATTAATATCAACTATGAAAAGGACAAAAATTATGAAATCTCATTCTTTATAGGTATATAGGGATTCCCCTCACTCAATTATTTAATAGATATAAGGATTAATATGACTTACTGTCATAAGGAGACAGGGTAAAGTAGAAATTATTAACAAAAATGAGAGGCACTAATGTGTGGTGTTTATGAGAAGATTGTTAATCATTGCTGGAGCATCATCTATAGGAGAATTCTAGTATATTCTTATTAAGGTATGGAAACCCTAATAAATATATAGTAGAAATAATTAGGCAGATTTAAAATTGATAGGCAAGAGCAATCTTTGGAAAAAAGTCACTGAAAAGGTTTATATAATTGAATAATGACTAAATGTTGGGCCTCCCTGATGGCACAAGGAGTGAAGTCACAGCACTATGAAGCTATCTGCAGCTACTGCAGCATGAGTTCAACCCCCAGCCAGGCAGCTGACCCACATGGCACAGCAGACCCCTTCTGTCTCTGCTGCTCCCCTCAGCAGTGTATTTCAGTCCATCTGCCTATTCTGCTCCCCACTCTGTCTCTGGTGAATCCCCTCACAACCCCCACACCTCAGGTCTATACTCCAGTTCTTGTATGCATAAATAAATTTTTTTTAAAAGAAGATAAAATATTAAGTAACTTTAATGTGTATTTCTTTTATTTTCAAATATAACATTGATTGGTAAGAAATGAAACTCCTCAATACAAAACTGAGATATGAAAAAGGACATGAACTATATGAAAATATTTACCAAGCTCTTTCTTTTGGTTTGGAATAGTGAAAATGCAATAGAATGGAATTTGCAGCCTTCTTTTTTTTAAAGATTTATTTTTTTTATACATACAAGACCTGGGGTATAGGCCAGAGTCCAGGGCAGTAAGAGGATTCACTAGAAACAGAGCGGGGAGCAGAACTGGCAGACTGACTGAAACACACTGCTGAGGGGAGCAGCGGGCGAGGCATGAGAGGTCTGCTACGCCATGTGGGTCCCCTCCCTGGCTGGTGGCAGGGATCAAACTCTTGCTGCAGTGGCTTCATAGTGCACCACTCAACCCACTGCGCCACCTGGGAGGCCCAGCCTTCTTTTTTAAATAAATCTTGACTATTCTAATACTAAAATAGATTGGTGGCTAAGTAGGTAGGTATGTAGATAGACAGATAGATGTTAGAGACGTAGGTATATATGTAGATAGGTGATAGACAGAGGCACACAGCCTGGCAACACATGAGTTCTCTGCCAAGGTGACATCAATATTTCCTGTTAATGATACTTGCTTTACTTGTGATTCATTCTTTAACCATACTTGTGAAATTAAAGAAGGAGATTTTAAGCAATTGTAATCATTACTGTGATCCTAGTATAGAACTCTACAATATTCTGAATTCAGAAGATTTCAACAGGGGTTTATGCAATCCCAATTTTTTTTAAATTGGATTTATTTAATTATATTTGACATCAATTATAGTCCCCAGGGCATTCCCACCACCATCTCACCCGTGCACCATCACCTCCGTTCCCTGTGCTCTTTCTGCCCCCATCCCAGTCTCTTCCCCACCTTCCCCCCATGAGTCCTTTGGTTTATCTTTGACCTTTTGTTCTTGTTGTGTTTTCTGTTTGTTTGTCTGTTTGCTTGTTTTGGCTGTAATTGCTCATTTCCTAGAGCTCTCTCTTATTATTATTTTTTTATTGATTTTCCTTTACATTCCTCCTAAAATTGAAGCCATCCGATATTTTTCTCTTGCCCTCTGATTTGTTTCATTGATTATAATTCCTTCTAGCTCCATCCATGTTTCTATAAATGGCCCTAGTTTGTAATTTTTGATTGCTGAATAGTATTTCATTGTGTATATGTACCACATCTTCTTGATCTAGTCATCAACTTTGGGCATTTGGGTTGTTTCCAGGTCTTACCAATTATAAATAGTGCCGCAATAAACTTGGTGGTGCAGGTATTCTTTTGGATCTATGCAACCCCAATTTTAAGCACATGAGCTGCCCTTAGCTGAAATAAGACAATAAATGAGGAACTTGTTTTTTTTTTTTAAAGATTTATTTATTTATGCATACAAGAACTGGGATACAGGCCAGAGATGCAGGGATGGCGTGAGGAGTCACCAGAGACAGAGTGGGGAACAGAACACTGCTGAAGGGAGCAGCAGGCAAGGCAGAAGGGGTCTGCTGTGCTATGTCGGTCCCCCACCTGGCCGGCAGGAGGGATCGAACTTGTGCTGCAGTGGCTGTGGTTTGTTTCATAGTGTGTTGATTAACTCACTGTGCCGCCAAGGAGGCCCAGGAGAGGAACTTGTAATGTGAGTTCATAGTATGTATTTGAAGGTCTGTTGTGACATAACAAATATTTCATAATGTTCCTTATTTCCTGGAGAGCTTGACACCCCAGTATATTGTACCATGACATGATTGAGGATGTACAATTACCCTTTCCTTTAGAATACAAGGAAAGGGGTCTGTCAGGGGACCTGGGGACTAGAAGACCTGCTGATGTTGTCAATGCAGGTGAGTTTTCAGTCATCAGTTTTAAGAAAGAGTAAACATGGAATTTGCAGATCCAGAATAGTCTCCCTTAATACTACCCACCAGCCCATACCTCCTTGGAAAGTCAGTAGACCCCAGGGTATAAATAGAATGTATTGTTCCACACAACAGGAATCAGGACTGATTTATTTGAATGCCAGCTGGGTCCAAGAAACCACCAGTGCAGGCACTTCCAAGTTTCACTCCTCTCCAGTTCTACACAGTGGGCCTTAGGGGAGAGAAGCATTGTCTTCAATGTGTATGTTTCAGCCTCCCCCTAAAGCTGTGGAAGCCAAGCTCCATTTAGGAGGGTGGGTGCCTTGACAGTGGTTCTCACCTCCCCCATCACACCTTCCTTCCCATCACTTTAAGGAAAAATAGTCTGGGTGAACACAGAGGGCTTCAGAATAATCATCTAGTAAGAGAGTAAAAGACAACTTACATTTAAAGTATCACAGTACTATGTTATAGTCTTTTAAAATCACTAGTAATTTGTAGTCCCACTTTAAAGTCCTTGACCAAGAAGCCTCACAGGCAGATCTTTTCCCCTAAACCCTGAGGCATCAGCTTCCCTACCCCTTGGCAGCCCAGGGATGCCCAGGGATCCCTCTTTGTCCAGGGATGCTTACTCTCACTAGGGATGCCCTCATCTGGGGTCTCTACAGTGGGGTTTCAACAGCTGCACTTTGGATGGAGCACATCAAAATGAATATTAAGATGGAAACATGGCATATTTGAAAGTACTTGCTTGAAAAGATAAGGTACAAACAAAAGAGTAATTTTCTACTAATAAAAGTTAAAGTGCTGTGAAGTACATGGCCTTTTATATGTGATGCCAGTGTTGTTGTTATCCAAAGAGAGTGTAATTAATTCCGGACGTTAATTAATGCCCTGTCTTGTACACTCCATGCTAAGACTCCTGAATTTGATCCTGTGATTATTTCTTGAAGGGGCTTTCATGATCAGATGTTATTTTTTGGTACTTGGACACTTTTAAACTAAAAAAAAAGAATGATAAAAGTATGTTGATTGCAGAAAGCTATCAGACTGACATCTTTAAAAGCTAACCATTATGCTTAAATATAGTGGAGATAAAAATTAAAACCACCCTCTAGCCTCAAAACTCCTCTCTTAATGGAGGAGGCTAAGTCTGTGTCCATGCAAGATGAACCAGCAGCCAGCCCAGGAGAGGATTTGAGGGGACAGTGCTCATGACGCCTTTGCACAAATTATCTCATTTAGTTCCACAATAAATCCGGGAGGCACATGGTTTTTTATTATTTTATCAATATGAAAATAGAAAACTTAAATGACTAATCACTGAAGCGAAGGTGACTCAAATGGTTGTTGAAGGATTTGAGATTCAAATCCAGGTCTATTCTGAGAAAATAATCTTTGTTGTTTCCTGGTAACCAACACCTTTGCCCATGGAGACTCTAAACTTCCTGTTCAGCTAAGCTTGGAAGACAGGGGTATTGAACCATAAATGTGAAAAAATGAGTTCTTACTATGATTTTTGGAACTCCTTCAGCCTTCCTGTAGCCTACTTTTGTCATTTATAAAGTGTAGACAGCAATATTTCCTGTTTATCTTCCAGGCTTTATTAGGCAAACAAGATGACACCTGGAGATTACAGTGTTTTATGGCTCCTGGACCTTGAAATGACATTGGCAATGGTCTAGTCCAACACTGAGAGTTTGCTGATGAGGAATGGAGAATTAAGTGAATTGATTTAAAGCAAATCAATAAATTACATGCTAAGGATTACACAGACCTTCCCATTTCTAGTCTAATGCTTTTCAATCTATGAAAATATGAACTCTCCATTGGAGAAGGTTGCTACACATTTTATTATAGATGTTGTCTTTCTCTCCATTCTTGACACATAATCTACTCTATAGACTGGGTATAGGAAATAATAGATTCTATACAGTACTCTTTTTCATTTGATATTAACCTAGACTTAAGTTTAGACTTAGACTTGATGTTATTACTTCTAAACACCCTCGTTTCCTTCATGTAGGTTTTAGTTTCTTCTCCCAAGTCCTTATACACCAGGGTATGATTCCAAAAGCACAGTTTAATACAACTGTCAGTAGTGTGATTTTAATTTAGCAAATTAAATTCAGAAATTGAATTTGCCAGGAAACAAAAAAGTTGTAACAATAATAATTATAGTAGTATTTGCATTGTATCGATGGTGTCTAATGTATTTTCACAGTAAGACTTCATTTTATCCACTTCCTTATTGATGCTTTCAAAATGTTCTCTAGTGGTCAAAGATGCCTTGGCATCTAGCAACACAAAAACACCCATCACACAGTTCGTCCTCCAAGAAGTTGTGGTCTACCATACATATTTAATATCTTTTGGTTTAAAGACTCATTTGAGACTCAGTTATTACCTGAGAAAAGATGTACATAGTGCCTACTAATTCTGCCTGTGAGTCTCTGTATGGTCCAAGGACCATTTCCCTCCCCAAAGCCTAGTTTAGAGGTTCTTGGGGACTATGGACCTCTGCTCTTGTAGTGCTGAAGAGCAACACTAGCTTGTAGTCAGGGCAGGTATGATGATTATCACTATTTCATAGAAGAAAAAACAGGTTCACAAAAATTAAGCAATTCACCTTTGAGCATATATCTGCAAAGTGGTAAAGCTAAAAATGAATCCCACTGATTCTATTCTCATTTCTTAAATGATAAGCATGTGTTCATGGCATTAAAACGTGTCAAATAGTATAAAGGGACATCAGATGGAAAAGGCTACTTCTTGGTCCCAGCCCCTTCCTACAATCCAAGAGCATTGTCAACAGATAAACATCATTTATTTTTTCTTATATATTCTTCTAGGAACCTTGATTCTATGACTATGAAAGCATGTTATACTCTAAACATTATTCTCTATTTGGTTTATTCACTGAAGCATTTTTTCATTTTAACACATACAAACCTACCTCATAATTTTTAATAGATGTACCATAATTAACCAACCCACTATTAAAGTGTGAATCTGTTTTTATATCCATTCCACTGGAAAAGGAATAAAATCTCATTTTATTTGCACAGGAATAGAGACAGGTTCCACCTCTGCTTTAGTCTCCATATAATCTCATCACCCACCAGAATTCTTCAAATGGTGGAACATAAAATGTCTACAATGTGAAAATTTTGCATGTATTTACCTGTGAAGAGCCAAGTTTTAAACTCGGGCATAAGGTAAGCATATTTTGCCAGACTGTGTTCTTTGTTTCTAGAAATGTCTATCTACATATTGACTAGTTAAAGTGTTTTGGTTGCCTTAGACAACAAACAAATCTGTCTGGCTTAAATGAAGAAAAAGAATTTAACTGGGTCTGTCATAGAATATGAGAAGTAAATCAAGTCCAGATACAAGTTTTCCCCAGAGCATTGCAATGAATGCCACTCACTTCAAACAATAGAGTCTCTACTATACAAAGATCATATTCAGGGAATGACTTGTTAAAACTCTAGAACTCACTCTGGACCAACCAGCTCTATCCAGAGGATGTGAATACATTGTCCTAACAAGCTGGTTAGTGTGTTAACCAGAGACGTGAGGCAAGGACTAAGGGTTTAATGAATACAAATAATGTTATTCTATTCCAAAGAGAGCACTGAAATAGGTCATCATAGAGAAGTGGGTGGCGATACTCATTGTCTAAATTTTAACTTCCTGATTTAATATCTAATGTGAGTTTTGGCTTCATTTCTTATTTGCATTAGCTCTTGAGTCTGCCAGTCATGAGATCTAAAAATAACAAGGAATTTTAATTAGCTACTGATTAATTAGCTAATTTAATGTTCTATAGAGAGTCTTTGTCTCTAAGGACAGTATACCTCAGGAGACAAGCATGAAAGTGTACACTAGCTAGCTGCTGATTTTCTCATAGATGCTGTATATACATTTGATTGGTTTTATTTTATTAATAAAATGTATATACATTTTATTGTTATTTTATTTTATTATGGACTTTATATGGGCCTCAAAAATCAGGCAAAAAGGCATGAAGGTCATAGACTAGGTATTATGAGAGTCCTCAAAGCAAGAGGTTATAATAAAAATGAATTCATGTGGTATTTTTGAAAAGAGTTAAATGCTTTTTGACAAATAAAATTGGACACCAAAATTTTGAAGATGTTAAAAATATTTCACTTTAACAGTTATGAAAGGATTATATTGACATTATGATTAAGGCATGTTATTTCAGAAACATAAACTCCTCAACCTTAATTTTAGCCTAGACTCTAGAGAATTAATTTTAACAATGATTATAATACAATTTATGTTCTATTTCCTAATAATCTTTTCCTATGACGGTGAGTTAATATCTAGTAATATATCTCCACTGTTTGAAAAAAAAAATCCTAAATTTATTTTTAAATCACTAATTAAATATTTAAAATTAAGAAAATATTTTGTAGGTTCTCTTGAAATTTCACACGTCCTTGTAATTAAATCAATGTTATTTCTCATTTCTATTTATATGAATTATTGAGATGTAGATATGACATTATAAGAATTATACTCTAGTCACTTTGCAAAGACATTGAGCAATTCTGGTCCCAAAATTATTCAGTGTGTTTATCCTAAGCTATATTGCAGATTTAAAATAAGCAATTTCTTGGAAAATTTGTGTCAAATTTGATTTATTTTGACAAAATTTCAGCAAGTATACTCAGCTTTTAAAGTACTGAGTTTTTAAAGTACTGTCTGACAAATACCAAATCTATGGTGATGTTAAGACCCTTGTTTATTTATCTTAAATAAATCTGAATAGTGAAGATATAGTCAGAATGAAAGAAAATAAGCAAAATTCAATATTTTCAAATAGTTAAGAATTATAAAGAAATTCTTTCTTCTGGATAATTTTATGAGAATTAGTGAGAAGAAAGAGACATGAATCCTGTACTCAAGTTGGGCAAGGCAGAAAAAGATCAGTTTACCACTCTGTGGATGGGGATGCATCAGAACCAAATTATTACTTTGTTGAATAAACTCTTCGAAGATATCCTCTTCACTTGTAAGTTAACTGTATTCTATCACTGAAAGGTATGTTGAGAAATTAGTTTGATGAATTTCAATTAATATCTACATGCCTTTAAAGGGCACACTATTTTGCAAGTATTGTGTAACTAGAGATGCTAGGGTATAATATCATTAACATGTAACAGGTCACTTAATGAGTTTGGGGAAAAGTAAAACAACAAAGGGGTTTGAATAGAGTCATAGCAAGTTGTAAGGAGCACACTTTTTATGTGATAGAAAAGAAATATTTGTTAATACACCTATAACCTCTAGATGGTCCCCAAATGTTCACTAGCACGTGCGGAAGCACCAATGACATTTCACACTTTTTAATTTTATTTCCATTGATATTGTCATTTATGATCTGATGTTCCAGAAGTACTCAAGGAGATAAATGGTGTAGGAGAAAGTTTTTGATGTTTTTGGCATGTTCAATACCTGTCCCACCACCCACCCCCCATACATGGCCTGAAATCATGTTTGATGATACTGTTTCCCAGCCACAGTTGATTGCAATGGGTCTCACTGGTCCTGAAACATTCTAGAGACTCTGTCTTTGGACTTTGGAAATGGTATGAAGAGTACTAGTTTCTACTGTTCTTTGAACTGAGATCACATAAACTCCAAATTTGTAGATAACATCCTGTGCCTTATGGTTGGAGAAGCAGAGGAATAATCTACCCATGGACAAAGCAGGAGTATAGAGAAGTAAGTGAAAGACAAAGAAAGAGAGTTGAAGAGTGAGTTTGCTGCGATGCCTGGTGGTATTTCTGTTGCTTTTCCAGTTCTCTCCAAGGGCAAACTGTACTTTCCTGCTTTGGGGATCTGTGAAAAACACCATATTTATAGGGTAATTTTTTTCTCTTACTGCATGATTTTGTCAGGAAGCCACTGTCCACATGAAGAAACTGCATTTTTTTTCACTCAACAAATACTTCCTGAATGCTTAGTATGTTCAGATCACTGTGTGCTGTCCAGAGTATGAACAAATGAACAACATAGATACTAAATGGAGTTTAAAATCTAAAAGAAATTAATGATGAGTGATTAGTAGAGAATGCACTTGTTGTGGACCTATGTACAACAATACTGGGGATGTCTTCTAGGAAGAAGCAGTGTTTTGGCTTAAAGTTGTGGGAGTAACAAGTTTCATCTGCGAGTGACCATAACCCAGGCAACCTTGCTTTCTGGTTATAATACCAAACACCACTGAGAAGGAAGCAGAGAGAGCTATTTTCTCCTTACTTAGAAATTTCCACAGGTAATGTGTATAGCTGCAAGAACAAAGAAAAGAACGGCAAATGTGGAAATATTTAAAAAGAAAGTGAGAGCAATGGACACATTTCTCCCATCCTCCCCTTGTTACCCCCCAATGATTCATGATTTTAAGACTCTAATTCTTTCAAACTCAGAGGTTAAAGTAACATTTAAGGTAGTTAAGACAACTTTACTAGGTAAAACCATTTTGACCTCCATTGTGGTATTATCTCTTTATGTTGGATGAAAGTAAACTGCTGAAAACTGCTTGCCACATGGAATGTAAAACAAGAATTAGATTGATTTCATCTTTAGGGGGACCCAGCTTCAGCTTGATTAATCAGCTAATCAAATTTCTTTGTTTAATTTTAGTTTCCTTATCAACCCAAAGCAAGACCTTTCAGAGCACACCATCTGTGTAAACACAGCAATTATAGGTGAGGGGAAAGCATTTCCTCTCTGTGCAGGAGCCTTGCTTAATTTCTTTCCTTTTAATTATGGCTCAGCTAAAGGACATTTACACATAATGTTTTTCTATCTTCTTTTTTTTTTTAAAGACACCGTTTTAAAATGCTAGATTAGTATTAATAATTACCTAGGTAAACACAGGCACAGAGCATGTCAGGCAGGAATAGTTCAGGGAAGGTCCCAAGCAGGAAGGAATGTGAAGGGTTGTTGTGTTTGGACAGAGAAGCATGAGAGGGAGAGTGGGAAGAGAGACTGGAGAGATAAGCAGGGGCCAGATTATGCAGGGTTTTGAGGCCTTAATAAGAATTTGGAAATTTATCATAAAAGCTGTCAAAAGGTTTAAAGCAGAGAAATGATATGATCAGATGTACATTTTAAGACAATGGATTAGAAGGAGTGGATAAAGGAATTTTTTGTTAGAAAGTGGTTGCATAAGTTTGTATAGTTTGGACTAGGCTAGACATGATGGCTAAAGTAGACAAAGGGGAAATGGACTTAAAAGGGATTGAGAAAGTAGAATTTACTAAGTTGGTAATTAACGTGTCTCAAGAAGAGAGAAAATTCAAAAAGAATGGTCATGTTTGTAGGTTTGCCATTTCTTCTAATCAGAAACATGTAGCGGGAGCAGATTTAGGTCAAGTTCACTTTTATTCTTTTAATCATGTTGAGCCAGAAGCTCTTGTGGGACATTTATAAAGGGAGAGGCCAAACAGGCAGGTCTAATGCTCAAAAACATCTCTAGGTACAATTTTTAAATTTAATTTTCATTGGCATATAGGTGATACTAGAAACAATGGCTATATTAGACTTTCTTAAGATTATTCAAAATCAGAAGAGAGGAGTTTCAGAACAGTGTCCCAAGTTGATATAAGTTTTTAAAATCCACCATAAAGAAGAAGGAATTAAAAGAGTCAGAAAAAATCTTGGGGAGAATGCTGGTTGGCTATCCAAAAAATGTATTGGGGGCATTTCTATATAATTCCCGAGAACTTGTGAGGAATAGAAAACCTCTCTTGAAATCACAGGGAAATACACTGATTGTGTCAAGTCGGCCAACAGTCTTTCACTCAGTGGGGTCTGAGGAGGTGTGGTACAATATAGGTCTGCATTCTCTTGGTGCAGAATTCCTCCGTTTAAATAATAGTTCTATTCAAAGCTGTGTAAGAAAGTGAGTGAAAATGCAGAACACTTAGAAGAATGGACAAGTTTTAAATGGTAATTGGTAGGGGAGGTAGGTTTCAGAATTCCCTATTTTTGTTTGGGATGTTTGGAATATGTTTGGACCAGAAGGTCATCTCCATCTCTCCATTGTTACCCAATAGGAATGGGCGAATGGGACGAGATTCCATTATTCCAGGAACAGAGTTCAGGAATCCATGTAACTAGAGTCCGCCTGGCCTCTAGAGGGCTCCAACCACACAGATCTGCGTAGAGTTCCCAGGGCTTACAATGGTAGACTTCAAAGGCTATCTGTAATTCTAATGGATTTTTATACATTTCAGTCATACAATAGAGTTAGTGTTAGAAACACTGACTGAGAAAAAATAGATGAAGTGATTATATTTCCCTCTGCTTGGAGGTCTTTTCCCAATTGCATATAATTTACACAGGTTGGCAACCTACAAAATACTTTGTTCACAAATTATAGTATACAATTACTTCTTAACTTTGTTTGTCTTTGTTTCTTTACCCTCTTGTTTCTGTGAACAATTTCATCCTTCTTTCTTTCTTTCTTCATGGAGCTTTCAAAGAAAAAAAAAAAAGAATTAAACTAAAACAATATAGGAAACTCTGCTCTTTTCTACCATTGTCCAGCTGGTCTACCACACTTTCCTAAATGTTTCTTAATGTATGTGAACATTGTGTAAAGTCATTTTCAGAGTCCCAAATAAGGATTCATGCTCTAACAATGGAACATAACATTGACATGATATGCTGGCACCATATTTTGCCCCTAAATTCTTCAGGGATAGGCCAGTATTAGATTTGGAACCTGTCTGTTGCAAGCCTTTGAGCAATTTTTTGAGTGACCTTAGGATATAGACTAGAATATGGGGTGGAGGAACTGTAAGAGGCAGCCAAAGAGCTTATTCCACTCTATTTCTGGGTTGCACCTACTATACTGTCACCCTAGGGCTCCTGGATATAAAAGTTTGATTCTGCTATAAACATCTCTTTGCTCTAAGAAAGGTCTTCTAGGCAGAGAGTGAGGTATCAACTTTGTGTGCTTTTTTTTTAAATGTGTTGATTCTACATTGGAGCTGGAGTGTCTAAAATCCCCAGAATCTCTAGAGTGTATATTTACTGTTAACTGACAGTGTCACTAAGCCTTTTTTGTTATGGGAATTACGGGGAAGAGCAAAACCACCATTGAAGTTAGCAGCCAAGTTATATGGCAAGGGCATTCCAAGGTAAGTAGACTCTCACTTGGATGTGTCATATAGCTAATAGTCTGTGGGCTTAGAGAGTCATTATGTGACTTCCTTCCTCATCTGTTAGTGAAGAAACAGAATTATACTCATTACACCAGACAGCGAATAAACTATGTATATTTCTGTCTAATAGATTTTTTCCTTATTTGGGAATGCCATTTAGGACTTCAATATATGTAATTTCTGTATATATTTTATAGTACCAAAATAAATCATAAACTAAAAATGAATAAATTATAGGTCTTGAACTGATTCATGTTTATTACACGTGATACTAATTGTGATACTACACTGTATTTGATGCCATTTAAAAATTCACAAAATGTGTTTCAAATTCCTTTTTGACTAAGGATAATATTAAGACAGTTCACCACATTTGTAGACTTTTTCCTATATATTTTGCTTTGTTTTATAAATTTTTACTGAGGTGACATTACCTTATACCATGCTTCAGGCATACATTGTTATAATTCTATATTGTAAATACCTCATTGTAGTCACCACCCAAGTTTTGTTTCTATCATCATACATTTGAGCCCTGTACAAGTTTCATTCACCTTTATCCTCCTTCCCCTTTGGTTACCACTAATCTACTTGCTCTTGGAATTTGCTTTTGTTTGTTCATTAAAAAAATTCTTCATATGAATGAAATCACACTGTCTTTCTCCATGTGAATTATTTTACTTATCATAATGCCCCTTTGGTCCATCTAGCTATGTCTCCATAGATAGCAGTATTTAAATTTACTTTTTATAGCTGAACACTAGTCCATTGTATGTATATATACAGTCATGTATCATTTAACACAAAGTGATTAGGCACATGTTTGACAGTGATCTACAGCCTATAGACTCATCTGTAGGTATAAACCTGTAGGTATAAACCCTATAGCCAAGGTGTATAGTTTACTAGACTATCCAGGTTCATGTAATTACACTTTATGACATTTACACTATAATGAAATTGCCTAATGAGGCAGTCCTCAGAATGTATCTCTCTTGTTAAGTGGCACGTGATTGATTGTATATCACATCTTCTTCTCCATCCTGGCATCCATTTTTGGATACTTAAGTTGTTTCCCTAACTTAACTATTACAAATAATGCTACAATGAACATAGGGATACATATATCTTTTCATATTAGTCGTTTTGTGTTCCTCAGGTAAGTACCCAGAAATGCAGTAGCTCAGTCATATGTTATTTCTACTCTTAATTTTTGGAGAAATTGCCATACATTTTTCCATTACCACTATCAAGGGTTCCCTTTTCTCGACATCCTCACCAACACTTGTTGCTTCTTGTATTTTTGTTAATAGTTATTCTCACAGGTGTGTGATGATATCTTCTTGTGGTTTTTATTTTTATTTTATTATTTTTAAAAGGTTTATTTATTTTATGCATACAAGAGTAGGGGCCAGAGTCGGGAGAGGTGAGAGGATTCACCAGAGACAGAGTGGGGAACAGAACAGGCAGATCAACAGAAGCACACTGCTGAGGGGAGCAGCGGGTGAGGCAGGAGAGGTCTGCTGCGCCATGTGGGTCCCCTCCCTGGTGGGCAGTGGGGATCAAACTCGTGTTGCAGTGGCTGCAGTTTGCTTTACAGTGCTGTGCTTAACCCACTGCGCCACCAGGGAGGCCCCTGGTATTGATTTTTATATCCCTAATAATAAGTGATGATTGACATTATTCATGTGTCTCTTGACCATCCATGTATCTTCTTTAGAGAAATATCTGTTTGGGTCTTCTGCCCTGCTTTTAATTAAGCAAGTTGGCAATTTTGTTACTGAATTATGTAAGTTACTTATATCTCTTGGATATTAAACCCCTTGTTGTATGTAATTTGCAAATACCTTCTCCTTTTCATTGCTTGTCTTTTGTTTTGTTGATGTTTTCTTTTGCTGTTCTTCTGTTTTTTAGTTTGATGTAGCCCCCTTTATTTAGTTTTGCTTTTGTTTCTCTTGCTGTTAAATTCAAATAAAATAATTGTGCAGGTTAAAGTAAAGTAGTTTAAGCCTAGGTTTTCTTCTGTTTTCAAGTCTTACATGCAACTTTTTAATCCACTTTGAATTGGTATTTTGTGTATAGTAAAAGATAGTGATCTCATTTCATTCCTTTGCATGTGACTGCTCAGTTTTTCCAACACATTTTATTGAAAAGACTTTCCTTTCTCCATTGTATATTCTTGACTCCTTTGTCATAAATTAGTTGTCCATATATGTGTGGGGTTATTTCTGGGTTCTTGCTTCTGTTCCATTGGTGTGTGTAGTCTGTTTTATTCCATATGACATTGTTATATACTATTGCTGGAAGTCAGGAAATATGATACCACCATTTTTGTTGTTGTTTTTTTTCAGGATTGTTTTTGTTACTTGGAGACTTTTGCTAGTTGGGGCCTTCTAAAATACAAATGTTAGGATTTTGTTTTATTCTTCTTATTTGAAAAGTGCCATTAGGATTTTGATAGAGATTGTGTTGAATAGGTCTATTGCTTTAAGTAAAATGGTTATTTTAGCAATATTAATTTTTCCAATCCACAAGCATAGAGTATTTTTCCATTTCCTTGTGTCTTCTTGAATTTTCATACATTTTGCTTTTAATCAATTGACATCATCTTTGACCTGAGAAAATTTTGAATTCAACTATAATATATAAACAGAAGACTCAAATATCTTCTAAAAGCCATTGCTGGTTGCTTCCCCAGTGCTCCTTGATTGCCAATGAAAGTGTTTTTCAGACAGTCAGTGGAACATCAAGGAGGGGAATATTTTATGTAATCAAAACAGCAGGTAGATTGCCCTTGCTAAGTATGGTACAAATATAAAATTTTAAAAATTGGCAAGAACACCGTTTCTCAAAAATTTACTCATTACAACCTTTGCTTCTGGGTAATGGAACACTAAGATTTCTCTGTACTTCCCCATCTGTTTTACCTTCTTCCACCTTTTCCATGAATTAATCACAATAAAGTTTTGGAGTCACTGGTAAAGATGAAGATGGATGTTTCCATTTGAAACACTGGTCTTGCTTCTTCAGAGTTTTTGTTAGTTTTGAAGTGAAACTTACTCATGTAAGTTGTGCAGGCTGTGAAGGGGAGGGAAAGAAAGTTGGCAGAAAAAAGGTGGGATTGGTAAGATACTAACCCAGGTCTTTCCATTTGAAGAAAATGCTGTAGTTCTAACAAAAAATGAATCATGTAAACAGGAATGATATCATAAATCATTTATCTTTGTACTAATAACCAAAGCCACAGGGTCTGTATGTTGCTGTATCTATTTAGAATAGCCCTTATGGGAAATATTCCACTGCCTTTCTGTGCCAAAGAGAATCTGACAATAAATATGCATCAATATGATCAGTGGCATATATGCTACCACAGAAATTGAAGTTTGGGTGGTAATAAACTCTGGAGTTATATCTTTTATAATTATTTGTGCTTTTATTAAGAATAATATATGGGTACTTAGGGTGCTTCCAATTTAATGTTCTGGTGATGCACCACTGTTGAGCAAATCTGTTTCCCATGTGCGTTACAGGCATCTGTTGAATATCAGGGAATGCAATCAAGTGATTTGCCAACAACGCCATCAGAGATGTGTCCTGTGCATTTTTCTGAGTTGAGAACACCATCTAAAGTATACTGACCAACAACCGTCCAACAATGTATCTGAATTCAGGAGCACAGTAATAATCCAAGAAGCTCAAGTGTGACAGAGAGCTGCTCCCTTTTCTGTGCTGTTCCTATGTATCAGCACAAGCCAAGCAAAAGCCCTCCTGTGCCTCATCTGGCCATGGGGAACTGCTCTCCAGGGGTTTCTTCTCTCCCCCATTTTTCTTCTCTCAGGTCCAGTTGCAAGAGATGCCTGCTCTGTGCATGGCTCCTCTGCTGTTGGTCTTGGTGACTCAGCACGTGAGGTAAAGGGTAACATTGTTCAGAGTTGACCAAAAGTTTGAAGAATAGTGAATTGGAGGTTACATAAAGCCACCAAAATATCCTGTATGACATTTTTAAAGAAATACTTGTGTCATTACTAGCAAATGTAATAGACTGGCTTAGAGTTTAGGACATATATATATATATACTATGTATACTGGCTATGTAAATATAGAAGGTACTCTACTGCTAGTTGGCTGGAGTTAAGAATTTATCTTTCTCTTCAACAGATCAATATTTAATTGTTGACAGGCTGAACTCACTTGGATAAGATGGTTCCCTGAGCACTGATTTGTCAAAATTGCTTATTGCACCTGCTTAAATGTCAGAAGTCCTTGTCTTAAAAATAAAATTGTATTGATGTCACATTCATTTACAAGACTATCTAATTTCAGGAGTGCAGCTTCACATCTTGGTATGTGACCTTGCTTCATTCACTCACCACCAAAGTTCTAGTTAAGGTTTTAATTCGATGAAGACTATCTAGCTTCTCCTCTCTTGCCTCCTCTCAGCTCTTATAAGGCTCTGGTCCCCAGCCAGCTAGAAGTTCCTAGCATACACTCTTCAGTGTTCCACTGCCTCACCACTCATCATGCTGTGCATGAGCTTCAGTAACAGCTGTGACTCACCAACACACTGGACATCATTTAACCTCTGGGTCTTTTGTGGGTAGGCCTTCCTTGTGGAGAACCCTCTCCTCCCCCCATTCTCTTAACCCTTATCCCAGCACTTTCCCTTCATAATATTTCCTTGTTCCTTCCAAGTCCACTCAGTTATCACTTCTCTTGAGCAATGTTATTAGACACTTCTAACAGAGCATCTGTTAGAAATGACCACATTTGGTCACCACACTAGGCCAAAGCTGCTCACTGCCTGTTTTTGTAAAGAAAGTTTTATTGGAACACATTATCTCCTTTTATTTATCTATCATTTAGTTCTGCTTCCTTATTGCAATGACAGAATTAAATAGTTGGGACAGAGACCAGATGGTAAAGAAAGCTGAAGTATTTCCTCCCTGACTCCTCACAAAAAATGTTTGCTAGCCTGTGGCCCATACCTTTGGATGCTGTGTGTCTTTGAGTCTGGCACCTTCACATGCAGAAATTCCACTCTGTAATGGAACAAATGGATGAGGATTGGGTCATTACATCTTTGAACTTGAGAGCATTTTTAACTAAAAATGAAAGTTTCTATTTTAAAATATGATTATAAGAAATTAATGACAATTAGTATTTCAAGAAAGTATCTGCTATTAGAATCTATTGTATAGAACTAAAGAAGAAAGACTCCCTAGTTTTTATTTATACAGACAACTTTGTACTTTTTACTAAATTGATGATATCTGAGGATATTTAAAATTTGTAGAAATAGACTTTTTATTGTGGTAAAATATACATAGCAATAAAAATGTACTAATTTAACCATTTTGAAGGGTATGGTTCAGTGACTTTAGTATATTCACATTTGTGTGTGTGTGTGTGTGCAGTTAATCACTTTCAGAACTTTCTTCAAAACTGAAACTCCAGATCCATTAACAACAACTCCTTTTTGCCCCCTCCCGAGAATTTCCTGTTAACTACCATTGTACTTTCTGTCTGTGAATTTAATTATCCTAGGTATTTCATATGAGTATCATCATATAATGTTTGTCCTTTATGGCCAACTTGTTTCACTTAACATGATGTCCCAATGCTACAGTATGTGCTAGAAGTTCCTTTTTAAGGCTAAATAACATTCCATCATATGTGTACACCACATTGTGTTTGTCCATTCATCCATGGTGAACACTTGTGATGCTTCTACCTTTTTGCTATTGTGAATAATGCTGCTAAGGGAGTGGATGTGAAAATGTTTGTTCAAGTATCTTCCAATTCTTTCGAGTATATATATAGAGAGAGTATATATATATATATATATATATAGTATATATATATAGAGAGAGGTAGTTGAATTGCTGGCTGCTATGTTGTTTATTTTTTTGTGGAACATCCATATAATTTTCCATAGAGGTGGTAACATTTTACATTCCTACCTGCAGGGCACAAGGATTCCAATTTCTCCATATCTTTACTAACAGTTGCTTTCTAGTTTTTTGAAAGTAGCCATTCTAGTACGTGTCATGTGGTATGAGATTATTGTGGTTTTGATTTTCATTTATCTAACGGTTAATGATGTTGAGCATCTTTTCAGGCCTTTTGTATAACTTCTTTGGGCAAATATTTATTTATTTATTTATTTATTTATTTTTTTAAAGATTTATTTATTTATGCATACAAGCACAGGGGTACAGGTCAGAAGTGTGGGGGGTGAGAGGATTCACCACAGA